>CAMZMU010000090.1:43796473-44079855 GCA_947311845.1 Poa pratensis
CTCCAAATCATCCTCCACCGTAGTATCGCATCCCGCAGAGCACCACAGCGCCGGAATCGAGCTCACCCTAGCCGCACGGCTCCGCTTGATTCCCTCGCCGTGAGCACCTCCCCCGTCGATTCCTTCCCACACCACCACCCTAGACCACCATGGCCCCTCCGCCGTCCTCGCCTGGATAGTTGGTGGCCGGAGCCGTCGAGTTCATCCTCGTCAGATCGCCGTCGCCACGAGCGTGGAAGCTCTGCTCCAGCCAGACCTCGCCGGATCCACGAGTGCGCAGACGAGCTGCACTGGACCTCCCCGAGCTTCCCTGCTTCCTCTTCCACCCCTCCCCCCACCCTAGCAGCTGGAAATCGCCGCTGGTGAGTTCGCCGGAGACGGACAGTGTTTTCCCTATTCTCGCGCGTAAAACGGTTCAAACAGGAGACACTGACTGGTGGGTCCCACTGGTCAGGATTTTTTTAATTAACCGAAACGTTTTCTGTTATTCTTCTGTTTAAAAAATGGCAGAAACTTTGAAAGGCGATATCTCCCTCAAAAATAATAAAAAAAATGAATCTTTTTTTGACAGCTTTGTTTTCAAAATGTCTGTCCATTGGCATCAAAATGAATTCATTTGGAGTTTGTTTGCTTGGTCGTTTATTCGATACCTTGTGAGGGTTTTTAATGCATTTTTATTCCCTTGTTAGATATAAACTTCCCCAACGAAGTTGAAGTCGATCCCGAACCCTACCCCACTGCTGAAGGCAAGCCATTAACCCGATCTCAAGCTTGGGCGAACTTAGAACTTCTTGTTTGCTTGAAATGATTGCTGTTGCATCTCACATGCCATACTGCACTGAAAATTGTCTCGTCGCTTTATATTTGTTCATCTTCATTCTGTTGCGCATCACTCCCCATTCTCAAGACAATGGACTGGGGAACCGCCACAGTCGAAAGAATGGAGGAACGATGTAACTATGATAACTCTTGTAGTCAAACGAGATGGCGCTTGACAGAGTATCTCCGCCACAGTCGTCCGATTGACGCTAACAACTGTGCTAACTCTTGTAGTCAAACAAGATGGCGCTGGTCGGAGGTATCTCCGCCACAGTCGTCCGATTGACGCTAACAACTGTGCTAACTCTTGTAGTCAAACGAGATGGCGCTGGTCGGAGGTATCTCCGCCATAGTCGTCCGTTGACGCTAACCAACTGTGCTAATTTTCTGGACATTGATACGTGGTGGCGCCATAGTCGCCCGGTCAATACTATTTGATTTCTGCATGCATTATTATGTGGATATCATTGGTTGCTTGGTTCATGTTGATGGCTGTAATTAAAAATGACTAAGAGATAACCACCTCCCTCGACTAGATTGTGTCACATAGTGCCACTCATGAAACACAACCAGCACAACCATGCGTCGTTCATATGGGCGGACCGTGGCCGAGTATTCTATCAAGCCTCTTTGACGCCACCCTTTTGGCAAGTCTAGTCGGTTACCTTTGTGGTCGGCGCTAGTCTTGTGAAGGTTCCGGAGCTAGGCGTCGCTCATCGGTTGGGGGCGTGCCGGATTCACTTCGTCATAAGACTTGGTCCATGGGACGTGTCGCTGGCTATACAGAGAGTGTCTAGGTAGAATAAACGGTTATGGAAGTATGGGTTTGTACTGTTCGCCATGATCGGTTCTAGTACTTCGGTACCAGTGGTACAAGCCTAGACTTCAGCGTATGGATAAAAGTTGCAACCTCTCGAGAGTGTAATTCTAGAATCTAGCCTTGTCCCTAGGTTATGGGACGATGTTTGGGTCAAGTCCCGCTATGAGTCAGTCCGGTCGAACATGGAGAAATAATTAATGTGAACCCAACATTAAAGCCAGAGTTGGCTAGAGACTTGAGAGCCTAGCCAGAGTTGGCTAGAGGCTTGGGATCCTAGATGTGGTTATAAGCTGTGAATGAGGAACCGTTAAGCTTGAACTCACACTTTTATACCTGAACTTATGCCATGCTACTTTCCGAACTTAGGCCATGCCATATAGGTAGACCTTGTTTGTTTTTGGGCTAATGTCTTGCGAGTACATTCAATGTACTCACCTGGCTTTTTATGTGGCCAGACCCTGCTGCACCCGTCGCCGAGTACCCGCTGTACGAGAACTAGGATCAGTACCCCAGGCAGAACCCTGTGGAATAAGGCCCGTCGTTGCCACGCTACTACCTACGTACCCGCTGCCATCCCTGATAGAGGCTCGATGTTAGAAAAATAATGTACATACTGTTGTGTGCGCCTGTTGCGCGATCGCTGGAGCCTCACCCCGTGTTGTAATGTTGTACTCATCCGAACTCGGAACCATATATGTATTTAGTTATGTCTTTGTTTATCAAGTTGTCATATATCCAGTGTTTCTGGGACTGGTATATGGGGTAACTCGATCATCTGGATCGGGGTGCCACAAAGCTTGGTATCAGAGCCTAACTGCCTGTAGGATACCCCTAGTTCTACGGACGACTTAGGATAGAACTTGTTACGTTGCCTGCTTCTTGACGGTTCCTCTACTTAGCTTTTAAACGTTAACGCTCACCCTTTTGGCTTCTGTCCCTGGTACAGATGGTGACATAATTTTTCGCAGAGACCACCGCCGCGCACGTTCCCGGCTTTCCGCAGTTTCTCCGTGAGATTTTGGACCACCTCTACCCGAGTTCCGCTCCCCCGACCTACCGCGTGTTCTACAACCGTCCGATGAGGCCGCCTCGGAGTTCACCGCCACTGTGCACTTGCGCCCAAAGCCGGTGGCCGACAGGATCTTCCACGCCATCACTTCCAGTGTCACTGCTCAGGCGACCCGAGCCATACATGAGGTTGCAGGAGATGCCATCGTCTTCCTTCGCACGTACGACCCAGTCATGAGGCAGTGCACCCATTACGTCTACTTCCCGAGGTTGGATTTAGGCAACGGGGACGTTCTTTTTCCCAACCCAGGTGACCCCCGCTCAGCCCTCACCTCCCTCCTTCAGTACACCACCCTCCTCCACCAGTATCTCCACGTCACCCTCGTCCAGTTTGCCTCGCTCCGCGCCAACGTGGCCATGGCCGAGATGTCACGAGCATCTAGAGCTAGGTCTTCTCGCCAACTACCTCAGCTCCCCACCTTCACCCGCAGCTCCCTCGACCAGATCAAGAGGGCACTCGTCCCCACTCCAGTTCCCTGCGCCCCGCCGCCACCTTTCCGACTCACAGCAGCAGCCCTCGCTACTTCTCACATTTCACCCTGTTCGTACCTCCGGGGCACGAACTCAGCGTCGTCACGTCCGTGCCGACACACCCCCTCGCTCTAGACACTCCGGAGGTGACCGCGCTTCACCCGACTACAGCACCGCGAGGGAGGATATCGACATCATCCCACCAGCAACACCCCTCGAGATGGAGATCTAGACGCTCGGAGACAGCATCGCTTATAGTATCTTACCTTTCCGCTGTATCGCACGCTCGAATAATTTAGTGGTAGGATTGTATCTCGGTTCTTATATCTTGTATCTTGTATCGTGTGGCTTGTATCTTTTATCTTGCATCTTGTGTAACTTAACGAGTAACTAGAATCTTGTAACCCCACCTGCCGTTGTATATCACCATGCTTTGTTGTCTTTGCAAACCTTGTTTCCATTTGGTTTTTCTTGGATGTTGCACTTTCCTCATATGAATGCTCATGGTACGCGTCACCACGTTCAACCATCCAGGATGAGGCCCAATACAGTGCAAGTGACAGCCAAGGAATCCCGATTCGTCGTTCCGCACGACAAGCGGGCGAGGATCCCGCACCCCCTAAATCACCTCCTCCTCCACCAACTCAGGAAGCGAGCCCAAGTCAGTTCATGATGATGATGGATGAGCGTCACAACCAGCACCTAACTAAGATCATGAGAGTGTTTGGTGCGTACATGCAAGCCCAAGGTGCCCCACGCCCAGGTCACTCCAAGCTGCAGGATTTCTAGCGTACTCAGCCACCAAAGTTCTCGTTTGCTGACGACCAGCTTGAGGCTGACGATTGGCTCCGCACCATGGGAAAGAAGCTAGAGCTCGCTCGCGTTGACGAGCAGGACAAGGTGCTCTTCGCCACCCACTACCTTGAAGGCCCTGCCAACGTTTGGTGGGACAATCAAAAGGACGCAAGGGGAAATGGACCCACTGCGACCTGGTCAGAATTTCAGGAAGCTTTCCGCAGGGCCTACATACCCTCAAGCCTTATAAAGATGAAGCAGCAGGAATTTCTGGCACTTACTCAGGGCAGCAAATCTATCAGCGAATATCTGACCAAGTTCAACAACCTTGCTAGCTACGCCCCGAAGACACCAACACAGAGGAAAAGAAGAAAGACGGGTTCCTCCATGGGATGCATCAGGCAATAAGACTCAGCTCAGTGTTCTAAAGTTTTCGGATTTTCAGTCCATGATCAACACTGCACTAATCTCGGAAAAGGAGCACCGTACAATTTACGACTCTCACAAGCGAAAGTTTGAGCCACGTAAGAATCATCAAGAAGGAGCTACTTCCAAGCCACGTACCTGGCAGCCAAACAACCTGACCCCAAACCGCCAGACCACTTGGAATCAACCCAGGAAGGATGGGTATCCCCGCGAAGGATTCTACCACAAGCGTCCCCTAGTGGATGACTGCAAGAGGGAGAAATCCTGCTTCAAGTGTGGCAAGACGGGACACTACATCAAGGATTGCCCCCTTCACAACAGCCACAGCAACAACAACAACAACTCCAACAACAACCACCCTACTGGTGCAATCAAGCCACCTCAAGTTGCCCGCGTCTGATAGCCCTCAAAGGCGTAGGTTGAGACCCCAATAGCAGAGTGTGTAGTACGGGCAAGACAATTGTCCCCACGAAGGTGACTCGAGGGTTTATATCGAACTCTCGGGGAATCAGTAGTGGAAGCTTTACCTCCTTATCCTTCCCTTGGAAACCTGCAAACAAAAATAAATTGTTTTATGCCCTCAACCTCACCAAGTGGTTGTCAAGCCACTAGTAGGAAAACCCAATTCTATGGATCCTTATTCTGTGGCGCACCATGTGGCCGTGCGCCACAGAATAAGCTTCTGTGGCGCACCCAAAACTGGTGCGCCATAGAATAAGGCTATTCTGTGGCGCACCGGAACTGGTGCGCCACAGAATTTGCTATTCTGTGGCGCACCTAAGCTGGTGCGCCACAGAATAGTGCTATTCTGTGGCGCATGTGGCTGGTGCGCCACAGAATAGTGCTATTCTGTGGCGCATGGAAGCGGGTGCGCCACAGAATAGTGCTATTCTGTGGCGCATGTGGCTGGTGCGCCACAGAATAGCACTATTCTGTGGCGCATGGGGTTGTGCGCCACAGAATAGTTTTCGAATTTTTTTACCTCCCCACAACACCCCCCCCCCCCCCCCCCCCCCCCCCCGTGGATCGCCTTCTCAGTTTTCAAATCACTCAAAGAAAATGATAAAAATTTCAAAAAATAAAATCCTTCGAGGTGTGGTTAGGTGTTACTGTCTAGTTCGTATAGAAATTTTGAAATATGAATTTTGACCTTTTTTGCAAAATCCAGAAAAAAAACGCAAAACGACCATAACTTTTGCATACGACGTCGAAAAAATGCGTTTAATATGTCAAAAAAAACTAGAGAAAAGGGTTTACCCGGTCAGCAATTCACAGAATTCTCAAATTCCAAAAGAAAAAAAAGTTTTGAATTTTTTTCTACAAAATCAAAAAAAATAAAAAAAAATAAAAAAATTCAATTTTTTTGATTTGCTGAGTTTTTGGGTTTTTTGAAGTTTTCTGAGTTTTTTGAATTTTTTGGGATTTTTTGAATTTTTTGAAATATTTTGAATTTTTTGAATTTTTTTGAACTTTTTTGGATTTTTTGAACATCCTGTTAAAACTTTTGAAGTTTTTGAATTTGCTGAATTTTTGAAAACCCACCTATATACATAAACTACACACACATGTATACATGTAGAGAAGGGTTAAAAGGTTTGATATGATACTATTATCAATAAGAACATGAGTAGCGGAGGGTAGGTGAAGTGAATAGAACTTAGAAGTTAAGCGTGCTGGGGTGGGAGCACTCTAAGGATGGGTGACCTAGCGGGAAGTCAACATTTGAGATTGACTTCGAGTGTTCAAAATGTTCAAAAAATTCAAATACATAGGAATTTCCAAATTATATCATTTTCTGATTTTTGTGATTTTTTCCAAAAATTTTGAATTTTTTTGAATTTTTTGGGAATCCAGATCTAGATCTGGCCGCCATTTTTTTGAAATTCAAAAAAACAATTCTGTGGCGCACGGGGTAGGGTGCGCCACAGAATAAGCTATTCTGTGGCGCACCGGGCTGGGTGCGCCACAGAATAGCTTATTCTGTGGCGCACTAGGTGGTGCGCCACAGAATAGCTTATTTAGTGGCGACTATTCTGTGGCGCACCACCCATGCGCCACAGAATAGCAAAATGGTGCGCCACAGAATGCCTTTTCTGTACTAGTGAGCACAAGGTGTGAGTAAGTTATGAATACAAAACAATAAATAAAAATGCAATGATGGTAAATAAATATGCAAGGATGATGGAAACAATGATAAATGATATTTTTGGGTTTTATATGATGAATGAAAGATGCAAAAGTATTTTTGTATTTTCGGATTTAATTATGGCTGAAAATGAAAAGTGGATGAAAGTTGTTGGAAAGTTGTTTCTTATGATTAAAAATGGACCGGGGTTCATGGTTTCACAAATGCACTCTCTCTTTAATGATGTGGTGGACAATGGAACACAAAAGTTAACATATGAGATTGCAACAAAGTTTCATGACAAGTTATAATCATATGGGCATCACGTCCTAACATAGAGATCTTTTGGTTATTAATCTCTCTTATACTCCACTAAGATGCGAACTAAATCATAACACCTTAGTATTAAGATAAATCAGAGCATAGCAATAAGTTTCATGACATGAAGTTGAAATAAGAACATGCTAGATCTAGTCATGGAGTAGTGGCATGGTCACACCCACATCTCCGGTAGCAAGGTATTTTTTTTATCCCTAGTGAGGCAACAAAGTAAGGTAAAACACCCAAGTGGATCGCGGAACTTTCTCTCACGTTCACCGCACTAGCCACCCCCCGTTACTCCATCTAATGCACACGTTCCCCCTCACACGCTCTCATAAACATGCTTGATCAAACAAGTAAAAGAACGGGGTACATAATATGCATCTACTTTCATAACTGAAGTAAAACAATTGCAATCTCACATATATTAACTCATAAAGATCCACCACAAAGGTATTACATAGATGACCGTAATCATGTTCGGCAGCTCATACGGTGCTAATTAGTGAAGCACAAGAGAGAGAGATACATAAGTTACTTCCACAAACCCATAGTCCAGGGGTGGACTACTCCCTCTTCATCATGGAGTCGATGGAGATGTCGTTGGAGGAGGTGGAGACCTCTCCGGCAGCGCCCCGCCGGAGTTTTCCCCCTCCAATCTGCAGCTCCTGATCTCTGTTTCGTGGTTTCTGTGTTTCTGCGGCGCTCCTCCGAAGAGCCTCGGGGACTATTTTTATAGTCGGTTTTAGGTCAAGACGAAGTCGGTGGAGAAAGATCGACGGCAACGGAGCTCGAGGGCCAAGATGGTGGGTCCCACGCGGCCAGTACTGTGGCCGCGTGGGCCACCCCTTTTGGTCCTCGGACCTCCGTTTGTTTGCTTCCTTCGCTCCCAGGTCTTCTTCCTTCCAAATATTGATGCTCCTAAAATTGCAAGTCATTTGGACGTCGTTTGGGTCCCTGAAACATCAAAATATAGAAAATAGGGTTTTCTGCCTGCGCAGGGTTAATTCCAAAAAATAGGGGAACTTGTGAATTATTCCCAAAATCATTATAAATCAATATATAACCCTTATATGATGCAAATATGATGGGAATATGAATAAAATAATGCAAAGTTCATGTATGCATTTTACATGCATCAGCATCCCCAAGCTTAACCCATGCTCGTCCTCGAGTATGAAGGTGATAAAACTAACATGGACTTTGCATTTCAATACTATCAATGGATATCAAAGATGATTACTATTGCTACATAGAGTCAAATGGTTCATTCTTAATAAGATGTAACAATATGCAAGATAGTTTATGAAGTGATATCAAATATTCAATGTAAGGATGTTCAATGATAATTCACAAAGTGTAACATAAATGAAAAAGTACTATGGACTTCAAGTATGCATAATGATAAGTAAGAACATCCTATAATGGTCATAGAGTGTAGATGGAAATCTGAATAAGGTGGACACTTTGGAAAGATATTTGAGTAGAGGTAAAGCATGAATAAGTTCATCTAACTTCAAATGTTTCTACTTAAGTTAATGATTGTAATATGGTACTCCTTGGTGTCAAGCTCTCATTGCCCCTATCATAGCATCTTGAATGATTAAGTTTAAAGTGAAAGCAAATATGAGTAATGTGCTTGACAAAGTATGGTTGAAAGTCTCATGCCCCTTGAATACGAGTACCTACACCATGTGTTACTCAACTTGGGAAACAAAGCAAGTTCAATTTAAATATCATTGTAAGTAAAATAGTATCATCAAGAGCGTCAACTGGGGTACCTCTTGTCCCAGGATATGGAACAAGCCCATATCAAAAACAAGACAAACAAACAATGAACAATCTCAACACCCTTTTATTTACCATTGGTAGCTTTTTATTGTGTGTATCACGAATGTTCACCATGGTAGCTGTAAATTTCCACCATGAATGATGCATGGCTTAGATTAGCGGCCCAGGCGTCTCTCTAACCATTATACAAACTCATTTAAACTACTCCATTTCCACATTTATTTCACCATGATAAGCATCCATAAACAAAAGTGCATGACATCAACTAATATAATGAAGTGCAATGTTGAAAGCGTTCCATGTGACAGCACATTTCTGCTAACTCTCAACCAAAGACATTTGTCAAGCTCATAACATCATAATTTTAATCACAATGGGTCATGTTCATTAAGTGCAATAAAAGTAAAGTGTGCATCAAGTTCGTGAGAGCTATATAACCAACTTTTCCCATAACAATCAACAACATAAGCATTTTAATTCAGAGGTATAAATATACAAAATAACATGGTAAACATACTCGGAATAGCATAAAGCTAATAGGTAGATATGGTGGACTCACTGGAAAAACTTTGGTTGAAGGTGTTGGAAACAAGTTTTTACTTGTTGGAATTTTTGGGCTAGCAAGAGGGAGAAAGTTGACCGTCTAAAAGCATGCATGAGTGTCCATAGAACTAACTAATTCATGTTAAACAAAGTAAAGTAACATTCAGCATCAAAACATGAATAAAAGATAGCTCTTGATAAAACACTAACAAATTATTACTCATTAACAAGCTCATGAATCATGCAACTATATGTATCTTTTAAAATCAACTCAAACATCCCTTTTCCCAATCTTTAATAGCATCCAACATAATTCAACCCATATTTCCAGTAGCTCTCTCATATATAAATGATAATGTGGTGGTCTCTCAAAAATAAAAATCAAACAAACAAAAACAAAAAGACGCTCCAAGTTTATACGATAAAGTGCATTGATCGAAAAACAGAAGTTAGACGTGTGCAAACCGAGAGTGTGTTGGTCCAGTGGGTTGTCTTCACATCCCCAAGCTTATGGTTTTCACCATCCTTAGATGACTCTTGGTGCATCTCCTCTAATCCCTGTGAAAAAACTTCAAAACACCGTTTCTCCCATTTCTTTTCTGTGGGGTGACATTAGTAGTGATAAACAAATAGGTTTCTTGCTGCATATAATCCTTAGACAAAAATTTATATGAATGTCCAGTAAGTGTATTATGTTGTATGCCTACTCATAAACTCATTTGGATCTGAAAGATTCAAGCTAAAAGTTCTAAGCATGCATCAAACAAAATGGGACAGAATCTGTCCAGAAAAACAGCAGTAGCAAAACGTATTTTTCTACCCTACTTAACTTTGTCAAAAATTCTGAAAAATTCATGCATACAGAGGATGAAAAGTTGCTTCTACAGTTTAAATATCAGCTCATTCGGAGTTACAGAATAGGAATTAAAAATCAAACCGTGCACAGACTGCTGGAATAATATCTCCGAATGCTATAAGCAACTTTTTCAAACCAAAATGGGTAAAACTTGGCACTTTATTAAAAATTCCAGAAACAAAACTATAAACAAAGTCTCTTGTGACAGCAAGAGGACACAAAGAAAATCAAAAATAAAAACAACCGGGTTGCCTCCCGTAAAGCGCTTTCTTTATAGCCATATAGCTAGGCTTCTTACTTGATAGTTATTGTGGACGAAGCTCATGAGGGAGCTTGAACTTTGGTGTGTCCCTCTTCCTTGGGAAGTGTTCCATGCATTTCTTGTGTGGAAACTGAAACTTCACATTCCCTTCTTTTGAATCAATGATAGCACCTGTGGTACGAAGAAAAGGTCTTCCAAGAATAATTGGACTAGAGGTTTTATTCCCCATATCCATGATTAGAAAATCAACAGGCACAAAAGTCATATGTAACTCTACCATAACATCACTTACTCTTCCTATAGCATATTTAATGGAATCATCAGCAAGTGCAAGTTCAATAGAGCATTTTTCAAGATTCTTTAATTCAAGTACTTCATATAGTTCTTTAGATAAAATTGAGACACTAGATCCTAGATCTAATATAGCATGGTGTGTCTCTTTTCCAATGGTTACAAGTACTTTGGGAATCCATACATCCCAAGCTTAGGTGGTATCATAGCTTCTTGTTTGCTAGACATGTAGTTTAGACTATTGTAAAAAGAGTGTAATATGAACCATTCATTAACCCCATGTGATGGACAGATTCTAAGCATAAGTGTAATCCTATCCCAAGCCATGGCAACATGTTCATTTTGATTTTGCCTAAAAGAAAGAATATTGTTTCTATTTTGCAAAATTTTAACAGGAGGATAGTATTTCTTAATAAAAGCTTCTTTTAGATCATTCCAAGTTTTAATGCTATCAATAGGTAATGAATGCAACCATTCTTTAGCTTTTCCTCTAAGTGAGAAAGGAAATAATTTCAGTTTAAGAACAACACTTTCCACATTTTTAAATTTTTGCATGTCACATATTTCAGCAAAATCATGAAGATGCATAGAGGCATCCTCCATAGCACTACCGCCAAATTGTTCCCTAGTTATCAAGTTCAGCAAACTAGGACTTACTTCATAGCTATCAGCTTGTATCTCAGGTGTGGCAATGGGCCTAGCAATAAATTGATCATTTGGAGTGTTTGTGTAGTCACACAACTTAGTTCTGTCTCCCATTTTCCAAGTTTTTATGTATTTTTTAATTTTTTATGCAAAACTGAAAATAAAATATGCAACACAAAATGCAAGACAATAACAAAACAAAATAAAATGGTTTGCAAGTAAAGATGGATAAGATGGTGCTCACGTAGGTGCAACCTCCCTAGCTTAGGTGTTTGCACAACTTGGTGATGAAGTTGACTTGTTGTGAGATACCCTTGGATAAAACTTTCAGCAATGATTCCCCGGCAACGGCGCCAGAAAATATGTCTTGATAGCCCTCAAAGGCGTAGGTTGAGACCCCAATAGCAGAGTGTGTAGTACGGGCAAGACAATTTTCCCACGAAGGTGACTCGAGGGTTTATATCGAACTCTCGGGGAATCAGTAGTGGAAGCTTTACCTCCTTATCCTTCCCTTGGAAACCTGCAAACAAAAATAAATTGTTTTGTGCCCTCAACCTCACCAAGTGGTTGTCAAGCACAAGGTGTGAGTAAGTTATGAATATAAAACAATAAATAAAAAATGCAATGATGGTAAATAAATATGCAAGGATGATGGAAACAATGATAAATATATTTTTGGGTTTTATATGATGAATGAAAGATGCAAAAGTATTTTGTATTTTCGGATTTAATTATGGCTGAAAATGAAAAGTGGATGAAAGTTGTTGGAAAGTTGTTTCTTATGATTAAAAATGGACCGGGGTTCATGGTTTCACAAATGCACTCTCTCTTTAATGATGTGGTGGACAATGGAACACAAAAGTTAACATATGAGATTGCAACAAAGTTTCATGACAAGTTATTAATCATATGGGCATCACGTCCTAACATAGAGATCTTTTGGTTATTAATCTCTCTTATACTCCACTAAGATGCGAACTAAATCATAACACCTTAGTATTAAGATAAATCAGAGCATAGCAATAAGTTTCATGACATGAAGTTGAAATAAGAACATGCTAGATCTAGTCATGGAGTAGTGGCATGGTCACACCCACATCTCCGGTAGCAAGGTATTTCTATTTATCCCTAGTGAGGCAACAAAGTAAGGTAAAACACCCAAGTGGATCGTGGAACTTTCTCTCACGTTCACCGCACTAGCCACCCCCCGTTACTCCATCTAATGCACACGTTCCCCTCACACGCTCTCATAAACATGCTTGATCATAACAAGTTAATAAGAACGGGGTATATAATATGCATCTACTTTCATAATTGAAGTAAAACAATTGCAATCTCACACATATATTAACTCATAAAGATCCACCACAAAGGTATTACATAGATGACCGTAATCATGTTCGGCAGCTCATACGGTGCTAATTAGTGAAGCACAAGAGAGAGAGATACATAAGTTACTTTCACAAACCCATAGTCCAGGGGTGGACTACTTCCTCTTCATCATGGAGTCGGTGGAGATGTCGTTGGAGGAGGTGGAGACCTCTCCGGCAGCGCCCCGCCGGAGTTTTCCCCCTCCAATCTGCAGCTCCTGATCTCTGTTTCGTGGTTTCCGTATTTGTGCGGCGCTCCTCTCCGAAAGCCTCGGGGACTATTTTTATAGTCGGTTTTAGGTCAAGACGAAGTCGGTGGAGAAAGATCGACGGCAACGGAGCCTCGAGGGCCAAGATGGTGGGTCCCACGCGACCTGGTACTGTAGTCGCGTGGGCCACCCCCTTTTGGTCCTCGGACCTCCGTTTGTTTGCTTCCTTCGCTCCAAGGTCTTCTTCCTTCCAAATATTGATGCTCCTAAAATTGCAAGTCATTTGGACTTCGTTTGGGTCCCTGAAACATCAAAATATAGAAAATAGGGTTTTCTGCCTGCGCAGGGTTAATTCCAGAAAAATAGGGGAACTTGTGAATTATTCCCAAAATCATTATAAATCAATAATATAACCCTTATATGATGCAAATATGATGGGAATATGAATAAAATAATGCAAAGTTCATGTATGCATGTTACATGCATCAGCGTCCACCACCTGTCCTTAGAGGAAGCCTATGAAGCTTCGGATGTAGTGCTCGGTACGTGTACTATCAACACAAAACCCGCGCTCATTTTATTCGATTCTGGAGCTTCCCACTCTTTCATCTCGAAGGATTTTGTTGCCAAACACCGTTTTCCCGTTTCCCCTATGGGCCATCTTTTGGTGATACAAACCCCGCCTCAGAGATGAAAACAAACACCGTTTATCAAGACCTAGCGATCAGCATCAACCAAGTGAAGTTCCCAGCTCAGCTCAACACTCTCAATGTGCCCGGTCTTGACGCCATCATTGGTATGGATTGGTTGGTACAACATGCAGCCCAGATTAACTGTGCAACTCGAGCAGTTACTCTCACCAACCCAGAAGGCATACGTACCACCTACTTGCCAAATAAACCCCACCAGATAAATGCAAAGATGTTTCTTGTCCAAGCACCGGAGATAGGGGAAGTGTATGTGGTTAGTGAATACCCCGACGTGTTCCCAGAAGAGCTACCCAGAATGCCCCTGACCGCGATGTTGAATTTGCCATTGAAGTTATACCCGGAACAAACCCAATATTCAAGAAACATTACCGTATGACGAGCCCCAAGCTAGTGAAATTGAAGAAGCAGCTCGATGATCTAATCAAGAAGAAGTTCATCCGCCCGAGTATTTCGCCTTGGGGATCCCTGGTCCTATTTGCAAAGAAGAGCGATGGTACGCTCCGACTATGCATTGACTATCCTGCACTCAATGATGTCACCATCAAGAACAAATACCCTCTGCCGTGAATCAATGATATGTTTGACCAACTCCGTGGTGCACGTGTGTTCTCCAAGATTGACCTCCACACTGGATATTAACAGCTGAAGATTCGAGAGATTGACCTCAGGCTGGTTCTCGGAAGACTACGTGAACGACAACTCTATGCCAAATACAGCAATGCCAGTTTTGGTTAAAAGAAGTGGAGTTCCTAGGACATGTATTGTTCGGAGCCAGTGTGGCCGTAAACCCCAACAAGATTTCTGATGTGCTGAACTGGAAAACACCCACCAATGTGTCAGAAGTTAGAAGCTTCCTAGGATTGGCTGGTTACTACGGAAGATTCATTGAAAACTTTTCCAAGATAGCCAAGCCCATGACGGACTTGTTAAAGAAGAATCACAAGTACACCTGGACAGACGCATGTGAAGAAAGCTTCAACGAGTTGAAGACCCGGTTAATCACAGCCCCAGTACTAGTACTACCCGATGATGCCAAAGATTTCACGGTATACTGTGATGCCTGTAGAAACGGACTAGGGGCCGTACTCATGCAAGAAGGGAAAGTCATCGCATACGTATCAAAGCAACTTGAGACCCATGAGCTGAATTACCCCACGCATGACTTGGAATTGGCCGCTGTCATACTCGCCTTGAAAACTTGGCGACATCACCTTATTGGTCGAAGATGCGAAATCTACACTGATCACAAAAGCTTGAAATACATCTTCACCCAGCCTGACCTCAACCTGAGGTAGAGGAGGTGGCTGGAGGTAATCAAGGACCATGACCTCGGGATTCATTACCATCCAGGGAAGGCCAACGTGGTAGCAGATGCCCTAAGCAGGAAGCCCACACCGATGCAGCCGAGTTTGGAGAAAGAATTCGCAAAGCTAAACTTGTGCGTAGGAAGCAAAGCCTATTTAAGCACCTTGGAGGTGAAACCAAACCTTGAGGAAGAGATAAAAACCGGGCAAGCCAGCGACCCCGGCATAAAAGGGATCAAGATCAAAATACCACAGGGTAAGGCCAAGGAATTTTCCTTTGACAGTCAAGGAGTACTCTGCTACGTTAACCGCCTTTGTGTACCCGACAAGGCCGCGCTGAAACAGCAGATCCTCAAGGAAGCCCACGAGTCTGCCTATTCTATCCACCCGGGAAGCACCAAGATGTACCAAGACTTGAAGCAAATATTCTGGTGGGCCGACATGAAGAAAGAGATCGCCTACTATGTTGCATGCTGCAATGTATGCAACCTGGTGAAAGCCGAGCACCAAAAACCCGCGGGATTTCTCCAACCCCTTAAGGTACCAGAATGGAAATGGGACAACATATGTATGGATTTCATCGTCGGACTTCCCAGGTCCAGCCGGGGAAATGACTCCATCTGGATCATTGTCGACCGTCTAACAAAGGTGTCTCACTTTATTCCCGTAAAGACGACGTACCGTTCGGACCAGCTAGCGCAACTCTATGTGAACAAGATTGTCAAACTCCATGGAGTCCCGAAGACCATTGTATCAGACAGAGGTACCCAATTCACCTCCAAATTTTGGACAACCCTGCACCAGGCCATGGGGACAAAGCTATCTTTTAGTACAGGTCATATATCCAGTGTTTCTGGGACTGGTATATGGGGTAACTCGATCATCTGGATCGGGGTGCCACAGACGGTACAAGAGTACTAGGAACAAGAAAGTTCCTCGAAAAGTGGTATGGTACTTTCCTATCACTCCCCGTCTGCAGCGTTATTTCGTGGACCCTAAGGAAGCAAAGCTCATGCAATGGCACGCGGAAAGGGAGAAGCCCAAAGATGATCCGGAGAAGGGCAGGATCCTGACACACCCTTCAGACGCTAACCAGTGGGAAGCATTGGACATCGCCTTCGAAAATTTTGGGGCGACGCAAGGAACGTAAGGCTTGGTATGAGCACGATGGACTCAATCTGTTCGGCAACCAGAGTAGCACGCATAGCACCTGGCCCGTGTTTGTATGGCCTTACAACCTTCCCCCGTGGCTGTGCACGAAGCAAAGGTACATACACTTGAGTATTCTCATTCAGGGGCCGAAACAACCAGGTATCAAGATACATCTGTATCTCGCGCTGTTGAAAGAGGAGTTAGCCACGTTGTGGTAGACGTTAGCCCTATACGTGGGATGCCTACACTAGAGATTATTTTGATATGAGAGCCGCGTTGCTCACAACGGTGCAGGACTATCCTGGTTGCTCATATGTATCGGCCCAGGTAGGCCACGGATTCTGCGCATGTGTCAAGTGCATGGATGAGACCCCGCATCTCTAACTACCAAGCGATCCGGGGACTTCGAAAACCGTGTTCCCAGGGGCTCGAAGGTGGCTTCGCATGGATCACACATGGAGGAAACGCGGTGACCTGTTCAATGGTAAAGATGAGCTCGAAAGAGCCCCGCGCTCGCGGAGCGGCACATAAAACGATGAGCTGTTGAAAAATTGGGAGGAGTGCCCTGCGCCGGGAAAGAAGCGACCTAGGGTAGATCCGCTGCTGGGTGTATGGAAAGCGAGGTCTGTTTTCCACGACTTGGAGTACTGGAAGGTCCTCCACACGCCCCATAGCCTCGATGTAATGCACATTACGAAGAATGTTACCGAGAGTCTGCTTTGCACTCTTTCCAACATGTCGGGTAGGACTAAGGATGGGACGAGAGCAAGATACGATCTGAAATTGCTTGGCATCAGGAAAGATCTTCAGGCCCCCGATAGTGATGATGACGATGATGATGATGATCAGACGGAAGGGACTCAAGGTCGCCACAAAAGGGTAAAGAAGAACGCGGTGGTGCTTCCTATGAGTCCGGAGGAGCTCGAGAAGTTTTTCAGGTGCCTCCTAGGAGTCAAATTTCCTCACGGTTACGCGGGAAAGATAAGCAGATATCTGGACGCAACGAAGAAGAGGTTCAGCGGGATGAAGTCTCACGATTGTCATGTGCTGATGACGCAGATACTTCCCGTTGCAATCCGAGGGATAATGGACGAGCACGTCCGTGATACGCTGCTTGGCCTTTGCAACTTTTTTGACGTCATCACTAGGAAGTCGATCGGCGTGAGGCAGCTCGACAGGCTACAGGAAGAGATTGTGGTGATACTATGCGAGCTCGAGATTTACTTCCCGCCCGCATTCTTTGATATCTACGTGCATCTCCTTCTCCAAGTCGTTGATGACATCAGGCAGCTCGGGCCGAAGTTCCTGCACTACATGATGCCGTTCGAAAGGCAGAACAGTGTCATGAAAGGATACATTCGCAACAGGGCACGTCCAGACGCAAGCATGGCCAAGGGCTTTCTAACATACGAGTGCATCTCCTTCTGTCAGAATTACCTAAGCACCGAGAACCAGGATGTTGGTCTGCCCACCAGGACGCACCTCGGTAGGCTCGATGGATTTGGTCACCACGAGGGCTACCGCTCACTCTTTGTCGGCATTCATGGTCGAAAAGACGACTTCGACAGGGCTCACCGGTCGCGCTACAACACTTAAAATTGACCGAACCTTGGGTGGAAGAGCACAAAAGCTTAATCGAGCAGAATTACATCGACTTGGGCCGGCCGAGGAAGAAGGGAGACGTAACCAGAGAGCACAACTCCAGCTTCACGCGTTGGTTCAAGAAAAGTCAACTGGTTCAAGCAGAGAGCATAACGCCATCTACGGAAGATGAAAAACTCATATTCTCCTTATCACAGGGCCCCGGGCACAACGTAAGGAATACCGAATATCAAAACTCAGGAGTAACTATGCTATCCTACGGCGATGACGAGGCTACTGTCAAGTCAAGATTCTTCGGAAGGTTCGAGGATATATGGGAGCTCAACTACCGTGGAGAGTCCGTGCCAATGTTTCGTGTTAGATGGGCCAAGGACGTCGTCAAAGTAGGCCGGTATTTCACCACCATGGTAATACCCGATGCCAAATCGAAAAACGTCTCCGCGAAAAATGATCCATGGGTACTCGCTAGCCAAGTTGAGCAATGCTTCTTCCTTACCGACCCGTCAAAGCCTAGCCGTGTTGTCGTGAGGAGGGGCAAGAGGAGCATCATCGGAATGGAAGGAGACACCAACAAACAAGACTTGGACAAGAACGGCGATCCAAAGATCGAGGAGGAATTCGACAAGTACTTCGACATGCCTACTACTAGTAAAGAAAGAAGGAAGACCTCCCTACCTACTAAAGATTGTCCGTTCACGCGAAGAAATCTCAAGGTGCCTGACCTAAAGTAGTCAACCGCGAAGAAGGGAAAGAAGAGAATATAGCTCGGAAACGGCCGCCGGCCGCCGGAAAGAAGAGAAGCATATATATGTATATCATGAATAAAATAATGGTCTACTAACAATTGTGTGTATATTCTTTTCTTTAAAATGTGTGTCTGTTCTTTCTTTAAATATAACCAAAAATATTTTTTTTAAAGAATAACAAATGTATGTAGTGTTCTTTCTTTAAATTTAACCAAAAATATTTTTTTTAAGAAAAAAATGTGAGACAACCAGGATTCGAACCTGGCTGCCCCAAAGTTCCATGTACAGGGGGTAACCACTGGGCTATGCATGTGTTCTTGCCACATAGCAGCCAGCGTGCTTTTTAGTACAGTCTTCGCCTTCTATTTGTAATAGGATTGTACTGTATTGTATCCTAACTTCTGTGGCGCATCTCTCCACGGATGCGCCACATAAATATTTTTCTCCCACTTACATGTGGGCCCGCCCGCGTGCAGGCCTTCTTTCTTCCAAAATTCGCCAAGTCCCACAACACCGACGAACTCCAGCGCGCGCTCGACGAACACCACCCCTCGCCGCCGCCTCAACTCGCCGCCGGCGGCTGCACACGCCCAACCCTGCGCGCGCCCCGCCCAACTGCGACCTCCCCTGCGCCCCACCCCCGCCCAACCCTGCGCCCCGCCCCCGCCCAACCCCACGTGGCGCTCGGCCTCAAGCCGCCGCCAACGAAGAAGAGGCACGGCCTCGCACCTCCCCTCCCTCTGAGACACTGGCGACGACCTACACCGCCCTTGACCTCCCCTACCTCCCCTCCCCGAGGTGCTTCCCCCCTCCCTTCCCCTCTGTGGTATAGCTCCACTTCATCTAGGTATTGTGCTTGTGGTGCTTCTCTCTGTCACTTGTGCTAACTGAAGAAATGTTCAGTTTGGTCATTTTTAGCACTTGTTGCTTCTGTTAATCAATTTCAGAGAAGAAATTTAGATGGTTTGATCCTCTAATAGTGCAAGATGAAATACGAGGATCTTCTTAATTACTTCAGATGCATAACTAAATGATTTTCCTATAAAGAAATTGATTGTACATATACTTCAGCTTGCTGTTTTAGATACTTCAGATGATTTTCTTGCTTTTCCTTATAAATAATGCCCAAGTATTGATTATAGTTTTCTTGTGTAAGTATATGATGTGGTGATGTGGATGTGGATGTGGTGATGTATGTGTGTTTGTGAACGATGTGCATGTTGTATATGTGTTTGTTGCCGGCCGGAGATGCCGGCCGGAAATGTGGATGTGTTGATGTGATCGATGTTGTTGGCCGGCCGGCGATGCCGGCCAATATGATTTGTGAAATCTATGCAGGTACCCATGAGGCCCTTGAGATTGCCGGAACGTCGATTAACTTCCGTTCCGGCAAATTCGGGTACTCCATATGTCCCTTTTAGCAAAGGTCATGCCGAAATTTTTCGTGAATTTTAGCATGACTTTGCGAAAAATAGGACATATGGGGTATTGCGACTAATGCATGGGCCGGGGTATCTTAGTACTTAATTAAGTGATTTTTTTCTTATATTTGTTGTACTAACCTTTTGCCTCTTTTTAATGCAGTGCAAACATGTCGGCCAACGCGGAGCCCGGCCCTTCTATGCACACTTCTGGCAGACCTTGAACCCCGGGAGATCCTATACATGGTACACTCCTTTCCCCGGGACTTTCCTCTGCTCGATACCTTGGATCCCCAGGATATCCGGATTATAATAGCTCACTCGCAGAAGCAGTGGAAGCCACCCAAAAAGGGTGGCGATTCTAGTAATTAGTTTTTTTTGGTAGGTTTGTATTGTTTCTCATGAGCGTCGAACAAGAAGCTAGAGATGCCAACAAGTCGTTCTGGGAGCTGTCCTAGGAGTTGGAGGAGGTGGAGGCCGCCGAAGCTGCTAGTGGTGGCGACCGTGCCGACGATGAGCAAGAGGGTCGGTAGGACAACGCCGAAACCACCGATGGAGCTGCTAGTGGCGACCATGAGGATGACACCACCACCACCGATGGTGGCGACCACACATATGGTGGTGGTGGCTGCAACCCGACCGTTCAGAAGCAGAAGAAGCAAAGGAGGGATCGGACACCGCAAGCGCTTGCCAACGTCACAGACGTGTTCACTGAGGTCACGCCAAGTGGCCAACCAGTGGAACCTAAGGAGCTTGCCAAAGGGTACAGCATGCAACTAGGGTGTATCGTTCGGGAAAGCGTGTCAATCAACACAAAGGACCTCAGAAGCAAGGCCAATGAGCCTTTGGTCGAAAACCTCCTCAAGAAGCTTCACCAACGATACACGTTCCTGGAGCCGTTCAACAAAAAGGTGGACAGTTTAGCCATCACGAAGGTTAGCTCCGCCTTGAGCAGCTGGAAATCCCGGGTGAAGAAGAAGATTGATAAGGGTGACAACTGGGAGATGATAAGTGCCAAAGAGCTGATACTCGACGAAGAAGAGTTTGAGGCATTCAAGTTGTCCATAAAATCTGACAAGGCTAAAAAATGGACCAAGTGGGGGAAGGAAATGCGGGACCTGAACATAGGTAACCACCGTTTGGGAAGCGGCGGTTACCGAGGAAAACAACCCATTTGGGACAACGAGGATGCCGAGATTGCACGTCTTGGAAAAGAAAACCCGTGGCATAAAATCACGGACGAGCAGGTTAGGAACTTTGTCCGGTCCCGCTACTATCTGAACAAGGCGACGGGGAATTCGTTACCGACGATGACGATGTGAGGGCATTCAAGAAAGTGCTGGTAAGGAATTTAATTACCGCCGATATCTCAAAGTTCATTGTGTTGATCTAATTAGATAACGAAGCCATATTTATACATGGGTTCACCTTAATTTCCTTTGTCTGTAGGAGGACGAGTTGAAGGCTGACGCTGAGGCCGGCTCGTCATACCAGGGTCGACGGAGCCATGGGACACGACTTTCAACAGGGCGACGAATGTTTACAAGAAAAGGGACAAGTCGGCGCCGCCGACGTCAGCTGGCCGTGTGTCCATCTTTGGTACGAGCATGAAGTTCCTCCAGTACTACAGCACGGACGCCGAGACGAAAAAGGAGAGGAGGAAGCTGACTAGGGATAACGCCGAGCTTGTGGAGCTAAGGAAGAAGGTGGAGTCACTACAGCAGGAAAAAGTGGACTCCAGCACGGTGCACAAGTTAGTGGAGGAGAAGCTCCGGGCAATCTTACCCCTGGGTTGATGGAGGGGTTAGCTGCTTGGAATGCGGCAGGTCGACAGGGGCCGATACACGTGCCCAGCTACGCCGGCAGCAACTCCAGCAATAACGTGTCGCCGGACCTGGTGACCCCGCTGCCCAATACCGCGGCGCAGCCGCCTCTCCTTTTGGTCCCACCGACGCCCCCTACCGTGAAAGATACCGAGGTGCTACTGGTGGCGGTGGTGAATGATAGGCCGGCCGCCGGAGATACTGAGGCGCTGGCGGTGGCGGTGGTGAATGATAGGCCGGCCGCCGGCACCGGCGCCCTTGTCTCGACATTAGCCGAGCTCAACACCATCACCAAGGTAAACTAAATAGTTAGTCCGCGACATCTTCTATAACTATGCCTTTGATGACTGCGATCTCATGATGCCCAACATGTGTTGACTCAGGACATGCCTTGCATACTCCTGCATAGGGTGGGGGCCGGCGGCGAGTTGAAGGAAGTTGCTCAGGGCACTGTCGTACAACCATTGAGCCGCGATATGCACAACACTAAAATGAGAGAGGCCGTGATGAAGGTCAGGTTGACTACGGTAGTGCCCGAGTTTCGTGATATCGAGCCCCCCATGCAACCTCCGGGAGCCGAGGAGGACCACATGGTCCTTGGAGATTGCGTCAAGTGGATCATGGAATGGCCGAAGACCCAGATTCATCTTGGGAGGGTCTTCAGGGGGTGAGGCGCACCACCGGCGACACCTCGAGGCCCCCGATCGTTCGGCCCTCGAAGCCGCCACAAAAAACTGTTGGGAAGGAACCGGCGCCACAAGCATTAGTCGCCACCACCCGGAACGGCCGTCCAAAGCCAACGACGTTCGTCCAAAGCCAACGACGTTGCACCTCAACTTGGTGACAACGGCGACGATGATGAGGATAATGTCGACATCGATGGCTTCCTCAACACTGGCGCCAGTCAAGATTTGTACATGCCCCCTGTGGATGAGGAACCCTTCCATGCTCACGGCGATCCACTTGGTCGTCCCACTACATGCACGCAACGCCTGACCTTCCAGGGTTTATCTCAAGACACGCCTCCGGAGGCCGGCGATCAAGACAAAACGGCTAACGTTTTTAGCCCTGGCACACTGAAGAAGACGGTTTGCTAGGGGTTAGCACCCCCAGCATCCCCAGAGATGAAGAAGAAGAAGCACAGGAAGAGAAGTAGGCCAGGCGCGTCTGCGAGCCAGCCAGCTCCTAAGACTATCCGGGGTCATGAAGACATGGTATCACCCCATGCGGATGGCTTGACCCGAGTTCATGAAGCTGGTAAACCTACACTGCCTCTGGAGCTGCTCCGCCTCGCAGAAGGACCCATGCACGCTTTGCATCAAGCTATCTTGACGCTAGAGGGCATCCTTCTTAAAGACAAGAATCTAAATTGCCCGGTGTTCACGGCCAAGGTGCCAAAGGACTTGGACTTCGTCCATGAAGCCCCCCGCGGATCTGTTCTTCATAGCGTACGAGGACGTCTTCAATCTGTTTCACTCTAAACGGCTGGACTATAACTTGGTCTGCCTATACGCGCTAAATATGGCGATGAAGATCAGGAGAGGTAATACCTCGAACGTCGCGGTAGTGGATCCCTACTACATGCGTGATAGCCAGCTGGTGGAAGGATCAAGGACACGGACCATGGCCACGGAGTACCTCCAGAGGTTCATGCTGACCAACAAGAGGAAGAACAGCCTTCTTGTGCCTTTCTTTCCCGAGTAAGTACGCATCCGCTCGCCGCCGTCATATCTTATGCTTTCTTATAGATTTCTTCCATTGTTGATCCTTTCCAATATTCCGTTTCAATTGTGTTGAGCAGGGACAAGTACTGCACACTCATCGTCCAAAGCCCGAGGTGGTCCATTGCCTCTTATTTTGACTCGGGGAGTTTGAGCTGGAAGAAAGACTACACCAGAATAAACGGTGTTCTCGATGAGACTCTCGAGGGCTACGCCCAAAAGGGAGGCCACTTCGAAAAAGAAAAGAACGGGGAATGTCTCACGAGGGACAACAAACACCAGTTCAGTCATGGGACCGAGTTCCATTGCATCAAGCAGAAGCCTCAGAGCGTGAAGGAGGCCTTCTACGTCCTCCATCACATTAAAGGGTTTGTCCGGGATGCAGAGAAAACGAGGATGCCATCTAGTCTCCAAGAATGGACCAAATCTGCGGGGAAATCACCGATTCTGAGCTTAGAGAAGACTTCCATCGCATCCAGATGCAGTTATCGCAAATCATCCTCGAAGATGTCAACACAAAAGGGGGGGTCCTTCCACAACGGCGGAGGTAGGATGTATTATAAAAGAAAGACTTGCCTCACTCGCAAGAAGTGCTTCTTTATTTTCTTTATTATAGACTTATCCACTTAGATGAATAAATCATACTCTATTTATCATATTAACCAATATATCTCCCAATCCATCTCTAGAGTTGTGCCAGAGGGACATCGTAGAACGCCTAGGTATGCAGAATGACACCAGGACATGGACGACGAAAGACTCCTATAAACCATTCCCGGCGCCGATCAAGAAGGCTCCATGATCGTGCTCCCGCTCTTGCTCACCATCATCGCCGCTGTGTACTCTATTTGATCCTAGTTTAGGCGGTGACCACTTTATTTGTAATGTGTGACATGATGAACTTTTGTATCAAGACTTGTGTAAAAATCCGGCACTTTGTCACTATATGTATGTATCTCGGGCTCTAAGTAATGTGATGACATAGTAATGTGTCTGTTTTCATATACCGTGTCAAATATATTATTGTTTCTATTATGTCTGTATAAATCCTGTAATATAGCTGTATTTCCTGTAATATACCTGTATTTGTACAGGAAGCAGCAACGAATCCAGAATACCTGTAAAGTATTCTGTGGCGCATGTTGTTTTTTTCTGTGGCGCATGCACTTCTGTGGCGCACGGCTAAGGGGTGCGCCACTGAAATAATTCTGTGGCGCACGGGGATAGGTGCTCCACAGAATCTGGGTATTTCTGTGGCGCATGAGCCCATGCACCACAGAATTATAATTTAGTGGCGAGCTATCTGTGGCGCACCACCCATGCGCCACAGAAGGCCAAAAGTGGTGCGCCATAGATAGCCTATTTCCTACTAGTGTTCTGCCATCTCCCGGTTCCTTGCCCTTTGCAGTTTCCACCTTTGTGTCTTTGTTATACCTGGCGGGCACCACTTTGGCTGAGTGTATTTTGGATCTTGGGGTTGAGCTGCTGCGGCTTGACTGGAGCCATCTTCATGATCATTGGTTGTTGCCTTTGGCGCAATAACGAGCATTGGCTCGCCGTCTGCCGGTTCTGTGACCGGGTCTTTCAATTTTATTACATGAGCTCCAACGATCAACAAGTTGTCTGAGACCAATCCGCCTTCTGGCTCGACTTTTTTAGAACCTTGGGCCTTGATCTGCCAATATGATGAGTCCCCGGGATACACAAGCTGGCTTTGCACAGATTGCCGGGTTGCTCTGAGTTTGAACTCATTAGCCGGCTTCCTATGCCGACTACTTTCTTCGACAGATGGTGACCTTGGCCGTTTCCCATACTGCCATTGGCGTGACCTTGACCCGGCTTGACGCACATACTTGTTCAGTAGCATGTCAAAAGTTGGCTTTATCTTCCTTGGTCTATAGTCAACCTGGTTTGTCTTCCATCTGCCAACATCCGGGTTCTTGGGCTTAATAAATCTAGGCGGCGACTTGTCTGACCGTGGTCCTTTCCCCCCGAGTGCAGGTTTATTGACGGTAATCTTGATGACTTCACCCCCATCAGGTTGCCGGCTCAATGTAACTTGTCTTCCTGCCGCCATGCTGCTAGCTACTTTCCTGGGTTCACGAACAACAACATTAGATTTATTAGCGGCTTCGGCCGCCTCTGGCCGAAGTAGAACTTTCTTTCCCCAAGTCTAGCACGTTTATTGGAAACGTCTGTGTATCAATTGCCATGCCAGCAAAGCTCAATTGTCCGTCATTGATGGCCGATTGGAACTGTCGACGAAAAACATTGCAATCATTAGTAGCATGAGAGAAAGAATTGTGATACTTGCAATAAGCCCGCCGCCTTAATTCATCTGGCGATGGTATAACATGATTAACTCTTATCACTTTATCCTTCAACAAGGCATCAAATATTTTGTCACATTTGCCTACGTCAAAGTTGCACTTTATTTCATCATCCCGATTCTTACGAATCGGCTTCAAGTCATCACACATATAAGGTTTGGCTTTGCTAGGCCAAACAAACTCGGCAGAATAAACATCGGCTTCATCACCAGAGTCGACATCATTTTCGACAACATTCAGCCGACTCCTGTTCATCCGATGCGAGTCTTTTGACTCATTAACCCGGCATTCTTGAGCCAGAGCTCTTTCTTGGACCTGGCCAACAGACAAGAATTCATGTCCTTCTAACCTCTCTTTTAGGTAGGACCTTAACCCATTGAAAACCAAGTCAGCCATGTCTCTTTCAGTTATCACCGAACTATAACATCAGTTTCTAGTGTTTCTAAATCTCTTGACATAATCGGATACCGATTCATCCTGCTTATGCCTAACCGATGTAAGGTAGGAAAACTTAAGCTCTATCTCTCCGGCAAAGAAGTGTTCATGAAACTTTTGCTCTAGATGAAACCAGGTATGTATAGAATTAGGAGCTAAAGCCGAAAACCAAGAAAATGCAATGCGGTTAAACACAACGAGAACAGGTGAACTTTAATGTGATCATGATTAGCTTCGCCTAATTGAGCCAAATATTGACTAATGTGTTCCCATGTTGACTTATTATCCACCGCATTGAATTTGACAAACTCAGGAACTCTATAACCAGGTGGATAAGGTTGCAGATAAAAATAGTCTGGATAGGGTTTAATGTAAGTCCTATGTTTAGGAATGACCCCGAGTTTGTCAAAAGCTATTTGGTCCAATTTCCTCCTGAATTCGGTCATCAAATCGCCCATATTGGCCGATTGAGCCGGCACAGGAGAAGAACTGGCTGCAGGGCCAGCTTGCACCCAAGTAGTCGAATTTTGATTCGGCATTGACTCGTGACCCAAAAGCCGCCTTGTTTGACCCGGATGGCTTGCTGGGTTAGGCATACCCTGGATAGGAGTCGGACATGGCAGCGTAGGCACAAGTTGGTTTTCCCTGCTTTGACCGATCGGCTGTTTGTCTGATGGCTGATCATGGAACGTGTTTTTCTTAGCCTTTTCATGTTCTAGCATAAGATCGTAAACATTGGAAGTGCCTTGCGAAACATGAAATTGAATTTCGGCTATCTGTTCAGAGGAAAAAAGGCTACTACTTACAGCGGATTTGTCAATAGTGATGTCCAGCGGTACAAATTCCGGCTCCTTGATCGGCGAGATTACACCTTGCCGATCTACCTTGAAGCTGGATAAATACAGGTCTTGATCTTCTTTGTCCCGCTTGGTTTGCAGCACCTCGAACTCCTTGTCTCTTTTCTTCTTCCACGCCTCCAGACCTTGGCGTTGTTCTTCCGACAAATTCTCGATGATGTTGTCGGTAGTGATACTGGCAACGTCGGTCTTAGAATTGGTCATTGTTGTCCAATTTTTAGATCGAATTGTCCCCAGTGGAGTCGCTAAAAAGTGTGTTGCGCTCGAAACACGTTACACGAACACGTCCTCGTGTACCCGCGTTGCCGGGGGAGTTTACTCCGCAACTCGCACCGCGGGAGGCATGCTTCCAGCGTGATACGCAAGACAGCAAGCAGACAATTTTTAGACCAGACGCCCCAGCTGTAACAGCCCACTTTTGGTAATGCAAATTATGGACCAAATTTTCACTTTTTGCATCCCATGCATGCATCATTGCATCCATTTGCAATTGCTACACAACACAATATTTGTTTTGGCACCATTACAAAGTAAAATGCCAAACTTGCTTGAATCCAATCTCACAATAATGAAGACACTCAAACTTGCAAAACAAAATTTCTTGACGTCTTATATTTGTCAAGGATGTTCCTAGAGTTCAAAACAATATTTTGCCATTGCTATAAATTTCCAAAGGAGCAACATTTTGAATTTAGCAAAAATGCCTTCAACGAACCCTATGAACAAATGTCGTTCCAAACTTTTTATTTCAACATGCCAATTTTTCTGGTGCTTCTACTGGTTAGTGGGAGGCTACATGATTTTTTCCAGATTTTTCTAAAATGATTTAAATGCCTTAAATAAAATCCCCAAGTCACTGTTTTGTTTCAAAAGAAACAGAGAGGACCAATCTGTGATGGAATTAAATCTGCCAGGGGGCTCTTTGTAAAAACTCCTTCTTCCTCCTCCTGTAGCGACCGAGGCGCTCTGCTCGCGCCGCACCACCGTCTCCCCTCGCCTGGCCTCCTCTCTGCCTCCACCTGCAGGAGGACAAGCATCACGAGCCGCACCTGCTCCACTTCCCCTGATTTTCCTGCTTCCTCCCTCTCTAGTTTCCCCACCATGGCCGAAGCACCGCTCGAGCCCGTCGAGCTCACCGCCGCCGTCTGAAGCGTCCACGAGCGAATCGAAGCAGAACCGCAGCTCCGCTGCGTCCACCTCTCCTTCTACGCCAGAGGAATCGACCGGGGAAGCCGCCGTTTCACCGCGCCATCCTCTTCTTTCCCACTGCCGCCCGAGCTCCGCCGCCGCAATACGTCGCCGTCGCACCTCCTCCGCCGTCCCCGACCTCTCCAACGCGCTCGTGGTGAGCTACCCGTGCAGTAGCACCCTTCTCCACTCCCTCTCTCGCTGGTTCGCCCTCTGGCCGTCGAGCGCGTGCGCGCCCAGCACGGCGCTGTCGCCGCCGTAGCGCGTCCGGTCGCGAGACCGGCTAAACCGGCCTCAGTGCCGCTTTTCTCGGGCCACTAACCGGCTTTTGGGCCGGCCCAAACCGGCCAAAAGGCCGGAGCCCTCTTTCACCTGCCCGGTCCTCTAACCGGCCCAAACCGGCCTCACTGCCGGTGGGCTCTGGAACCAGGCCGGCCTGAAACCGGCACAGGCCGGGCTGAATGCCGGTTCTGACTTGTTTTTTTCTGCTGTCCCCTTTTCTTTTCTCCCTCGATACCGCATGTTTCCCGCTCCTCCCTCGCGAAGTAGGGACATCGACTCGATGATTCCTTCATGTTCCATCTCTCTCCCACGAATTCGAGTAAACTTTGTTATTATCGTTGGAAATTAAATTATTAAAAGCAATTATTTAAAAGAAGAATTATAAAAATAATAACTTTTAATCGGGACACCCAAAAAATGTGTTCCTTATATCAAAATGCTCAGAAAAATGTGCACTACCCATGAGCATCACTTGCATGCATGCTACATGAACTTATAGCACAGGAAAACATTAAAACCAATGTAGGGCTATATTCTCTCTCTTGTTAAATAATTATTCTCGCACCCCATGTAAATTAGTAGCTCTTGCTATAATAATTCCAGTGCATTATAAATGTCATGCCATCATGTGTTTGCGCATTGCATTTGTTAAAGCATGTGTGGTGATTGATTGTTCCTCCGTTGTTATGTTTCGATAGATCAAGCAGCCGGGGTTACTCCACAGTACCCTGAAGAACCGTACTACCAGTACCCCGAACAAGCCAATCATAATACCCCCTCTGAGCATGTCTTATCCTATTTTCCGCAAATATTTTCTCCACTATAATATTGCATGCGGTTCCAAATGTCAATTTACTTGGAGTAGAGTATCCTATAGTTGCATTAAGTTCCCTATGCCATTTACCTGTTTCCCTCCTATATCCATAGGTTTGTATTGTTGGCCCGAGATATCTACTATACTATGTTGATGCTTAGTCATGCTTTGTAATTGCATAGCGGTGAGATGGATACTTCATGTTGGAAACTGGTGATGAGATGAGAATGATGGTGGAGAATTGTGGTGATGGATAATAAAATGCTTAAAGGTGGGGATGAGAGGCCACATGGAGGTGGTGTTTTGTCTCGTTCTCGCCGCCTAGGTGCGAGTTGTTTACCTCTTGAACCAAGACTGAGCGTGCAACCATGCGTGAGGCCTATGCATTCGCAGTGCAGGAACCCTCATAGACTAAATAACTCGGGCGGGACTAGCCAGGGTCCTCTAGTTTGAGCTTCCATTTGCGCGTGCGTGATGATGGTGGTATGAACTGGGATGAGGATTGTAGTGTTAGGAAAGTGAGTGGCTGTGGGGCAGGGTGTTGGAGGCACTCGTGTCCTGCCGCCACTGATGATCCTGGAAAGTCTTTAACGAGGGAGAAGTCGACACCGCTCCCACCCAGCCGGCTTTCCCCGGAAGAGAGCTAATGATCAGGCAATGGGCCGGACGGTACGCGTGGCAAACATTGTACACCCCTGCAGGGTAAATCTTTTCGAAAAGCCGTGTCAACGGTTACGGAAGACTTGGGAATAGACCATAAGACCATAGAATAACCTGAACGGAATGATTAAAATTGAGTACTAAAGGTACTATTCAAGATTGTAAGGTTGACTTCCTCGAGGGTGATTCGGGGAGGTGCCTTTGATGAACAGGTACAATGATGATGGTGATTGATGTTGAGAAATGTGATTCAAGAGAAAAGAGTCACTTCTTACCCCTCTTTTAAAAGTATTCTGATAGACGATGCCATGGAGTATGTTTTACGAAATAAAATCAGCTTTATGCAAAAGAGCCCTAAAACCTTGAAGGCCTCATCGAGATAAAGCTCTATATTTAATCTTGCGAGTTCGTCGAACTCAACGTCGTTTGTTTTGTTTCAGAGGAGGACTTCACCGACCTCGAAGGTGGGTTCTTTGTGGACGTCGACGAGTAGTCTGGGGTTCCCTGGTGGCAGCTTGGGACATCCCGGAACAGCTGGCGCTGGATGTTTATCTGTAGGCCTCTTAGGCCATAATTTGGTTCTTGTTGTTTAGAACAACCTAATTCGCTTCCGCTTGATGTACCGTTGGGTCAGTGACCTCTGGTTGTAATTTGCTATCTTTCTCTATTATAAGAGTTGAACTATAATGATTTGTGTCGTAGAGGCTGTGATGTGCCAGTTGTTCCACCAGTCTTGATCTCTCTATTATGCATTGATAGTTGAGCCTGTGTTAAGGCATCAATCGGGGTGTTGCATTGCCGGTGATCAATTCCGAGCAACGCCTGCCAAAGGTTTTGGCCGGGGAGTGGTAAACCCGTAACCTCCGGTCGTATCGCTTAACCGGTGACACTCAGCATCACTGTATAGCAGTCGGGTCGGGGCGCTACAAGTTGGTATCAGAGCATGACTGCCTGTAGGAAACCCTTCTACTGGTCGACGTTGAGTCTAGTGTTTGTGAAAATATTTTTAACCTAAAAATGAGTTGCGAAAACCATCTTAGGATTCTTTTTACTCCTTACCTGGTTACCCTCTAATCTCGGAGCAATCTTACCTCGATTTGAGTTAAAGTTTTTGCTTCTCGCCTGTTACTTCAAAATTATTAGGATCTTGAGGTTGGGTTCTACCGTTAGTGTTATGTGCCCGGTTGCTTCCGCCGCGCTACAATCCGATATCAACTCAGATGTTTACGAACCCTGTTATCCGTACCGAATCTAATCATTTGTTGTTTCTTCGGGTTTCATCCCAAGGTCTTGAACAGAAGGTCCCGGATTGTGCCGTGATTCGGTATGTTGAATTGTGTGGGTTGTTACCCATGTGATCGTATGCCAATTGTGATTCTCGGCGCATGATGCTGATCTTCAACCCAAGTCCGTCTTGTTGGTCATTTGTTGTTGTTACCCAAAGTATTATCGTCCCTAGTCTGTGCACTTGAGTGGACACTAATACTATTGCCTCAACCATTTGGAGATAGATACTAATTGTGTCATTGTCAAATCTTCAGAATGGCTCGAGGAGGAGGCCGCGGAGGCCGTGGTAACCACAACAATGAGGAGGATGATCTGCCGCCTCCACCCTTCATGGCTCAGGTCTTGATGGCCATTGAGGAAAACCGCGCGCGCAATGAGCGCTTGCTTGAGGAGTTGGTGCATCAGAATGCACAGAGGAATGGCTGCAACACTCTCACTGAGTTCCTGCGCTCGCAGCCACCCACCTTTGCTGATGCTAAGGAGCCACTTGAAGCTGATGATTGGCTTCGTGCTCTGGAGTGCAAGTTCTCCGCGCTCCATGTCCCAGTGGCCGAGCAAGTCAACTTCGCCACCTACCTCTTGGTTGGTGCGGCTGGCTGTTGGTGGGAGAGCCATGTGGCAATGTTCCCAGTCAACCATGTCTCCACCTGGGAGGATTTCCGCACTGCCTTCCGTGCGGCTTACATTCCCCAGCCCATCCTGGATCTGAAGAGGAGGGAGTTCCTGGATTTGCAGCAGGGACGTATGGACATCCGCACTTATGGCCGTGAGTTCAACCATCTCTCTCGTTACGCCCCAAGGGACGTGACCAATGATGCTGACAAGCAAGAGCTGTTCCGCAAGGGTCTCGCGCCGCAGCTCCGCTATGAGTTGCTGCCCTTCAGGTTCCAGAACTTCCAGGACCTGTTCAACCAGGCTCTTACTCTTGAGCAGGGAAGGAAGGAACTCGAGGCTTCCAAGAGGCCCGCACACGGGGACCACCAGAGTTCCTCGGGTTCTGAGAGCAAGAAGCGCAGGGTGTTTGTCCCTACAGTGTGGTGCCGCGTGCTCAATTCATGCCGAGAGCCGCGGGATACAGGCCCCACCGCCGCGCCCCTCTACTCCGACACTTGGGGCAAGCGGAAGTGGGTATCGTCCTCTACTACCTGCTCCACCTGGACTCACCTGCTACACCTGTGGCCAGGCTGGCCACTACTCCAGGGAGTGCCCCCAGAAGGCTCCGATCTCGGGGACACCTGCACGAGCCCCTGCCACTCCAGCTGGCAAGGCTGGTCAGATTGTGCGTGGTCGCCTGAACCACGTCTCTGCTGAAGAAGCTGAAGAGGACCCCAGTGTCCTCATGGGTGAGCTACGAATCAACAACAATTATGCTACAGTTTTGTTTGACTCTGGAGCATCGCATTCATTCATCTCGATAGCATTTGCAAAAGACCACAAAATACCGTTCGAAAAGATGAGCCATCCGTTGGTGATCTCCACGCCTGGTTCCAAGTGGCAAACCGATGGCGTTACTCCGGAAGTCCAAATTAATATAGGCTCCCTGTCTTTCCCTTTCCCACTGATAGCCTGAAGTCAACTGGCCTGGATGTCATACTGGGCGTGAACTGGCTAGCAAAGTACCATGCCAATCTGGATTGTGCGGCTAAGACCGTTACCGTGACCCACTCTTCCGGTGACACTGTGCGGTATTGGTCTGCACTATCAAGCCCTCCATCCTCTATCATTCCCAACTCCCCGGAGATCAGACTATGCTTTATGGAAGGTGTTACCCCTCCTGAAATACATGAGATCCATGTGGTGTGTGACTTCCCGGATGTGTTCCCGGAAGAGTTGCCTGGCATGCCACCTGATCGAAGTGTGGAGTTTGTCATAGATTTGCTTCCCGGTACAGCTCCAATTTCCAATAAGCCCTACCGTATGCCGGTGGAAGAGTTGGCTCTGTTGAAGGAGCAAATTGATGAGCTGTTAGCTAAGGATTTCATTCAGCCTAGCAGTTCACCACGGGGTTGTCCGTACTCTTTGTCAAGAAGAGGGATTCAACCGTTCCGCGCTTGGTCTCTGATTATAGGCCGTTGAATGCGGTGACAATCAAGAACAAGTATCCTATTCCCCGGATCAATGATCTTTTAGATCAGTTAGCTGGTGCAACAGTATTCTCCAAGATGGATCTGAGGTCAGGATACCATCAGATCAAGATCAGAAAGGAGGATATTCCAAAGACGGCATTTGTTACTCGCTATGGCTCATATGAGTATACCGTCATGTCCTTTGGTCTAACCAATGCCCCAGCTACTTCATGAGGCTCATGAACTCCATCTTCATGGATTATCTCGACAAGTTTGTCGTCATTTACATCGATGACCTCCTTATCTATTCTAAGACCAATGAAGAGCGTGAGGAACACCTTCGTTTGGTTCTGTCACGACTTCGAGAACACCGCCTCTAGGCCAAGTTCTCCAAGTGTGAATTCTGGTTGGATAACCTTGTCTTCCTTGGTCATGTGATATCCGCTAATGGTGTGGCTGTCATTCCCGACAAGATTCAGTCCATTTTGGATTGGAAAACTCCAATGTCAGTCAAAGACATCCGTAGCTTTCTCGGATTGGTGGGTTACTACCGCCGATTCATCGAAGGCTTCTCCAAAATAGCCAAGGCCCTGACTGACCTTCTCAAGAAGGATAGAAAGTTCGTTTGGACGGCCGAAGCTGAAGAGAGCTTCAAAACACTGAAAGCCAAACTCACGTCCGCTCCTGTGCTTGTCCTGCCGGACACAAGCAAGGATTTCGTCGTCTTCTGCGATGCCTCTCTGCAAGGCTTGGGTTGTGTGTTAATGCAAGATGGCCATGTGGTGGCATATGCTTCTCGCCAATTCAAGCCGCATGAGCACAACTACCCAACTCACGATCTAGAACTTGCCGCAGTGGTTTATGCTCTGAAGCAATGGAAACCATACCTATTTGGTAACCGTTGCGAGATCTTCTCGGATCACAAGAGTCTGAAGTACCTTTTCACCCAGCCGGATTTAAATCTCAGGCAAAGGCGTTGGTTGGAGTTAATTAAGGACTATGATGTGAGTCTGAACTATCAACCCGGCAAGGCAAACGTCGTGGCTGACGCGCTAAGTCGGAAGTCCTATTGCAACAATCTGATGATTGAACATGCCCACCTGCCCTCCATGAAGAGTTCTCTCGTTTCAACTTAGAAATGGTTCCCTCGGCTATCTAGCAAATCTGGAGATCAAATCTACTCTCGTAGACCAGATTAAGGAAGCTCAAACCCGTGACAAGGGTATTCTGAAGATCAAGGAGAACATTGCTAGCGGGAAGGCCAAAAGTTTTTCTGTCAATAAATCCGGAGTTGTTTATTTTGGTGACCGCTTGGTAGTGCCAAAGAAACAAAAATTGAGGCAGCTGATCCTCCAAGAGGCTCACGATACACCTCTCTCTATCCATCCCGGTAGCACCGAAATGTACCAAGACCTTCGACCACAATTCTGGTGGACTCGGATGAAATGGGAAATCGCCAAGTTTGTTGCTGAATGCGACACCTGTCGTTGGGTAAAAGCAGAACATCAAAGACCTGCCGGCACTCTCCGCCCTATTGCAGTCCCGAGTGGAAATGGGATGAAATTGGTATGGACTTCATCACCGGATTTCCCCGGTCTCCTAAGGGCAACAATGCAATCTGGGTAATCATTGATCGTCTTTCCAAGGTTGCTCACTTCCTACCAGTCCGTGATGAGATACGGGCGAGTCAACTTGCCGACTTATATTTGGCTTGTATTGTTCCATTGCACGGGGTCCCTTTGAGGATCATATCGGACCGTGGAAGTATCTTTGTCTCCAAGTTCTGGCAGAGTTTCCAAACTGCTATGGGGTCCCGTCTCAACTTCAGCACCGCTTACCTTCCCCAAACTGATGGTCAGACCGAAAGAGTGAACCAAGTGTTGGAAGACATGCTTAGGGCATGTGTAATCTCTTTTGGCAAGGTTGGGAAAAGTATCTCCCTTTCGCGGAGTTCTCCTACAACAATAGCTATCAAGCTAGTCTGGGTATGGCTCCCTTCGAGGCTCTATATGGAAGAAAATGCCGCACTCCGCTGAATTGGTCCGAGACCGGAGAGAGAGCCTCTTTGGTCCGAATGTGATCAATGAAGCTGAGGAGAAGGTGAGAATCATAAGAGAGAATCTGAAGATTGCCCAGTCTAGGCAGAAGAGCTACTATGATAAGCACCATCAGGAGATTCACTATGAAATTGGTGATAAAGCTTATCTCCGCGTCTCTCCCCTTCGTGGCGTTCGCCGCTTCGGAATCAAAGGGAAATTGGCCCTCGCTATGTTGGCCCTTTCACCGTTCTGGCCAAGCGAGGAGATCTTTCTTATAAGTTGGAGTTACCGGTCAAATTCCTGAATGTGCATGATGTGTTTCATGTCTCCCAACTTCGCCGTTGTTTCAAGGATTCTATCCATGGAGTCAATCATGAGGAACTAGATCTCCAAGAAGACCTCACTTATCGCGAGCATCCTATTCGTGTTCTGGATGAAGCCAAAAGAAAGACCCGGAACAAGACCACCAAGTTCCTCAAAGTTCAATGGTCTCACCACTCCGAAGAGGAAGCAACTTGGGAACGAGAGTCTAGTCTTCGTGAGGAGTATCCCGACTTCTTTTCGCAACCTTAGAATCTCGGGACGAGATTCCTGTAAGGGGTGTAGAATTGTAACAGCCCACTTTTGGTAATGCAAATTATGGACCAAATTTTCACTTTTTGCATTCCATGCATGCATCATTGCATCCATTTGCAATTGCTACACAACACAATATTTGTTTTGGCACCATTACAAAGTAAAATGCCAAACTTGCTTGAATCCAATCTCACAATAATGAAGACACTCAAACTTGCAAAACAAAATTTCTTGACGTCTTATATTTGTCAAGGATGTTCCTAGAGTTCAAAACAATATTTTGCCATTGCTATAAATTTCCAAAGGAGCAACATTTTGAATTTAGCAAAAATGCCTTCAACGAACCCTATGAACAAATGTCGTTCCAAACTTTTTATTTCAACATGCCAATTTTTGTGGTGCTTCTACTGGTTAGTGGGAGGCTACATGATTTTTCCCAGATTTTTCTAAAATGATTTAAGTGCCTTAAATAAAATCCCCAAGTCACTGTTTTGTTTCAAAAGAAACAGAGAGGACCAATCTGTGATGGAATAAAATCTGCCAGGGGGCTCTTTGTAAAAACTCCTTCTTCCTCCTCCTGTAGCGACCGAGGCGCTCTGCTCGCGCCGCACCACCGTCTCCCCTCGCCTGGCCTCCTCTCTGTCTCCACCTGCAGGAGGACAAGCATCACGAGCCGCACCTGCTCCACTTCCCCCGATTTTCCTGCTTCCTCCCTCTCTCGTTTCCCCACCATGGCCGAAGCACTGCTCGAGCCCGTCGAGCTCACCGCCGCCGTCTGAAGCGTCCACGAGCGAATCGAAGCAGAACCGCAGCTCCGCCACGTCCATCTCTCCTGCTACGCCAGAGGAATCGACCGGGGAAGCCGCCGTTTCACCGCGCCATCCTCTTCTTCCCCACTGCCGCCCGAGCTCCGCCGCCGGAATACGTCGCCGTCGCGCCTCCTCTGCCGTCCCCGACCTCTCCAACGTGCTCGTGGTGAGCTACCCGTGCAGTAGCACCCTTCTCCTCTCCCCTCTCTCGCTTGTTCGCCCTCTGGCCGTCGAGCGCGTGCGCGCCCAGCACGACGCTGTCGCCGCCGTAGCGCGTCCGGTCGCGAGACCGGCTAAATTGGCGTCAGTGCCGCTTTTCTCGGGCCACTAACCGGCTTTTGGGCCGGCCCAAACTGGCCAAAAGGCCGGAGCCCTCTCTCACCTGCCCGGTCCTCTAACCGGCCCAAACCGGCCTCACTGCCGGTGGGCTCTGGAACCAGGCCGGCCTGAAACCGGCACAGGCCGGGCAGAATGCCGGTTCTGACTTGTTTTTTTCTGCTGTCCCCTTTTCTTTTCTCCCTCGATACCGCATGTTTCCCGCTCCTCCCTCGCGACGTAGGGACATCGACTCGATGATTCCTTCATGTTCCATCTCTCTCCCACGAATTCGAGTGAACTTTGTTATTATCGTTGGAAATTAAATTATTAAAAGCAATTATTTAAGAGAAGAATTATAAAAATAATAACTTTTAATCGGGACACCCGAAAAATGTGTTCCTTATAACAAAATGCTCAGAAAAATGTGCACTACCCATGAGCATCACTTGCATGCATGCTACATGAACTTATAGCACAGGAAAACATTAAAACCTATGTAGAGCTATATTCTCTCTCTTGTTAAATAATTATTCTCGCACCCCATGTAAATTAGTAGCTCTTGCTATAATAATTCCAGTGCATTATAAATGTCATGCCATCATGTGTTTGCGCATTGCATTTGTTAAAGCATGTGTGGTGATTGATTGTTCCTCCGTTGTTATGTTTCGATAGATCAAGCAGCCGGGGTTACTCCACAGTTCCCTGAAGAACCGTACTACCAGTAACCCGAACAAGGCAAGCGTAATCCCCCATCTGAGCATGTCTTATCCTATTTTCCGCAAATATTTTCTCCACTATAATATTGCATGCGGTTCCAAATGTCAATTTACTTGGAGTAGAGTATCCTATAGTCGCATTAAGTTCCCTATGCCATTTACCTGTTTCCCTCCTATATCCATAGGTTTGTATTGTTGGCCCGAGATATCTACTATACTATGTTGATGCTTAGACATGCTTAGTAATTGCATAGCGGTGCGATGGATACTTCATGTTGGAAACTGGTGATGAGATGAGAATGATGGTGGAGAATTGTGGTGATGGATAATAAAATGCTTAAAGGTGGGGATGAGAGGCCACATGGAGGTGGTGTTTTGTCTCGTTCTCGCCGCCTAGGTGTGAGTTCTTTACCTCTTGAACCAAGACTGAGCCTGCAACCATGCGTGAGGCCTATGCATTCGCAGTGCAGGAATCCTCATAGACTAAATAACTCGGGCGGGACTAGCCAGGGTCCTCTAGTTTGAGCTTCCATTTGCGCGTGCGTGATGATGGTGGTATGAACTGTGATGAGGATTGTGGTGTTAGGAAAGTGAGTGGCCGTGGGGCAGGGTGTTGGAGGCACTTGTGTCCTGCCGCCACTGATGATCCTAGAAAGTCTTTAACGAGGGAGAAGTCGACACCGCTCCCACCCAGCCGGCTTTCCCCGGAAGAGAGCTAATGATCAGGCAATGGGCCGGACGGTACGCGTGGCAAACATTGTACACCCCTGCAGGGTAAATCTTTTCGAAAAGCCGTGTCCACGGTTACGGACGACTTGGGAATAGACGATAAGACCATAGAATAACCTGAACGGAATGATTAAAATTGAGTACTAAAGGTACTATTCAAGATTGTAAGGTTGACTTCCTCGAGGGTGATTCGGGGAGGTGCATTCGATGAACAGGTACAATGATGATGGTGATTGATGTTGAGAAATGTGATTCAAGAGAAAAGAGTCACTTCTTACCCCTCTTTTAAAAGTATTCTGATAGACGATGCCATGGAGTATGTTTTACGAAATAAAATCAGCTTTATGCAAAAGAGCCCTAAAACCTTGAAGGCCTCATCGAGCTAAAGCTCTATATTTAATCTTGCGAGTTCGTCGAACTCAACGTCGTTTGTTTTGTTTCAGAGGAGGACTTCACCGACCTCGAAGGTGGGTTCTTTGTGGACGTCGACGAGTAGTCTCGGGTTCCCAGGTGGCAGCTTGGGACATCCCGGAACAGCTGGCAATGGATGTTTATCTGTAGGCCTCTTAGGCCATAATTTGTTTCTTGTTGTTTAGAACAACCTAATTCACTTCCGCTTGATATACCGTTGGGTCAGTGACCTCTGGTTGTAATTTGCTATCTTTCTCTATTATAAGAGTTGAACTATAATGATTTGTGTCGTAGATGCTGTGATGTGCCAGTTGTTCCACAAGTCTTGATCTCTCTATTATGCATTGATAGTTGAGCCTGTGTTAAGGCATCAATCGGGGTGTTGCATTGCCGGTGATCAATTCCGAACAACGCCTGCCAAAGGTTTTGGCCGGGGAGTGGTAAACCCGTAACCTCCGGTTGTATCGCTTAACCGGTGACACTCAGCATCACTGTATAGCAGTCGGGTCGGGGCGCTACACCAGCCCCTCGGGAAGCTCCGTCAGAGGAAGGTGGCAACGATTGGCTGAACTAAGCCGGGCTTGGCCGCTCTTAGCTCGGTTTTTGATATTCGATGAAATCTACGCGAAGTCACCGAACAACGGAAGCATGAACAAGGGTTTGAGGGAAAAAAGTAGGTTGTATTGATAGGTTGTCGATTGTTTGCTTAATTTCAATCGGCCATCACCTCTCACATATATATGAGGCGGCTGGACTTCCCGTACAAGTATTGGACTTCTACAAGGTTTACAAATCATAATCTAAGTTGAATCCATCTCTAAACTAGGCGTCTTCTTGGCCGGCTTCGTTGGCTTAAAACTTGCTGGTTACTTTGGAAAGTTGCCTTTTGCCATCCGTATTGGCTTCCAACTTGCCTTTCTTTAGAGATAAGATATCTTGATCGGCTTCGTATTGTACCCGGACTTCAGCATTCGTCCGGCTTCTTAGTAAAGTTGCCTTCCATCTTCCCGCCTTGATCTTGGAAAGTTGTCTTCACCTTTTCCGCCTTGATCTTGACTTTGAAATTTGTCTTTTTCTGCCTTTATTTGACTTGAAAAAGTTGTCTTCTTTTGCTGCCTTGATCAGTGGAAAGTTGTCTTCTTTCTTGCCGGCTTGTTTTGACAAAATTGGTTTCTCTTCTGCCGGCTTGTTTTGACAAAGTTGGCTTGTTTTCTGCCGCCTTTATGCTGGATTATTGGCTGCCTTCTTCTGGCCTTCTTTTCCTAGAAACTTTCCCAGATCATCATTTTAGCCTTTTTTGCTGCCTTCTTCGAACCGCCAAGTCTTCCTTAAATCTGAAACTGGCAATCCACCAAAAACGGGTGCTAACACAAATATTTTTGAAATTTTCTAATTTGAGTTTAAAAAAATCCCAAAAAAATTCTTACGATAAATATGCAAGTTTCCTAGGTACATGCCAATTTTCGTTGCAAAAAACGTCGTCTTCTGAGCTGTACAAAAACAAAAACCTGGGCATAAAAAAATGGAACATAGTGTGTCAAATCTCTCAGAAATTTATCTTTTTTCTAGCCCAAAACATTAATGAATTTTTTTACGAAACTTCTGGCGTACATGAGTAATGTGTATATGTATTTCCGTAAAACATTCAGATAGTTATAAGTTTATTTTAAGAGGTAAGTTGAGTATAAAGTAAGTCTGTTCATAGTGAAGAGTATCAAACATGAAAATGTCTATGTTACTATACTACCTCTATAGTGGGGAGTAACGTCGTGTGGTGTCATGCAAAGCCTCATTAATTAGCTTGTAGACTTATATTGCATTGCAATGTGTGATTTTACGGTAACTACCTATTTTACTCAATTTGCCTACATTTTCATTAATTACATGTCACATCATCTTTCTAACCTATGTGGCATATCTATGTTACACCTACTATGGATCGTCTAATGGGTACTCCCGCCGGCTCTAATTAGTAGATACTATGACTTTATATATTGATTATAATATGGGATTGCCTAACACTCGGTCGATTTAGATTTAACTAAATGTCAGTAAGTTGCACACAATTGCAGCTCACGTGCAACTCTTACTTCAGTACGAATTATGACGCAAAATAAACGGTCGAACGAGTCGACTAAGAATTAACTAAATATCAGTGAGTTGTACACAATTGCAAACCATGTGCAACTCTCAAATTAGTACCAATCACGACATAAAATCAAACGGCTAAATATTTGACTATATTTACGTGCACATTTTTTGCAGTTGCACACAGTTACAACTCTTGTGCAACTTTCAGGCCAACGTGACGCAAAGAAAAACGTTGAGTAAGCACTAGTATTTAGCTAATTATGAGTCGACTAAGAATTTAATTAATTCTCAATCGACTAAGTATTAACCACATTTGCAAATCATGTGCAATTCTCAGACCTTTCTGAAACGTTTTGGGGCAAAGTGAGAGTTTGTTTTGTGTGTAGGTCCAACTCAGTCTACAAGCGCCAGAGTGGATTGGCTCCGTGTTAATTAAAGTCTTACAAGTTCTACTGGTTCGGTAAACATTGGTTTTGTTATCAAGGGAAAATGTACTATTACACTGTTTCACACCTTCCTCTTGGGTTCCAAACAGGCGTGCGATCCACGTCATCAATGCCTCATATATATGTAGATTGGACACACAAATTTCAGGGATGGAGCTAGTGCGCCAAGTAGGATGCACAAGAAGATTAGGTTTTTATTTTGCACATAGATTTGCTCGTTTCAGTAGAATTGCTATGTTCTAGTTGTCTTACAATTATAGTTGTAATTCGTTGTCTTACAGTTTTGTTCTAGTTGTAGTTAGTTTTGTTTTTAGTAGGCATTGTTGGGGCTGTCATGCAAAGCCTCATTAATTAGCTTGTAGACTTATATTGCATTGCAATGTGTGATTTTACGGTAACTACCTATTTTACTCAATTTGCCTACATTTTCATTAATTACACTAGCCGTCAACCCGTGCATCTGCACGGGCTAGCAAAGTTTAGAAGAACTGAAAAGGATGGTTTAAGCTATTTTATTGTGCATGTAAGTTTCTATAATTAGGAACATCTTTAGAACATAGAACGTTTCTATTTTTAATCCGGATAGGTAGTTTTTGTCTCGTATTCATTGGTAAAAAAATCATATATTCATATTTAATTTATAAACATCCGTTGTATGCATTTCAAATTAGTTACAACTATATTAATTATTTTCACTTGTATTGCTTTATAAGAATTACTTATCCAAAAAAATGTTATTACTTAATTCTGAGATTCGTTCATATCAATTAGTACAAATTTAGAAGATATAACATGTAGGTTTTCTATTTTTCAAATGTTTCACGGACTAACTTTAGTGGTCGGAGGGTCCTCAATTTGTGGCATGGAAAATGTTATAAAAACCTAATTACGATACGTTCAACCACGACGCATCCACATGCTCGCTGTTTTTGTGAGACACACCATTTTTTAACACATAGAAGTATCTAAAAATAGAAATTTACTTTTAATTAGTTATTTATAAACATATAATTGCTCATGATGGAATAGTTATAGATAAAGAAAAATGGAATTAGATACTGATTTCTTATGAAATTGTACTATATGAGGAAACATGCATGTATTGCCCATTGTAAGCACACATTTTCTAAGGTTGTATAGGTTCGTTAGCTATTAATTTTGGGACTATGTGCAGTATTTGCTCAGGATGCCTCTTTTTCATAGTAAGATAGATTTTTTTGTATAATCTTGTCAAACTGTTAAAACTTTGAGCACTTTTACAGTAAGATATTTAGAATGACAGATGGGATTGTATATTTGATCTATCCTAAAAATTACTTTTATATATGATTTATTATTTGGCTTATAAGAATGTTACAGTCGGCATTAGCTATCCGGATATGCATGCATGAAACCATGTCGATGTCCAAAATGTCATTATTTGTTAAACCGGAGTAGGTATCTATTATGCACACACAAAATTGACGATCATAATTATTTCAGTTATGTTTTATTTGTAGACCACGAACAGATTTAGTATTTTGTCTTTCTGTAATTTGTACATATTTTTGTAAATATGGAGGTTATGAAATAATAATTTGATGTGTGGCTTTTGCCTCACAGTCTTAGGGTCAAAAACAAAAGAATAGATTTAGTGATTAGTAACTAAGGACGTGGGAATACATGCAAATGCATCCTAGTGGATGGGAGAAGCATGCATTCTAGTGAAATTGAGGGCCGGAAATTTCTTTGATCATATATATATATAGTAATATGTCGCGTGTATGTAATGCACACTGGTTTAATTGGACTCAGTTTGACCTGTGGCTGACCTCTGGCCATCGTCTCTAGGAAAATCCTTCACACGTAATACACAATTTCACTTATATGTTTAGATAGTGGTGTGCTTTAATTGTTATTTGTTTCAAAGGAAAAAAAATAGATTAAGCGTATCCATGAGAAATAAATTAGCCCTTTTCTTATCTCATTAAAGCATATTAACCTTTATGTTCAATTCTACTATTTAAAACGAATTAGACTGCCCTTCTATGTGATTATCCGTGTTTGTATGCTAGCGTAGCTCTAGGCCAGATAATTTGATATCATGGTTATACAGGAAATTCAGTTAAAGATTAATCTCAATCATATATACTACTCTCTCCGTTTTTCAATATAAGATGTTTTAGCATTTGTCCACATGCACATGTACACAAATGTATGTAGACATGTATTAGTGTGTATATTCACTCACTTTAGTATGTATCTAAACAATATGTGAAACACATATGTGCTACAGTAGAATTCACATGTTAGGAGGATTCTAGAGTAATAAAGTACCAGCCTGGTTGACTTTATCGTCGACGATGCATGATGCATCGGATCAAAAGGAGCAGTTCTGATACCCGGGGAGCTCTGATGGCAGGACAGCTCGGCGGCCAGATGCAACGTTTGCTGGCTGGAAGGAGCTTGCATGATACATTTGCGTTGATGTAAAAAGTAGAGTATATGCTTTTGCAGTTGGATGACAATCTAAAATCCATATTGTTCCTTGAAAAACTTAAATTATAGAGGACACTGGTTACTACAAAGAGAAATAATTGCTGTCTACAATCTACTCCATGCCACCATGATGAGATAAGACCAAGCTTAATTACTGATCGTGGTTTATACCATGCATACAATTTTATAATCAAGATTATACCGTGGGTGGATGCAGCCGGTGACGCCATCAATCAGGAGCCTTGGAGAAGCTGCCGACCGGAACGGAGGGTTTGCTGCCAGATCGATCCTAGTTGAGGCCAGGGCGTCGTAGTCGAGAAGTTCAATAGTTTTGGTCGCTGCATGCGCCGAACGCACGCGGCGAGAGGACTCTTGCATTGGCATAAACACCAATTAATCAGAAAATAGGCGTGCATTGCTTTTGGATCGAACTCGCGATCGTCTCCATCAGATCGGAAAGGAAAGAGACGTGCGGGTGCGAGAGGCCATCATCTGATGGCTCGAAATTGATTATTGATTGATCCGATGGACGTAATTGTCTAAACTCTAGGATTAACGTGGTGCCTCCTACGGTGCCTCCAATTAGTAAATATAAGATGTCACATCATCTTTCTAACCTATGTGGCATATCTATGTTACACCTACTATGGATCGTCTAATGGGTACTCCCACCAGCTCTAATTAGTAGATACTATGACTTTATATATATTGATTATAATATGGGATTGTCTAACACTCGGTCGATTTAGATTTAACTAAATGTCAGTCAGTTCGAACGAGTCGACTAAGAATTAACTAAATATCAGTGAGTTGTACACAATTGCAAACCATGTGCAACTCTCAAATTAGTACCAATCACGACATAAAATCAAACGGCTAAATATTTGACTATATTTACGTGCACATTTTTTGCAGTTGCACACAGTTACAACTCTTGTGCAACTTTCAGGCCAACGTGACGCAAATAAAAACGTTGAGTAAGCACTAGTATTTAGCTAACTATGAGTCGACTAAGAATTTAATTAATTCTCAATCGACTAAGTATTAACCACATTTGCAAAGCATGTGGAATTCTCAGACCTTTCTGAAACGTGTTGGGGCAAAGTGAGAGTTTGTTTTGTGTGTAGGTCCAACTCAGTCTACAAGCGCCAGAGTGGATTGACTCCGTGTTAATTAAAGTCTTACAAGTTCTACTGGTTCGATAAACATTGGTTTTGTTATCAAGGGAAAACTTACTATTACATTGTTTCACACCTTCCTCTTGGGTTCCAAACGGGCGTGCGATCCACGTCATCAATGCCTCATATATATGTAGATTGGACACACAAATTTCTGGGATGGAGTTAATGAGCCAAGTAGGATGCACAATATGTGTATTAGTGCATAGCACAAGGATCACTATCGCCATCCCCGGATCACACGCTGCCACCTAGTTTTAATCATCGGTATTCTAGAAACATAACTAATTACAACTAGAACGAAACTATAAGACAAGTAATTATAACTAGAATATAGATTAAACAATGCCTGGTAAAAACAGAACCAACTACAACTAGAACATAGCCTAGACAATGTCTAGTAAAAACAAAACTAACTACAACTAGAACAGAGCCCCAACAATGCCTACTAAAAACAAAACTAACTACAACTAGAACACAACTATAAGACAACTAATTACAACTAGAATTGTAAGACAACTAGAACATAGCAATTCTACTGAAACGAGCAAATCTATGTGCGAAATAAAAACCTAATCTAATGAACTAAGGATTTGGGTATTACATTAGGCGAGGCGGGCTCGCTTAGCGTCGCCGTGATGGAGCTAGCGCCAGCCTCCCTTGGCGACGCCTCCCCTCGAGCCCCGTTCCCTCGCCGGGGACCAAAGAGATGGCTATGGCGGGCCGAAGGTCTGACTGAAAGACCGCCTCGTCAGCGCGTTCGACCTGGTTTGAGGCCTCACAGAGGAGGACCGCCGCCTCCATATCAGCCTCGCCTTGACAACGTCGGGCGTCCTCGCGCTCAAAATCGACGCAGAGAGTTGGCGCACAATCTACGAGGAGGACGAGGAGGAGAACGGCCGACATACTGGATCTGGCGGTGGCCAACAAGGCGGCCAGTTGCGCGGGTGCGGCCCTAGGGGCCAGAGCGTCGGAGCCTTCGGCATGCTCGTCCTGCAAGACCATCTGACGCTGGAGCCGTGTGAAGGCCCGGAGGGTGTGGCGGCCGCGATGGCCGGACCTACCAGTGCTGGCAGTGGAACCCATGAGAGACAGTGGATAGAGGATATGGTGCGGCGGCTAGGGTTTGAAGTGAGATAGTGAGAGTGAGAGTGAATGGCGTCAGGTTGTTATAGACCAGATCCTTGGGCTATCGGGCTGCTTCTTATGGCAACGGAGATTTCCCAAACACTAGTGGAGACATGCCCTTCTGTCCCGGCCCGTGAGGGTCTTTAGTCCCGGTTGGCCAACCGGGACAGGCCAAGCGGGACTAAAGGCCCAACCTTTAGTCCCGGCTCTGTTACCAGCCAGGACCAAAGGCCATCCACGTGGCCGCCCCGGAGCGCGCTGCGGGCAACCCCTTTAGTCCCGGCTAATATAACGGGCCGCGACTAATGATAATTTTGTTTTCTTTTATTTATTTCGTTAGGGTTTAGGGTTTATTTGTTTTCTTTTATTTCATTCTTGCATTTCAAAATAGTTTTCGTATATTTCTACGCTACCAAATACCGTACACGTTCGTGCATATATAAGATAACTTGTCTTACGACCGAGCATACAAATATATACAATTTTGATAGTTACATGGAGATCACAATTACCGGGACTAGAGTCCGTCTATTCGATTACACGGCCGGGGATCATCAGTAGCGCCTATTCACACTAAATTCTCCGGCGTCATCTACCATCTCTTTCAACAAAAATCCCGCCAGTTCCTCTGCAATTCCTAGTAGGCGTTGCTCTGGTAGGAGCCGATCCCGCATTCTCTCGAACTATATAAGAAAAGGAGATCAATATGAACATCAATCATGATAACAAAAAGTGACGGTAATAAAATAATTTTGTGAATGTATTGCTTACGTCGACTCTATAATCCTTCTGCTCAGTGGTAAACGTGCGAATGAACTCGCAAACGTAGTATCCACATAGATTCGTCCCCGGTGGCTGCCTCGCGCACTTTACGAGAATATAATTCAATCAAAATAATAATCTAGCATCATAATTATATTGAAACTAGAAGTAAAGAGATGCGTGGGCATATCTCGTACTACTTACCGTGACCGGAGTAAACGTCAGCTTCTCACTAAAGGAACCCGTCACCACACTCCTGAACTGGTTCCAAACCCTGCCCGGCAAAGAAAATGAATTAATGAATGAGTTATTCATTACCTGATATCACATGAAATCAACGAAAGAGACCGATATAGCACAAAAAATTACCTCTGGAGCATGTCCTGCATGTCGCGGAACTCTTCCAGGTGTCTCTTTAATGGGTCCATGACTTCAACTATTCCCTTATCAGCCTGAATGTCTAGCAGAATCCAGTGGAACCTGCACACGTTTATATATACGTCAGTAACTCATCAATTACACTTAACATCGAGTAAGTAAAAGTGAATGTGTACAACAGAGTAAGACCCTCACTGGAAGTTGTAAGGAAACAGTATGTGGTCACATAAATTTTGCTCATCAGGAAACCTTAGAAGGTTTTCCGCCGTCTCGTCGCGTTTCTGTATACGTCTAGCAGAATCCAGTGGAACCTGCACACGTTTATATATACGTCAGTAACTCATCAATTACACTTAACATCGAGTAAGTAAAAGTGAATGTGTACAACAGAGTAAGACCCTCACTGGAAGTTGTATAACTGGAAGAGTTCTGAAAAGTCAACATGGACCTGTTCGGGTCGGAAGAAGTACTCATATGGGACTTTCGCGACGATCATTGTTCTGCCCTCCCTACCACGCTCAAGTACCATTGATGCAAATTCCGCATTTCTGTTGGCAGTTGTTCCAAATTCTCGTTGCTGACCAAAGGCTTCCCTGGGACATATGTAGGGACTACATCAGCCTTGGGTAACTTGTCGTCTTGGGAACCTAGCAATTCAGCAACAGTCACACCCATAGCGGTCGCCAACTTCGCAGCTTCTCCCATATCCTGCTGCAGCACCTGGGGAACGTCTTCGGATAACACATTGAGGGGTGGGATCGATTGTTTGGCCTGTTTTCCGAGCTGGGGAACGTCCCTTCTTTTCCCGCTTGCACTTTTACTTGATTCGCTCCCGCTTGCACTTTTACTTGATTTGCTCTTCTTCACTTCCTTCTGAAGTGGGCGTAGATAGTCATCTGGCTTATGGTGCAACTCATATTGCAATTTTGTGTTCCGAAAATCACGTGCATACGCTTTTTGCTTCTTGGTGTATACCGGAGCGGGCTTGGGTTTCTTTTTTGCAAAATGCGCATCTTTTTCGGCCTTCGCGATCGCTGCGGTTTGCTCGTCAGTACGATCGTAAGTTCTGATGGGAAGATTCTGATGAGGTACTCTTGGCAGGGGCGACAGTTGTCGTTTTGGGCTACTGCGTCTTTTAGTACTCATCGACGGAGCACGCTTCCGCTTATTGTCCTTAGCGGGCAAAGGCGGCGGTGAAGTCGGCCGACCCAAGTCCGGCGGCGGAGATCGAGATGGCCAACCCAAGTCCGGCCGACCCAAGTCCGGCGGCGGATATCGAGATGGCCGACCCAAGTCCGGCCGACCCAAGTCCGGCGGCGGAGATCGAGATGGCCGACCCAAGTCCGGCCGACCCAAGTCATGGGGTGGGCTTCTTGGAGGTGATGGAGGTGTAGGTGACCTGCGACGACTCGGAGGCGGTGTTGTCCTTGGCGCCGAGTCTGGAAACTTGATGTAGTTCTTGTCCCATAGAATGATATCACCCACAACTTCTCCGAGTGTCCTCTCATCTTGAGGTCCAGGGTTGTCAAGCTCCATATCATGAGACCACGATACGATTTCATCCACCCCGACTTTAGCATAGCCAGCTGGAATCTCACGGTCTTGCCAGCGTGCGTCAGGTGGACAAGGTAAAGCATATCCGACCGCCACCTTCATGGATATGTTCTTCAATTTCTGATGGAGCTCACAAGATATCTGCTCCTTGATTCCATCCACGGGGTAGCCGGGACCGCCCTCTATCATCCGCCGTGCATCGTTAGTCGGGGCCTCCGAGTCACCCACGCTGCTTTTCCGCAGAGATGGGCCGGCGGTAATATCGAGTGCAGGATCTTGCAGGCGCGCAACTCCTCTAAGTTCGTCAATCTGCTGCTGCTGCTCGTTAAGTCTGGCAAACAACTGGTTGAACTTGTCATTCTCCTCCTCCTGATGTCGCTGCTTTGCTCTCTCTCGGCTTCTGTAAGTCTCTTGGTCTTTGGCAAACCCAAGCCACCACGGATACTTAGGGCCAAGGCCTCGTGTTCGTCCTCCTTTTTCGTCATTCCCGAGGACCAGTGTCAGCAAATCTTTCTCTCTATCGGGACGAAACTTTAACTTCCCCTCTTTAATTTCTTTCAGCACTTTAAGCCAATTTTCCTGGGTATCCTAATCCCGTCACTGCAAACATGGTCCCCTGTTGTTTCGTCGTATGAACCCCCATGCGCAAGGAACCAATTTCTTGCCCTCAATTCCCATTCTTCGCGCATCCATTCTGGTTCGACCCCTTTAGCAAGCAGCTCTTGCTCTTTTTTATCCCACTTTGGCATGGCAGTCTCGTCGCCCCCTGGCCCCAATTTATGGTGATATTTCTTCTTCTCAGCATTTTTCTTGTTCTTTTCTGACATCGCCTTGGCATCTTCTGACTCCTTGTACTCCTTAAATGCGTTCCAGTGATTCGCCTGCTTCGCTAGATAGCCTTCGAATACTGGAGCAGTCTTTTTCTTCAGATATTCTTGCCATAATCTTTTCTTCCACACCCGGAATAGTTCGGCCATCTTCTTAAGAGTCCACTGCTTGACTTTCTCCCTCAATTTTGTAGTGTCGGCAGGATCCTCAAATTCTGGCAGGGTGAAATGTGTCATGAGGTCATTCCAAAGACCCTCTTTGTACCTTTCAGCGACATACTCACTATCGTTCGCCCCTTTGCGCTTATGCCAGTCTCGAACGGTGATCGGGACGTGATCCCTAACCATAACCCCGCATTGTATTTTAAATACATCGGCAGCCTTCTTGGGTTCTTTTGGTTCGCCCGTAGGGGATATGACCTCAAATGTATAATGCGTAGATGGGGCCAACTTTTTGGTCGGGCCTCGTTTGGAAGATTTGCTCGATGTGGAGGCCTAAGAGAAGAAACATTCGTCAATTTATATATATACAACTCAAGTAATGCATCTACTGATCGCCGAACTTCATATATATACCTCGCTGGACTTCGTTAAGGGTCCACCGGCTTCTCCATCATCGGAGTTATCGCCTTCTCCATCATCGGAGCCTCGGCTTCATCCTCACTTCGGTCGACCTCCATTCCATCCCCGGAGGGGTTCAGATACGACGACGGAGATTCGGCTGGATCAGCACCTAGGGCGTCGTGGATTATATTCTCGAGAATTTCTTCCTGTGTTAGGTCTCTGTGGATTGGACTAGGTGGATCCATAGTTTCTGCAAAATGCACACAATATTATTTCAAAATGCATCAAATAAAATGAGTATCAATTGTTATAAATAATTACTAAAGCAATGAATACAAGTCACTTATCTAATGTGTATCAATTGTTATCATCAATACTTTGTAATTAAAAATTACTACAAATCTATTAAGTCACAATATATCCACTACAAATCAATTACTAAAAATTACTACAAATCAATTACTAAAAATTACTTAGTCCTAGAATTTATTTAAATGAATTATCATACCTTAAAACATAAAATGGTTTTCATAACTTATTCCATTTTGAAAATGAGTTCAAGATATTTTATATTACAAAATATTACTCTTAATATTCCTAGAATTTAATTGAGATAAAAATATACATTATCAAGCCCTATTTTAAAATGATTCGTAAAAGAAACATAAGATTATTGAATATTAATAACAAACAATATACTTCAAATTATACAAAATATACTTCAATAATAATCAATTCATCAACATCAGTAATCATCAAATCATCAAAACATCACAGTATCAAATTCTCCAATATTTCAACAACAACATTATATCATTCATTTTGAATTGTTCAAACATGAATGAAATTTGACATAAATAATCATCAAATCATCAATAATCATCAACATCAATAATCATCAAATCATCACAGTACCAAATTCTCCAAACATGAATGAAATTTGACAACATTATAGCATTCATTTTTCTGAACATTTCGGGTTAATCAAAGATTGCTCGAATCCGCGCGTTTCTCGATGATTCGAAGGCGCTGCGACGTAGAGGAGGTTGCAGGGAACCTTTTGGTAGCGGCGCCGCCCAATTTGGGTCGCTGGAGCAACGCCGGTGACGATGTTTGGCGGCGGCCGACGACGGGCAACGCGGCGGCGGAGCTACGGGGCGCAATAACTCGAATTGAAGGCACTGGAGGATGCAAAAGCTCACCCTGAGCACGATGGAGTGGACGACGAGGTCGTGGGATGTCGTACGGCGACGAAATCGTGCTCGCGGTGGCCGGAGTTTGGGGCCCCGATTCGCCGGATTCCGGCCTTCCTGTCGAAGTAGAGGAGGCGCCGACGACGGGCAGCGGCCCTGTCGAAGACGGCAGCGGCAACGGGGACGGCCTCGCCGGTGACGGAAAATTTTGGCAGCCTGGCGGCGTCTCCTCTGCTTCTGGCTCCTTCGTCTTTGATTAAAAAATGGCTAAGTCCCAACCGTGCGCTTAAGTAGTAATGGGATCTTTAGTCCCGGCGCGTAGTTAAAACCGTGACTAAAGGGGGGTCTTTAGTCGCGGTCTGAGCCACAGGCCGCGACTAAAGGGTTTGGGAGGGCTTTTCGCGTTCCGCGCGCAGCACAGGCTTTAGTCTCGGCTGGTGAGATGGGCCGGGACAAAAGGCCAAAAAATTGCGCGGGCTGGGCCGTTTTTACTTTTTTTTCAATCTAGCACAATTTTAAATATTTGAACATTTGAATGGAACAGTTTTTGCATACTTATGAATTTGAGAAAACTTTTAACATGAAAAATGCTTGAATTTGAATAAGTATTCCAAATCCATTTTCTGTTTTATAAAATTATTCTAACTCTACAAACTATTAACAATTTTGTCATTTTCAATTAAAATATGGATTAACTAACATTTTTTGCAAATTTTTGAATCTCACTAAACTTTCAACATGAAAACTGCTTGAATTTGAATAAGTATTTCAAATCCATTTTCTGTTTTATAAAATAATTATTCTAACTCTACAAACTATTAACAAAAATATGGATTAACTAACATTATCTGTAATAATCACCTTTTTATTTTAAAAACATACTTAACAACATCCCACACAGTTACATAAAAGGATGTCATTATTACACATCACTAACAGTTACATTACTACATAAACGGACTTGCTCGATCGGAGGCCGTAGGATTAGGGGGAACGGCGGGAGGAGCCAGCCCCGTTCGCGGCCGCCTGGTTCTCGCGCGCACGTTTGCGAAGGAGGGCACGAGTCATGGAGATTGAATCTTTCACCGCCCAATCCATCTCGGAAGCCTCCTTCGCCTTGCGCTGGTAGGCAGTCTTGGCTCGCTGGACACGGTCGTCGCCGACGGACTGCAAGGAGGCTTCAATGGCCTCCTGCATCTGCGGCCCGCCGCCCTCTTCCCCATGGTCGCTCCAGTCGAAGTCGTCGTCGTCCTCCTCCTCGTTGGGAGGTGCGGCGGCGGCTGGTGGAGGTGCGGCGGCCAAGTCACCGTATGCGGCCGCGGATCCCCACGCCACCCCTGCGGCGTACGCATCCTCGTCGGGGTCAGGGATGTCGGACCACGCGCGCTCGTACGTCCTCCGCACCTCCTCCGGCACCGGAGCAGGAGGCCGGTAGCAGGGCATTCCTCTCCACGCCGGGCTCGTGGGCATACGGCGGGATAGGCTCCCGCGGTAGCGCCCAAGCGCGCTCTGCCGAGCACGCTCGACCTCGTCCAGAAGGCGCTGCGGCGGGCGTGGCGGATCCATCTCGTGGAGACGATGCGTTCGTGGCTAGGAATGGTGGATTAGGGTTTACCCCGTCGGCGACAATATATAAAGACCTCCAGGGCAGCGCTAGGGGAGGACACGTGGCTAGGGCAGCGCTGGGGAGGACACGTGACTGACACGTCGTGCAAAGCCCGCCTTTAGTCCCGGTTGGTGTTACCAACCGGGACTAAAGAAGCACACGGATCGTGTGTTTCTTTCAAGCGCTTGTGAGACGTTGGATCAGGGGTGTGTTTCTTTTGAGGGATTGTGAGCTGTTGGATCAGCACTATCACGACCACTTCGTGAGCCACATGACCCGGTTGGTGTTACCAACCGGGACTAAAGAAGCACACGGACCCTATATATAGCCCCCTCCCGGACATGTTCAGCACTCAGTGTCTACTCATTGTAGTTCATTTTGGTATACGAAGCATTCGGATTCCCTGCATACGTCCAACGGTGCATTTGATATGCGGGCACTCACGAGCCACCGTTGGGCTGTATGCAGGGGAAACCGTGTGTTTTGTTCTCTTCAGTGTTTAGAGTTTTCAGAATACAGTGACCCTATATATAGCCCACCTCTCGGACATGTTTGGCACTCACTCTGTACTCATTGTAGTTCATTTCGTAAACAAAGCATTCGGATTCCCTGCATACGTCCGACGGTGCATTTGATATGCGGGCACTCACGAGCCACCGTCGGGCTGTATGCAGGGGAAACCGTATGTTTTGTTCTATCACTTGGAAATGCTAAAGATCTTGGAGAATGCAGAGATTGTGTTGGTAAAACTGCAGCTGATTGAAGCTTCTTACACATGCTCCTTACATAAAGGTTTAATACATTCCATAGAATGCATTACATAAAAGGTTTAATACATTATTACACATCACCAACATCCCTATCTATTGTTTCTGTTTTCTTCTGAGCCGTAGCCATGGAGAATCTTCATCATTTAACAGGATGCTTGGGTCAGTTTTCACTGTGAAGGGCGGAATTTCATGAAACTTATTATAATCTTCTGACATGTCTGTCTTGTCATCCACTCCCACGATGTTTCTTTTCCCTGAAAGAACTATGTGGCGCTTTGGCTCATCGGACGATGTATTCTTTTGCTTATCTTTTCTTTTTTTCGGTTTGGTAGACATGTCCTTCACATAGAAAACCTGAGCCACATCATTGGCTAGGACGAATGGTTCGGTGTGGTACCCAAGATTCTTGAGATCCACTGTTGTCATTCCGTACTGCGGGTCTACCTTTACCCCGCTAGCTGTCAGGTTGACCCATTTGCACCGAAATAAAGGGACCTTAAAAGTAGGTCCATAGTCAAGTTCCCATATCTCCTCTATGTACCCATAATATGTGTCCTTCTGCCCATTGTCGTCTGTTGCATCAAAGCGGACACCACTGTTTTGGTTGGTGCTCTTTTTATCTTGGGCGATCGTGTAAAATGTATTCCCATTTATCTCGTACCCTTGGAAAGTACATATAGTCGAAGATGGTGACCTGGCCAACAAGTACAGCTGATCTCCAACAATGGTGTTATTCATGAGATGTGTCTGCAACCAACTGCCGAAAGTCTTCTCGTGTTCCCCTTTAATCCAGGAGTCACCTTCCCGGGTTTTCGGAGCGTAGAATATTCTTGTGTCTCTCGATATACGGAGCCACCACGGTGGAATTGTGTAGAACTGTGTAGTGTGCTTGAGTGAAAGAATGCCCGTCCCTACATACCGTTGCTTTCCTTCCTAGTGTGCCTTTTCCAGTCAGCCTCCCCTCATACCGAGATTCAGGAACACCAATCGGCTTAAGGTCAGGAAGAAAGTCAACACAAAACTCAATGACCTCCTCTGTTCCATAGCCCTTGGAGATGCTTCCTTCTGGCCTAGCACGGTTACGAACATATTTCTTTAAGACTCCCATGAACCTCTCGAAGGGGAACATATTGTGTAGAAACACAGGACCGAGAATTCTAATCTCTTCGACTAGGTGAACTAGGAGGTGCGTCATAATATTGAAGAAGGATGGCGGGAACAACAACTCGAAGCTGACCAGACATTGGACCACATCAATTGTAACCCTGATAGACTTTCTCGATCGATTACCTTCTGAGAAATTGCATTGAGGAATGCACATACCTTCACAATGGCCAGTCGAACATTTTCCGCTAGAATTCCCCTCAATGCAACCGGAAGCAATTGCGTCATAAGCACGTGGCAGTCATGAGACTTTAGGTTTTGGAATTTTTTCTCTTTCATATTTACTATTCCCTTTATATTCGACGAGAAGCCAGACGGGACCTTGATACTGAAAAGGACTTCAAAAAAGATTTCCTTCTCTTCCTTGGTAAGAGCGTAGCTGGCAGGCCCTTGAAACTGCCCTGGATGCATGCCGTCTCGTCCTTTATGACGTTCCTGGTCCTCCCGTGCTTCCGGTGTATCTTTTGACTTCCCATACAAGCCCAGGAAGCCTAGAATATTCACGCAAAGATTCTTCGTCAGGTGCATCACGTCGATTGCGGAGCGGACCTCATGGACTTCCCAATAGGGTAGCTCCCAAAATATAGATTTCTTCTTCCACATGGGTGCGCGCTTATCAGCGCCGTTCGGAACAGGTTGGCTGCCAGGACCCTTTCCAAAGATTACTTTTAAATCCTTGACCATACCAAATACTTCAGCACCAGTACGGGTGACAGGCTTCGTCCGGGTTTCTGCCTTGCCATTGAAATGCTTGCCTTTTTGCCTTAAGGGATGCTTGGCGGAAGAAAACGACGATTGTACGGGTACACATTCTTCCTACATTTGTCCAGATATATACTTTCTGTCTGATCCAAACAGTGCGTGCATGCATTGTATCCCTTGTTCGTCTGTCCTGAAATGTTACTAAGAGCAGGCCAATCATTGATGGTTACGAAAAGCAACGCTCGTAGGTCAAATGTCTCCTGTTTGTGCTCATCCCACACACTTACACCTGGTTTGGCCCACAACTGCAAAAGTTCATCGACTAATGGCCTTAGGTACACATCAATGTCGTTGCCGGGTTGCTTCGGGCCTTGGATGAGCACTGGCATCATAATGAACTTCCGCTTCATGCACAACCAAGGAGGAAGGTTGTAGATACATAGAGTCACGGGCCAGGTGCTGTGACTGCAGCTCTGCTCCCCAAAAGGATTCATGCCATCTGTACTTAGACCAAACCATAAGTTCCTTGCGTCACCTGCAAAGTCCCCGAACTCTCTCTCGATTTTTCTCCACTGCCGACCATCAGCGGGGTGCCTCAACTTGTCGTCTTTCTTACGGTCTTCCATGTGCCATCGCAACAACTTGGCATGCTCTTTGTTTCTGAACAGACGTTTCAACCGTGGTATTATAGGAGCATACCACATCACCTTGGCAGGAACCCTCTTCCTGGGTGGCTCGCCCTCAATATCACCAGGGTCATCTTTTCTGATCTTATACCGCAATGCAGTGCATACCGGGCATTTATCCATATTCTCGTACTTCTCACCGCGGTAGAGGATGCAGTCATTAGGGCATGCATGTATCTTCTGCACGTCTAATCCTAGAGGGCAGACAAGCTTCTTTGCTTCGTACGTGCTGGCGGGCAATTCGTTCTTTCTTGGAAGCATCTTCTTCATTAGTACCAGCAACTTTTCAAATGACGAGTCAGTCACACCGGTCTCTGCCTTCCACTTCAGCAATTCCAGTGTGCTACCCAGCTTCTTCTGGCCATCTTCACAAGTTGGGTACAACAATTTGTTGTGGTCCTGTAACATCTGCTCGAACTGCAACCTCTCCTTTTCTGTGTCGCAGCCTCGCCTTGCATCAGAAATGACCCGACCAAGATCATCAGCGGGCTCATCTGGTGCCCGTTCTTCACCCTCTTCTTCTTCATTGTCTTCCATTTCGGTATCAGCGTATTCAGGGAACATAGATCGGTAGTTGTCATCATCGTTCTCTTCTTCATCGCCGTCTTCCATCATAACCCCTCTTTCTCCGTGCTTGGTCCAAACATTATAGCCGGACATGAAACCGGACCGAAGCAGGTGGCTCTGAATGACTCTTGAGGAAGTGTGATCCTTCTCATTCCGACATTCAACACATGGACAAATCATAAAGCCATCCCGCGCTTGTTCGCCTCGGCCGCAAGGCGAAAAGAACGCACGCCTTCTCTGTAAGCGGCAGAGCGTCGGTCACCGTACATCCATGGATGGCTCATCTGCATCATAGAACTATATATCAAACGCAATCACGATGCTAAAATTAGTACCGCGCGGTCTAAACGAGAAAATAGTTGCTAACCTTTTAGGACACTTGGAAACAAAGAGGAGGAAGCTTAAGTGTGGCTCGGGCACCTCATATCATGTTTGTCTTGTGTGAACTCAAGTGGCATCGCTCTAACAGGCATTTCACCGAACACCTCTAGTGCATATGAAGAAAAAAAACTAGCACAAACCTACACCACCTCCCACCAGGAAAAAAACAAGAGAGAGGGGAGAGGGGCTGCCATATATATAGGGCCAGACCATTAGTCCCGGTTTGAGATACAAACCGGGACTAAAGGGGGGCACCAGGCCGCAGCGGGCCGCAGACCCCTTTAGTCCCGGTTTGTGTCTCAAATCGGGACCATTGGTCCCTAACGAGCCGGGACTAAAGGCTTCGGCGTTTTCGGGGCGACGTGGCCGGACCTTTAGTCTCGGCCCAGGCCACGGCCGGGACTAAAGGGCCGGACGAAAGGGTTGTTTTCTACTAGTGAAATGTCCATGTGCGATGAGCACGTATCGGTAATGGAGGTAAAAAAATGTCAGTTACCTATATTTATTCTCTATTTACCCATTGCGCGTCTTTGTTGTGGGCCTATCATACGGCCTAGTGCGGGCACGCGGGGGATGTTGCGATTTTCTGTCGCCTAACTCGTGTCGTTTCCATAGAGGTGTATCCGATGTGTCGTTCTCTACTAGTGGCTACTACTGCTCTTCCTTGCGGCAGCGGCAGCGGGGGCAGCTCAGCGGCAGGGCCAGTCCAGTACCAGAACTAACCGTAGAGCCCGGCGGGGATCGGCAAAGCCTACTGCTCCAGCTCAGGTTAAGGCTCCATCCTGGCCCACTAGGGTAAAACGTTTCACCGCTCGGCTTTGCAGTATCTGTTCGGCTGCAGCCTAAAGTGTCCTCAAAACACGTTTTGCGCGCTCTTTATCACGGCTTTAATGACCCGCGCGATAAAAAGATGAAACCACCCTGCAAAAAATATTAAGCTTTGTTTCAAAAAATAAGTTAAAAAATTGTCCACAAAATATTAGTCCGTACTACATAAATGGTAAAATGTTCAATTTCAAGTAACGAAATTACCACAAAATATTACTTATTAAAATGTTCAATTTCTAGTAAAAAAACTTAGCTCTGAACCTCATTGGTTGTACCTGCTATTGGTGTTTATCTAGTAATTATCTTGTTGAAGGTATTTCTTGGGAGCTTGGTCTTTCTCCTTTTTTTAGATAAAGGGATTTTATTACTTAAGAGTTTTAAGTATTACACCTGGCCACTACATAGCTAGGATGCACACAGCCACAAGTTCACGAGTACCCAATACAGAAATAAAAAGGCGAATTACATATCAGAATGAGAAATTGTAAAGCCACCTAAGATGGTGGTAGGTCGATCCGGAGACTATATATGTTACCATCTATGCCGAGAGAATCCATGATCTGGCCTTATGGTTAGGTCGGACGGTATGTTTATGCGCCGTTGTGTAGAACCACTTTTGCAGTCTATATCTAATGCAACTCCATCACTTTGGCTGAGTTTTTTTCATTTATTGATGTGTGCATTTTGTATTTCGCAAACTATATATAGTTCTTGAGACACAGGGTGTAATTAGTATAACTTGGTATCAATATATTCCTTTTGTGCACTGATATGATTTGCGACCACCGGGATAGCTCGTTTCTCATGCTGGACTGTGGCGCCGCATCGTGGCGTGCAACTTGTCCTTGTCCGGCTCATCCTGAACTAAACTTGGACTTTGTTATGCTTCTTTTAATGCAGCACTGCACAGCGCAGCAGACTACTGGTTCAAAAAATATTACCTGGGGGCACTAGTGGAATAAGAGGCTTTAGTCCCGGTTCCAGAGGCCTTCTAGTCTCGGTTAGGCAACCGAGACTAGCAAAGCGGGACTAAAGCCTCTCATCCTTTAGTCTCGGTTGTTTACGAACCGAGACTAGATGCCCTCCCACGTGGCCACGGCGTAGCCCGCGGGGCTGGGAACCTTTAGTCTCGGTTCGTAACATGATACGGGGACTAGATGCCCTCCGACGTGGCCACGGCGTAGCCCGCGGGGCTGGGAACCTTTAGTCTCGGTTCGTAACACGAACCGGGACTAGGGGATTTGCATTTTTTTTATTTCGATTAATTTTCAGGATTTTAGGGTTTTAGGAGGGGTTAGGGGTTTCGGATGGTTTCCATCGTACAGGGATCACGTCGATGCGCCAAAAACGCGTTCTGGTATATATAAATTACTATATGAAGATTAAGTTGATGCATATATATATATATATATATATATATATAACACATACAATTACATTAAGATCACGTTGATGACACATACAAATTAAGTAGTACATGAAGATCACGTTTTCCCAGTCTCAGGTACTTAATTACATGGAGATCACTATTACATGGAGGCATACTATTGATCTGTAGTATAGTGGTACTCTCCAAATTTAGGTATGACATCCGCAAGGAAAAATCCCGCCAATTCCTCCCCAATTGCTTTGAAGCGGGCCTCTATTGGTATCGCGTTGCGCTATCTTGCCAACTTTAAAAGAATGAGATCAAAATGAGTACATGAGTTGTGTGTATATATATCAAATGAATGAAACTCAGCACAACTGATGGTAAAAAAATAACGTTGTGAATAATGTTTACGTACTTCTTTACTTCTTTTGCCATTCAATTTCTCGCTGGTCAGAACGTGCATGTACTCGCAAACGTAGTATCCACATAAATTAGTCCCCGGTGGCTGTTCAAGGCAATACTACACAAGAATAGAATTCAATCAAATAATAATCAAGTATGATAATGGTGCGTGGACCTAGGTAGTACGTACTACTTACCTTGTTCAAATGCCATGTCAGCTTCGGTGGCCATCCACCGGCTGGATCTTCCTCGATGAACGTTTTCCAAACGCTGCCGACAAAGAAAATGAACAAAGGAGTTATAAATTTATTGATATCAGGAAATGAACGAAAGAGGCGATAAGAAATGAAATTACTTTGCGAGCATATCAAAACATGTCTTGTACTTTTTAGGATGTTTCCTTAACGAGTCAAGGACATGAACTTCTCCAGTGTGCATTTTAATGATGATAAGAATAAAGTGGAACCTGCGCACGTTTATACACAGTCATGCATACCTCATCAATTAAACTTAACATCGGGTGAGAAAAATAGAATTTGTAAACGACAGTGACACTCACTTGAAGTTGTAAGGCCATAATATTTGTGTTTTGTCAGTTTGTCGCTTCAAAAACCTTAGCAAAGTTGCCGGTGTATCCTTGTTACAATAGGGATTGTCTATGGTGACTTCATGAAGTTTATCGGGGTCAATGAACCCAATGTCCTTGATTTCATCCTTTTTGCATTCGAGCATCTTCATTCTGCATAATATAGCGCACAAAAGATTTTAGTGAGGATAATTACAGACAATGAACGAGCTGAGCTAAAGATTTAAATTACAGAAATAAATTACTTACAGACAATAGCAACAGATGATAGATTTGTCGAGGGCCCGGAGATTCTATAACTGAAAAAGCTCGCTAAACTCCACGGACACCGCGTATTGTTGGAAATAGTGCTCTTCCGTAACTCTCACCATGATCATGATATTCCCCTCATTTGCGGCTTTCTTGTACCAGTTATGCAACAGACGCATTTTTGTTGTTAACCTGCCCTTGACCAAATCTTCCCCGTGAACATATTGACGTACTACATCAGCGATGGGGTAATCAGTTGTCGAACCTATTTTTTGTTGATAACCTTGCGCGGCCTTGTCGTCAAACACCTTGAGCGGGGGGACCGATTGTGCGGCTTGTTTTCCGAGCTGGGGAACTTGTTTCCCTTTTTTTGGCTCCTGCGACTCATATGATTTCTCAATAGAACGCTCATAGTCTGATGGCGGCTTTGGTGGAGAGTTATATATGTTATCGATGGTAAGTGCCAGGCGCTCCGGAGATATTGCAGCGGTAAATTTTGGCTCGGGCACTTTCACTTTCCGTGCAAAAAAGGCATCCACTTGGGCCTTCACGGCTGCGGCGTTTTCCTCGACAGTTTTTTCCCAAGGTAACTTCTCAGGAGGCGGCGGTGTGTTCTTCTTTTAGGTTTCTTCCTAATCGGTGAACCGGGCTTGCGCTTTCTCGGGAGGCACTTAACGGGCGCTTCCTCACGCGGCGGAGATCGAGATGGACTCGCGCTGGGGTCCCTCTCGGGGAGGGATGGGCTTTGCTGATGAGGTGGGAGGGATGGGCTTTGCTGATGAGGTGGACTGCTACAAGGAGGAGTCGGTGGCCTTGGCAAGGAGTCAGGAAAGAGGATGTATTTCTTGTTCCACAGGGAAACCACGCTTGACTTCTCCCAATGTCTTCTCCTCTTCACCTCCAGGAATCTCAAGGTCCATCGTTTCAAATCCCGGCATAATTTCATCCACCCCGACACGAGCATAGCCAGCTGGAATGTCACCAAGATGGTAGCTTGCTCCAGGTTCATTTGGTAAAGCATAGCCGACCGCCACCTTCAAGGATATGTTCCTCGTTGGTATATGTAGCTCACAATCTGTCCTCTCCGTGACATCATCCACGGGGTAGTGACCATCGGCTTGCGTGGAACCCACGCTGCTTCTATGCTGAGATGGGGCGGCATCGGCTGGAGGATTTTCTAGCTGCTGCTGAGCTGTCCTTTGCTGAGTACTTGCGTCCAGTTGCTCCTTCAGCCGCTCCACCACACGTTCCAATTCCGATAACCGTTCGGACTCCTTCTGCTTATTTCTGCTACGGCTTCTATAACTGTCAGCACACTCCGGCCACGCATTCTTAAACGTAACATCCCGGGATGGCCTCGGCTCGTCCAACGTGTTCAGGATTCCCCAGGGCCCGTGTCAGCTCGTCGTTCTCTCTATCGGGTTGGAACACACCCCGGCGAACTTCATCTATTGCGGTTATAAGCTTCTTTGTGATTGTTTCTACTTTTTCCTTCCATCTTCCTTTTGCAACAATCTGCCCTGTCTGTGGGTCCAAGCCTGCCCCATGCGCGAACAACCAGAATTTGGACCTCTCGGGCCAGTCATATGTCTGTGGACGGATCCCTTTAGCAAGCAGTTCTGCTTCAAAGGCTAACCACATAGGAATGGCGGTCCTGTAGCCACCTGCCCCCAACCTATGGTGGTATATCTTCTTCGCAGCATTTAACTTATTTGTGGCCGATCGAGTCACAGCCGTAGACGATTTCTTATACGCCAGAAACGCTGGCCAGTCATTTTGTATCTTCTCTAGTGTTCCACTAAAATCTGGATCTTTATTTTCATATTTTTTCCATAATGTTTTCTTCCAGTTCCGGAATTGTGTGGCCATCTTCGAAAGAGTCCACTGCTTGCATTTCTCCTTCTTGATTTCAGAGAGATTTGGCGGGAGGTTAAAATGTGTCAAGAGCATGGCATAGAGCAAATCTTTTGTAATTTGGTGGACATAACAGGGGTCATCGTCGTTTGCGGCCGCCGGCTTATTCCATTCTGTTATGGTGATCGGGAGAATGTCCCTAACAATAGCTCCAGCTTGACTTATAAATTTATTGCGGTTCTGTTTGGGTTCCAGCGGTTATCCGTCATCAGCAATTTCCTCGATCGGTAACCTTGCATCCTCGCTCGTCATCCTTTTCGTCCGGCCTCGAGGAGCTTGGTTTTAGCAGATTTGCTCGATCCGGAGGGCTAAAAGAAAAATGAGTCGTTAATAAGTGCAATACAAATCAATTAATGCATCTAGTGATCAACAACATATCGCCTTAATATATATACCTCGCCGGAGTTTGTTAAGAGCAATTCTCCAGACTCAAGTCCCTCACCAGAGTCCATCAGAAATTGTGAGGCGAATTCATCATCCTCTTCTCTATGGGCATCCTCATATATCATCTGATGAATTCGATCTTCATTCTCCTCGTCTCGCACATAGTTGGTTTCCATAGCTCAATGTCCCTGCAATCAATAAAATTTACATCTATAAAATTGCATCTATAAATTTTTTCGAACAATTTTCATACTTATTTTAAACAACAAATTTTCTAATACTAAATTTCTAACAATGCATCTAATACTAAATTTCCTAATAACATTTACTAAAATTACAAAACTAAAAAACACTAAATTTCTAACCCTAAATTTCTAACATCTAATTTTCTAACTCTTAAATTAACAACTAACAAAATTGCATCTACAAAATTAACATCTACAAAAACTACCTAAAATTAACATCTACAACTAACTCATAGAAAATTTGCTAACTTAAATAGCAACAATTTAAATAGCAAATTTGCATCTAAATTAACTTTGCTAACTTATCCAATTTTACTAACCTAGCTAAACTATGAAAAAAAATAAGAATTTGCTAAAAATTGCATCTATAAAAATTTCATCTATAAAATTGCATCAATGAAATTTGCATCTATAAAATTGCATCTATAAAAATTGCATCTAAAAATTGCTAACATATTGTTAAATTTGCTAAATTGTCTAAATTTGCTAAATTTTCTAACACATTGTCTAAATTTGCTAAATTTTCTAACACAAATTAACTACAAACTACCTAAAAAACCTACCTACATTGCTAAAATTTGCTAGAATAAAAAAAATTGCATCTCTCACCTTGAGGAGATGGACGGCCGGAGTAAGGAGGAGGAGGCTAGGGCAGCGGCGGCCCGTGGGAGAGGGAGGCTAGGGGCGGCGCCGGCCCGTGGAGGCGGTGGGGCGGCGACGGCGTAGGAGGAGGGCCTTGGGCGGCGCGTGGAGGCGGGGGCCTCGACCGGACACGACGCGGCGGAGGAGGAGGGCCTCGGGCGGCGGGGCGGCAACGGCGGAGGAGGAGGGCCTCGGGCGGCGGTGCGGCAACGGCGGAGGAGGAGGCGGCCTCGGGCGGCCAAGGAGCAGACGGCGCGGCGGAGCAGGGCTTCGCCGTCTCGGGGGCGTCGGAGGCAGAGAGGCGGAGAAATTCGAAATTGTGAAAAAAATTGGGGCAGAACCACCCAAAACAGCGCTAAAATGACCTTCTCGGTTCGTGGCTAGAACCGAGACTAAAGGTCTCCCTGGGCTGCCAAAATTTTCGCGCGAAGCCCAGCGGACCTTTAGTCTCGGTTCTAGGCACGAACCGAGACTAAATGGGCATTTTTTTGTTTTTTTGTTTCAGTTTTCTTTTATATACTTTGATTTACTTTCTTTTGAATTGTTTTTTTTTCTATTTTCTTTTTCTGTTTTCTTTTTCTGTTTCTTTTATATACCTTTTGAATTGTTGTTGTTTCTGTGTCTAAAAATATATCCATTGATTTAATTGTCTAAAAATGATATCTTTTTCTTATTTCTTTTATATCCCATTTATCCATTGATTTAATTGTCTAAAAATTTGTAATAATTATCTCTTTATTTTAAAAACATCCTTACCAACATCCCCACACAGTTACATAAAAGGTTTAATACATTATTACACATCACTAACAGTTTTCATAACACAGTTACATTTCTACATAAACGGACTTGCTGGCTCGGAGGCCGTAGGATTAGGGGGAACGGCGGGAGGAGCCAGCCCCGTTCGCGGCCGCCTGGTTCTCGCGCGCACGTTTGCGGAGGAGGGCACGAGTCATGGAGATTGAATCTTTCACCGCCCAATCCATCTCGGAAGCCTCCTTCGCCTTGCGCTGGTAGGCAGTCTTGGCTCGCTGGACATGGTCGTCACCGACGGACTGCAAGGAGGCTTCAATGGCCTCCTGCATCTGCGGCCCGCCGCCCTCTTCCCCATGTTCGCTCCAGTCGAAGTCGTCGTCGTCGTCCTCCTCGTCGTCAGGTGGTGCGGCGGCGGCTGGTGGAGGTACGGCCGCGGATCCCCATGCCACCCCTGCGGCGTACGCATCCTCGTCGGGGTCGGGGACGTCGGACCACCCGCGCTCGTACGCCCTCCGCACCTCCTCCGGCACCGCAGCAGGAGGCCGGTAGTTGGGCATTCCTCTCCATGCCGGGCTCGTGGGCATACGACGGGACAGGCTCCTGCGGTAGCGCCCAAGCGCGCTCTGCCGAGCACGCTCGACCTCGTCCAGAAGGCGCTGCGGCGGGCGTGGTGGATCCATCTCGTGGATACGATGGGTTCGTTGCTAGGAATGGTGGATTAGGGTTTACCCCGTCGACGACAATACATATAGACCTCCAGGGCAGCGCTGGGGGAGTACACGTGACCACAAAGCCCGCCTTTAGTCCAGGTTGGTAACACCAACCGGGACTAAAGAAGCACACGGATCGTGTGTTTCTTTCAAGCGCTTGTGAGCCGTTGGATCGGGGGTGTGTTTCTTTTGACGCATGCAAGGTGGACACCCGTGATCCAACTCTTCCTGCTTTAGCAAGGTCTCACAGGAGGAGATGAGGAGGAACGACCCCCTACCACAACAGTCGAGATCCTTCAACAGGAGAAGCAGCAGGAGGAATCGTCGCCATCAGTGTGCGCCCGCACCACTTCTCCCGTAGCGAACCGGCATTCGATCCAAGCAGCGGCAAGACGTCTCTGATGATCTGCAACCGTCCGGCAAGATGTCTCTGATGATCTGCAACCATTGAACGGTTGCAGATCATCAGAGACGTCTTGCCGCTGGTTGCCGAAAGATGCCTCTCCGAGTGACTCCAGTTGGATCAAGTGAGCTTGGGCTGAAACAAAACACACGGTTTCCCCTAGCTACAGCCCTACAGTGGTTCACGGTCGAATGCCTTGGCATTCACTGTAGGACGTAGCTAGGGAGACATAATGTTTTGTGTTTGAGCATGAGTGAGTAACCTGTCTGAGATGTGGCCTATTTATAGAGTGCAAAGCTCGCCTTTAGTCCCGGTTGGTAACACCAACCGGGACTAAAGAAGCACACGGATCGTGTGTTTCTTTCAAGCGTTTGTGAGCCGTTGGATCAGGGGTGTGTTTCTTTTGACGCATGCAAGGTGGACACCCGTGATCCAACTCTTCCTGCTTTAGCAAGGTCTCACAGGAGGAGATGAGGAGGAATGACCCCCTACCACAACAGTCGAGATCCAACTTTGTTCCAACTTTTTCGAGCGCTTGTAAGCCGTTGGAGTTTTTAGAACCAAAAATCAGAACACAGTTACATAAAAGGTTTAATACATTATTACACATCACCAACAACATCCCTATCTAGTGTTCACTTGTTCTTCTGATTGCGCCGTAACCATGGACAATCTTCTTCATTTAACTTGATGCTAGGGTCAGTGTTCACTTTGAAGGGCGGAATTTCATGAAACTTATAATAATCTTCTGACATGTCTGTCTTGTCCTCCACTCCCACGATGATTCTTTTCCCTGAAAGAACTATGTGGCGCTTTGGCTCATCGTATGATGTATGGTTCGGTTGCTTATCTTTTCTTTTTTTCGGTAGGGTAGACATGTCCTTCACATAGAAAACCTGAGCCACTTCACTGGCTAGGACGAATAGTTTGGTGTCGTACCCAAGATTCTTAAAATCCACTATAGTCATTCTGTACCGTGTGTCTACCTCTACCCCGCCTTCTAGGTTGAACCATTTACACTTGAACAAAGGGACCTTAAAAGAAGGTCCATAGTCAAGTTCCCATATCTGCTCTATGCAACCATAATATGTGACCTTTTGCCCATTGTAGTTTGTTGCATCAAAACGGACACCACTGTTTTGGTTGGTGCTCTTTTTATCTTGGTCGGCCGTGTAAAATGTATTCCCATTTATCTAGTACCCTTGAAAAGTCAATATAGTCGAAGATGGTGACTTGGCCAACAAGTATAGCTGTTCTCCAACATTGGTGTCATTAATGAGACGTGTTTGCAACCAACCGCCGAAAGTCTTCATGTGTTGTCCATCAATCCAATCTTCAGGTTTCTCCGGGTATTTAGAGCGTGAAAAATTCTTCTGTTCCCCGATATATGGAGCCACCAAGCTGAAATTATGTAGAACTGTGTAGTGTGCTCGAGTGAAAGAATGCCCGTCTTGACATATTGTTGCTTTCTTTTCTAGCATGCCTTTTCCACGCAGTCTCCCTTCATGGCGCGATTGAGGAACACCGATCGGCTGAATGTCAGGAATAAAGTCAACACAAAACTCAATGACCTCCTCCGTTCCATACCCTTTTGAGATGCTTCCTTCTGGCCTAGCACGGTTATGAACATATTTCTTTAAGACTCCCATGAACCTCTCAAAGGGGAACATGTTGTGTAGAAATACAGAACCGAGAATGGAAATCTCTTCGACTAGGTGAACTATGAGGTGCGTCATAATATTGAAGAAGGTTGGTGGGAACACCAACTCGAAACTGACAAGACATTGGACCACATCCTTCTATAAACTTGGTAGAGTTAGTGGATTGATGACCTTCTGAGAAATTGCATTGAGGAATGCACATAGCTTCACAATGGGTACTCGAACATTTTCCGGTAGAAGCCCCGTCAATGCAATCGGAAGTAATTGTGTCATAATCACGTGGCAATCATGAGACTTTAGGTTTTGGAATTTTTTCTCTGCCATATTTATTATTCCCTTTATATTCGACGAGAAGCCAGATGGAACCTTCATACTGCTAAGACATTCAAAAAATATTGTCTTCTCTTCTTTCGTAAGAGCGTAGCTTGCAGGACCTTCATGACTGGAGCTCTGCTCCCCAAAAGGATTAAAACCATCTGTACTTAGACCAAATCTTAAGTTCCTTGCGTCATCTGAAAATGTCGGGAACTCTCTGTCGATTTTTCTCCACTGCGACCCATCAGCGGGGTGTCTCATCATCAGGTCTTTCTTACGGTCTTCTTTGTGCCATCGCAACAACATGGCATGCTCTTTGTTTTGGAACAAACGTTACAACTGTGGTATTATAGGATCATACCACATAACCTTGGCAGGAACCTCTTCCTGGGGCGCAGCTCGCCCTCAACATCACCAGGGTGATCTCGCCTGATCTTATACCGCAATGCACCGCATACCGGGCATGCATTCAAATTCTCGTACTCACCGCGGTAGAGGCTGCAGTCATTGATGCATGCATGTATCTTCTGCACCTCTAATCCTAGAGGGCAGACAATCTTCTTTGCTTCGTACGTACTGGGGGGCAATACGTTCTCCCTTGGAAGCATCTTCTTTAATATTTTCAGCAAATTTTCAAATCCCTTGTCAGATAGACCATTCTGTGCCTTCCATTGCAGCAATTCCAGTGTGGTACCCAGCTTTTTCTGGCCATCTTCGCAATTTGGGTACAACAATTTGTTGTGATCCTCTAACATTCTCTCCAACTTCAACTTCTCGTTTTCACTTCCACAGTCCATTTGTGCATCATGAATGGCCCGGCGAAGATCATCGTCGGGCTCATCAACAATGGGATCTTTTTCAGCTTCGTCTTCCCACATTGTAGTATAACCGTGTTCATTGAACATAGGATAGTTGTCATTATCCTCTTCTTCATTGTCTTCCATTATAACCCCGCTTTCTCCGTGCTTGGTCCAACAATAGTAACCATCCATGAAACCATTCTGCAACAGGTGGATGTGAAGGATTTTTGAGGTAGAGTGATCACTCCTATTCTTACAGACACTACATGGACAACAAATAAAACTATTCGTCCGCTTGTTTGCCTCAGCCACATGGAGAAAATTATGCATGCCACTAATGAACTCGGGACTGCGTCGGTCACCGTACATCCATTGTCGGTTCATCTGCATTATACAAGTGTATCAAAAACCATTACACTAGCTACATTATGAATAGATACGTGACCAAATTAATTAATACAACTTCAACACATTAAAAACAAAGTAGAGTACTAATAGACCAAATCTAATACATATTTCTCATAAAACATACATTAATTGAAACTAACATACAACTATCTAAAGAATTTAAATCCAACAACAAATGCGATCAAAATCGCAACTAAGGTAATTATTGAACCAACAGCATAATGATACCAAGCCTCTTGACTAATGACATATTTTCTAATCGTTTTAAGCTTCAAGCGCATTGAATTCATCTTGATCTCCTGATCCAAGCGCATTGCCTCCATCTTGATCTCGAGATCATCGACGACGTCGGCAAACTTGAACTCCAAATTCATCTTCTCTTCTAAGCATTGGAGACGAAGATCTTCACTTCTTTTCAATTTTGCTTTCAAATCATTGTTTTCTTTCTTAAAAAACTGAAAAATAGGGTCGGTTGGAATTTCTGGTTCAACTACCTCCTAGATAAAAATATATCTATGTCAAGTTGGTCGGCATAATTGTCATAAACACGAAATGAAACAAATAGTTATAACAAACAATCATACCACATCCGAATAATAGAGCGGACGAGAGCCGGTGTGAACAGATGTCAAAACCATGGCACTATATATAACAAACAATTATGCAAATAAGAAAATTATACAAGTAATAATTATGCATCTAAATCATACAACTAAGATTTTTTTTAAAGATAAAAACAAGAGGCTCACCGAGGCGGTGCCGGTGACAGGACGACGCAGGAGATCGACGGCGGTGAGGATGGGGACGGTGCAGGCGATCAACGGTGGTGATGATAGGGATGGGACGACACTAAAACCCACAAATCATAATTTTGTTTGAGCTTAAATTGCGCATAAAACAAATGAAATGAGCTAAACTATCAATAAAATGAGCTAAACTTGAAACTCCGGAAGAGAGTATGAAGTTGCTGACCCTTGTATAGTTGGGTGTCACCAATCTTGACAAATGGTGGAGAAAATGGGGTGAATTTCGGGTGAGGAAAGAGAGAGAAAAAATGGAGTTGTGGCTAGCTCGAGCAGGAAAAATGGTGTTGTGGCTCGGGGTGGAAGAGGACATATAGTGGTGACCTTTGGTCCCGGTTCGTGGCACGAACCGGGACTAAAGGTCCCCGTCTCTGCGGCCGCATGTGGTGACCTTTAGTCTCGGTTCTAGCCACGAACCGAGACTAAATGGGCTTTTTAATTTTTTTTGTTTCTGTTTTCTTTTATATACTTTGATTTACTTTCTTTTGAATTGTTTTTTTTCTAGTTTCTTTTTCTGTTTTCTTTTTCTGTTTCTTTTATATACCTTTTGAATTGTTTTTGTTTACGTGTCTAAAAATATATCCATTGATTTAATTGTTTAAAAATCATATCTTTTTCTTATTTCTTTTATATCCCATTTATCTATTGATTTAATTGTCTAAAAATTTATAATAATTATCTCTTTATTTTAAAAACATCCTTAACAACATCCCCACATAGTTACATAAAAGGTTTAATACATTATTACACATAACTAACAATTTTCATAACACAGTTACATGTCTACATTTCTAAATATGAAATAATTTAGTTTTTAAATATTTTATTCATTTTTTGTTATTATTATCATATAATATGGTATAATAATATATCCATTATTATTCATTTTTTGTTATTATTATCTAAAAGAAATGGATTTGGAGGTGAAAAAGAGGGGTGTTTGCTTGCAGTAGTTTTCTTGTTTGATTTACTGGAGAAAATCTAAGCTTCATTGGATAGTGTGGATTGCGTATTTGGAATCCTCGTTTCGAGACGATCGTTTTACACATATTATTTCTCCAATTTGGAATTATAAAATAAAAGTTATTAATAATTGAATATTAGGCAATTAATAAAGGCAGATTTTGTTTTAAATTAAGTGGGAGTTAATATTAGCAAATAATTGAACAAGTTTTATGTTTAAAAGTTTTTAAGATTGACATTTTATTTGCATAAAAGAAATTCATTTGATAATTAGAAGGATTAAAATAAAAGGCAAAAGGAATTAGCAATTCATTTGTCAAAAGGTTTAAACATTTTGCAAATAGAACTCATTTGAAGATTCAATATAGCACTGAGAAGATTCACAGTTCATACAATAGAAGACTCACACACCACACCACACCACACCACACAATCTACTCATCAACATTAATGTTGAGACGATCAACATAGCTATTGTAGCCATGTAGCTTCCAGTGCCTCCTAGCAATCTCGAAGCCCAGGCGAGCGTCTAGAGCGGCATACTTCACTTGCTCGTAACTCAATGGAACGTTGCCCCAACCAAATATTAGGTCATCTTCTTCTTCCTCGTCGTCCTTCTTCTTGTCCTTCTTCTTCCTCTTCTTCTTCTCAAGATTTGTCCCAACAGTAGCATTGGTCAGGTCATAGAGACTCGGAATGGGCTTATTGGTGGGGTTCGGGATAACCTGTTGGAGGTCGAACACAGACGGAATGTCAATTCCGTAGTATCCCAGCATGTGCACATCATTGTGGATAGCCGCGCCGCAGAATCTGATGGTGTTGTCCCGCAAGAATTCCTTGAGCAGCTGCAACACTTTATCAGCCCAACATATTTGGAAGACCAAATTCTCGGACGCCACCGAGAGTTGAAGGACGGCGGCGCGCTGATTTTTTCTACCCTCGTGAGGGTTGGTCAACTCGCAGTCCAGGACCACACACTTGATCGGTGCGGCGTCCAGGAACTGCTTCTTGACGGCGCGGATCCACCTATCCACCCTTGATGCATGGAGAGTGACCGTGACCTTGAAATGCATCCCTTCGGCGGTGAGGTGGTACACCCGAGTTCGAGGTATGCGCGCGAGCGGCTCCATTGGAATGAGAGGGAGATAGAGGGTAGGCTTTGGGAGGGATTAGAGGAGAAAGCTAGGCCGGTGTGCTTATGAATGTGAAGATGTGCATCTTATATAGAACAGCCGGAGAAAATTAGTAGAGGGAGAGGAACAGCCGGTGGCCGGCGGCGTGCGCCGGCAATGCAACTTCCAAAGTGCCACTAATTGTGGCGATTAATTCTGGCGGCGTCGATCGATCAACTTCCAAAGCGTTGAAACCGCGCGGGAGCTGTACCGTTTGAATCCTTTAGTCCTGGTTCGTGGCACGAACCGAGACTAAAGGTTCTCGCCGCTGGGCCCTTTAGTCCCGGTTCGTGCCACGAACCGGGACTAAAGGTCCGTCACGAACCGGGACTGGGCTGTGGGCGGCGATGGCCGTTCGAACCGGGTGGGGTGCCCCCCATTAGTACCGGTTCGTAATGATTTGGGGACTAAAAGTCGAAACCTATTGCCTGTTTTCTACTAGTGGGGGGAGTGTCCGCGTCGAGTTGCGTTGTTCGCACGAATTCTTGAGTTGGCACATCGTTATTACGTCAGCTATCGGAGATACTGTGTCCAATGACGCGAGATAGTTCTCTAAAAAGAAACTCCACCGACCAGAGGCATTTCTTCTCTTTCGTCCAATAATCTCCCTTTGTTTCAGGCAATGCAGGTTGCATTTCTTCCACGCCTAGTTGCATTGTTCATTTTTTTAACCAGAACAAGTTGCATTTTCATTCAAGACAACCTGTGCTTGGTTGCTTCTCCGATACTATATAAAGTCATTCGTAGTGGGTAGGGTGTCATAGCTTCCAAACATTTATTCCAAGAACCGGAGAGTGCCATGGTGATCAGCTTCAGTCGCTCGGCAACTACATGGATCTTGGCGTTGCTGCTCACGACGATTCAAGTGCACGGCCAATCTCCTTCTGGTAATGCTCCATGTTATCCTCCTACTTTATAGCCTTTTCCTTCTAGATCGCTCTGCTCCATCTGCTCTCCCATAGTTCGGCCCACTTGAGGGTAACACTTGACAAATATCACAACACCGAAATCAACAAATAATTAGCTACGGCATATCTAGCGGTACATGTCAATACCATGATCATCACGTAATCTTGAAACACATGAAGCTGTTACATATACTCTCTATTGTGCAGATCAGTTCGTAAGCATCGATTGTGGCAATTTCAATAGCTCCTACTCGGACAATACCTTAGGAATAACGTATAATTCTGATTATCATCGTGAAGTTGTTGGTGGTGCGAGCTACGAGATTTCACCAGAGTTCATGGTTGGCAGGAAGTATCAATTATGGAATGAGCAACAAAGAACCCTGAGGAGCTTTCCTAATGGCTCACGGAATTGCTATACTCTACCATCCACCTCCGGTAAGAGGTATCTATTGAGGGCCTTTTTCACTTATGGCAACTATGATGAGTTAAACAGGACTATGGATGGATCCCCGTTTCTGTTCGGGCTCCATATCGGCGTTACTTCCTGGCAGTCCGTGAACTTGACTAATTGGGATCCATCAAGTACAATGTTGAAGGAGGTGCTCACCATTGCTCCAGGTAACTCTCTGTCGTTCTGTCTGATCAACTTTGGATCAGGGACTCCATTTGTGTCTTCATTGGAGCTGAGGCCGCTAGACAATTAGATGTACCCTTTTCTTGATACTTCTGTGTCAGTCAGCTACATTCAACGGTACAGATTTGGCAACATCACGGACTTTATCACAAGGTCAGAGTTACTGATCACATCCATAACAATTTTCATGTAAATGAAAACAAAACATACTCAATCCACTCTGAAATAAGTGGCGTGGTTTTAGTTCAACGAAACGAATAATAGAGAAACCACGCACGTATAGTATGCAAACTATTAACATGTTTTCATTGATCTTTGTACTGTGATGAAGGTATCCAACGGACAAATATGACCGGTTCTGGCAGAGCTGGGCTTTGACCGTCCCCGACTACTCCTACCCCTTAATCAGCCTGGATACTCGAAGAACAGTCACTACGGGAAACTCACACTACGCCGACGGCCCCCTGCCGTCGGGGAAAGGCCCAAAGCCGTCGGCGTAGGGTAGCCCGACGGTGGCCGTCGGCGTTTTCGCCTGTCGGCGTAGCCTAGCTGCCGTCGGCCTATGAATTGGCAGAATTGTTTTTCAAAAAAAAATTCAATTTTTTTTTGAATTGTTTAACCACTTAATCGCACTAGAGACACATTTATCTCTAACCATTCTTAATTACTCGCTTCTATTAACACTTCCCCACAGGTCACCCATCATCAGACTACTTCATCCCCAACACGCTTAACTTGTTAGTTCCTTCCCTATGAGCTACCTAGAAACAACATATGCTTTACTGACAATAGTATCCTATCAATATTATTAACCCATAGACTATGATGTCACACACCTTTATTTTATGAATCCAAATAATTATTTAAATAAAAAGAAATGAATCATTAATAATAATCTTGAATTAAAATATTCTTGAATTCAAATAATAATTAAATTATTTGCCTTTTTCCATTTAATATTGAATAATTCATAGAAACAACAGATGCTTTACTGACAATAGTATCCTATCAATACTATTAACCCATAGACTATGATGTCACACACCTTTATTTTATGAATCCAAATAATTATTTAAATAAAAAGAAATGAATCATTAATAATAATCTTGAATTAAAATATTCTTGAATTCAAATAATAATTAACTTATTTGCCTTTTTCCATTTAATATTGAATAATTCATATCTACACATCCGTAAATCGAAATTTGACAAATAATATGTCTAAATCGATTAAAAAATGAGAGAACTCCAAATATGACATCCATATCATCCATAACCCAACTCTTGACAAGTTTCCCTCCGGCTTGTCCAATCCAAACCGTAGTTATGCAAGAACAAGGCGACCATGGAAAGAGTTATGCCTACACATCCGCGTTGCATAGTTTGTATCCGCGAGGGGTGGAGCATATCTGTCCTTCACATGATAGCTACTTTGTTGAGCTGGTACAAAAGGGGAATTGATTCTGGATCTGTATTGAGCATTGCTGGTCTGAGGGGATGACATACTCATGTCGGAGTCCCCTCTCTTGGATTCCTGAACACGAGCATTTAGATAAAGAGGCTAATGTGTCAGATAACCACCCTGCGATGACTTTATAACCGTAGCTACTGTATCGCTTTTATGATGGACAATATTATATGGAGATGGATAGTGATTCCGGAGAGTGGTGTTGCCCAACTTGTGACAAAGCTTTTGTTTCGATATATTTCTTCGTTGCCATTATACCGGTCCAAAAGTGAGTCACCGGGTTTCCAATAAACTTGTGACAAAGCTTTTGTTTTGATATATTTCCTTCTGAGAAGTGTTTGCGAGACCCCATCTTCAAAAAGTAGGCTAAAACGCCATTTTCTCAGGAGGGCTGTAATTTTGACGTCAAGGTCATGAAGACCCAACCCTTCCGGATCTTTCGGTCGACAAACGAAATTCCATTTAGCAAATCAATATTTCTTTTTCTTATTACTATCCCTTTACCAACAAATCTTAGATAGAAACACGCCCTAAATGATCCTATCTAATGCTATTGACAAGTTCTCTCGTGGATCATGTTATCTTTTGCATGTACCTGCTGCCATATTGGAGTCTTGAGTACCTACTATAGAGGTAGCACTCTTCTTCTCCACCCGGCATCTCTGTACTAGTACTAGTACCAGTCACAACTGCTTCTCGCAAGGTACTACAAAATCTTTGCACAAAGCATCAGCATTCTCAAGCACTACAAAATTTCCAGAGCTCAAAGTTCTGTATGTATCCTTGCAGACGAGTTTGACGCCCCCTTCCAAGGTGATATTTGGGCTTACATGGAACCAGGAGCTCATCCCAAGGGCGAGAAGGAAATGAAGCAGGAGGTGGGCGGTGACGCCGCGGAGAAGAAGCGCCGGGAATCAGAGGAAACACTCTCCTCCCCTACTCAGCATCTCTGTGCTAGTACCACTAGTGCTCAGAGCTGCCTCTCGCAAGGTACTTGCAACAATTCTTTGCACAAAGCATCATCTCGCAGCACTAAAAAGATCATAGATTCCACGTCCTTTCTTCTGTCAATGCACACGAGCTTCACACACCCGGTCGGTCATACTCATACCGTGCGCTTTTTAGCAACCTTGGAAGGAGATCATCACAAGGGGAGGAAGGACTTGAAGCAGGATCTTGGCCGCGGCGCTCGGGTGAAGAAGCGCCATGTACCAGAGGAGAATCCATTGCTGACGTTCGAGCTGTTGTCGCAGTACTATTGCATGCATATCAAGCAGACGGCGGAGGTGCTCAATGTTGGGCTGACGCACCTGAAGAGGAGGTGCAGGGAACTCGGGATCCCGTGGTGGCCGCACCGCCAGGTGAAAAGCCTGGAGAGGCTCATCAAGAATGTTCAGGTTCTATGTTTTCCCTTTCTTCGAGTTGCTCTTTCTCCGATTTATTTGAGCATCTGAGCATGCAACATCGGTAAACATGATTGGATTAATTTCATGTCCTGTGACATCAAGAACGTTCAGCTTTTCCTGCTAATTTTATCTCCTTCATTCTAATTTCGTTTATTCAGTAAATTTGCGAGACCGGTGAACATAAATCGATCATGTCCTGCAGGAGCTAGGTGGTGACACTGAGAAACAGGGAGAGAAGACAGAGATTGTGAAGAGGCTGCAGCAAGCGAAGAAGCTGATCGAGGAGTGTCCTGCAGGCTTTGAGCTGGATCACAGGACCAAAGTGTTGAGGCAGGCGTATTTCAAGGAGAACTACAAGAGGAGAAGGCTCATGGCAATTGAGGGATGATGGGGATGCATCAGGATTCAAGTTTAAAAAAAAATTTGGAGCTACGCCGACGGGCCGTCGGCGTATCTAAAAAAAAAAGCTAGTCCGACGGCATGCCGTCGGCGTAGCTCCAATTTTTTTTTTTTTTGGGTGGCCTGATCGGTGTCTACGCCGACGGCCCTGACATTTGGCCGTCGGCGTAGAGACTGGCCGTCGGCGTCTTGGCTGTTTCCCGTAGTGAGTGAACAACTCAGTAAGGGTTGATGCCTACCAAGTACCGCAGCCCATTCTTCAAAGTGCCTCCACCATAGACACAAACTACTCATCTATGACCATCAATGTGTCAGTCGATCCCAACATAGACGTTAGGAGCATGGAGCTTCTCCCGATCTTCCACTTCGCCGAGATTGGCAGTGATAGCCCAAACAGGACATTTAACGTCTATGGTGCCAGCGAGCTGCTGTTCCCACACGTGTACCCGTTGCCGCCCATGCAGGTAGTCAGCAGGTACACGAAGCATCGGTTCTTGAGTGGTACCAACAACATATCCTTCTCCTTGAACAAGACGGCTAACTCGGCGCTCCCACCGCTTATCAGCGCGTTTGAATTATACTCCCTTGTTCGGATGGATAACTTCACCACTTCCTCCAATGACGGTAAGATCCGTGACAAGTGAATCTCACTGAATCGATGTCTGGAGATTCCCATTTCTGTTTGACACTTCATGCTAGGATCTTTGATTAAAGTAGCAATAATAACTTTACTAGCCAACTAATCGATCTGTCACACTCAACTTCCGAGTAAACCATCTCTTCCAAAGGTTAGTTGGCAATGAGCCCCTTTCCAAGACACATTGTGGACAAATGAATTAGTACAATTTATTCAGTTCAATGAAAACATGATAGTTGCATAAGAAATGATTATGCAACTTCTTGTTGTTGCTTCATCTTAATTAATACCTATAACCGGATGCTAAAAATATATTAATATATTCAAGTCATGTTTATTTCATTCTCACCTTACTCTTGCATTTCAGCCGATTACATCAGTGAGGTAAAGAAACACTACGAGTTGGAATTATTAAACTGGAACGGAGATCCATGCTCCCCGAAAGAGTATACCTGGGAAGGTCTGACCTGCGATTATTTCAGTGCCAACACGAATCCGAGGATTGTCAGAGTGTAAGAATATAAGCTTTTATTAGTTCAACAGTTTCACTAAGCTAACACACTTTAGTAATTTGCAGAAATATGTCTACCAGCGGACTAACAGGAGGAATAGCCATATCATTCTTTAACATGACATCACTCCAAAATCTGTAAGTGGGCCTACCACATACTATTGATGAGCTAAATAGAGTTATAGTGACATATTTTTGTACCCTAAGAACAAAAACATATACAGGGATTTATCACACAACAATTTGACTAGACTGATTCCAGAATATCAACTAATGTCAATTAAATTTCTGTAAGTCCCTCTGCTGATTACATTTGTGGCTGATGATATAAATTTTAGATGTGTGATTTTAACTATTATTCTCAGTAACTTGCAAAATAACAATCTTCATGGACCAATCCCTGATTCAATTCTTCAACGGGTTCAAGCCAGTCTACTTGAATTAAGGTTTGGCATGCTTCATTGCACAATTCCTTATTGGATTACTTGTTATCAAACTAAACGACTAAACCTAAAAAGAATATAATTAACCTAATGATGGTTATAATAGAAAAAAAATCCAAGTCTATCAAAAACATTTGCACAGTACTGTAAGTTCATTGTTAGAACACGATCTGAGTTTGGCTTTCTCTAGTCACTATTTAGCTGTTCTATGCTCGTGGTTCGCCACACTTTTCTAGCACAATGCCCGAGCAACCCCACTTGTCATACCCTTTCGTACGAGTAAGTCTGCGTGCGCGTTTAGGTTCCTCTGCCTCCCGTCGGCGCTGCCGCTGCTCTGCCTCGCTCCAGTGACCTTCGGACCATGGAGGCGGGGCGGATCTCGCCCCCGTCGGTGGGAGGGCTCCGTCCCCCTGATTTTAGGGTTATGGTTTGGTGGGGCGGCGCTTAGGTGGTCGACGACTTCCCGTCCGCAACCAACAACGTCAATCCGGCTCTGAGGGAAGCGGCAGCAGAGGCATGCCATCGACACGGTCTGTAGGTTGAAGACGAAGGGCATCTCAAGGATATCGATGTAAATTTCGTTTTTGTTGAGCTATTTTATACTGTTCGGTGTTTCTTTTAATGCCAGAGTTCTTTTTCACAGAAAAATATACTCTTGGAAAATTTTACTAAGTTGTGGTGGCCAATTTGGGTGCCACAAAAGTTTGTGAAGTGGCACTTTCGTGTGCATATTATCGAGCCAAACATTCCCTTAATGATGTTAAATAGCATCTAGGAACTATAACGGTTTTATCATCTACCGGTTTAAAAATTGGGAGGAAGATAAGGTATTATTAGTAACTTCACATTATTTAGAAACATTTGAAGGTAGATTTCAATAGAGGAACAAGTAGTCGTGTTAGAAATAAATGATGTTATAATCATACTTATAGAGGAGCTGAGATTTTTTACCTCATTTTTTATGCATTTTATTTAATTGTGTCACTAGATTAGAAGGCAATCCTGTATGCTCAAACAACACAGATACGTACTGCTCAGATAAGAAGAAGAAGATGAACATGACACCTATCTTGCTCATCGCAGTGATAGTTCCTGTGGTACTGATATCCCTCCTAGTAGGGATGTGCATCCTTTGGAAGTTATACCTGAAAGGTAAAACAGACTATACACTTTAAATATCTTTCCATCAGTTGGGTGTGGAAATTCCTGATCTGACATCCATGACAAACAAACCCTCCTAACTTTGCAGAGAAGTTAGGAAACCATGAGGATTATGCTATGTATGAAGAGGAAACTCCTCTACATATTGACATCAGACAGTTCATATATGCAGAGCTAAAGCTCATAACAAACAATTTCCAATCAATCATTGGAAAGGGAGGTTTCGGTATTGTTTATCATGGTATACTGGAAAATAGTGATGAAGTAGCTGTTAAAGTGCTTATGAAGACATCAATATCAGAGTCAACGGACTTCCTCGCCGAGGTACAATATACGAATCAAACTAGCCAACATTAGTATTTTTGTCAAGACAAAGCTAAGTATGCAAGACATATAAACCATTTCCAACGTACGTATATGTTATATGCTAAATAAGAAAGATATGGAAATAAATAGCTAGTGTATACATTAAGATGTTTTCAATCCATGGTTGTTTAACATGATGTATGCACTTGCTATTAACATGATAATAATATCTTCATTGTTTAATATGATTTTTTACAAAATCATCATTTATTTTCTAGAATATTTAAAACATTAAATATGATACTCTCGTATTTCTGAGGGACACCGTCTAGTTCACTAAAATGGAGCAACTGGCTTTAGCTCTAGAATCTTGGTAACTATATCTGTTATCGCAGGTGCAAACCTTGTCCAAAGTTCACCACAAGAATCTTGTTACTTTGCAAGGATACTGCCAAAACAGGAAGTGCCTAGCTCTCGTATATGAATTCATGCCGAGAGGAAATCTTCAACAACTTCTAAGAGGAGGTTTCTATTTAAACTTTTATTAATGTTTATATCATGCATACCTAACTTAGGTACAAAAAATCGAACTTGTTGTAGTTACTGTCATTAAATTTATTTGATGGTAAATACATAATTTGTATTTTAACTAAATAAAATACTATGATTTAATGTAAACCTAAAATATGTTCAATCTTCAAAACAAGTTGACCAACTCAGGGTTCCATTTCCTGCAAACTAACAACTACACGAAGATCTAGATGGTAGCAACTTTCTTTAAGCACTTGGGATACACGTACTCAAAAAGATGTATTGTTCTTCGCATCATAGCCTAAATGTTTGAATGATTCTTAAGTAAAATAAACAAAATCAGAAATCAAAATACTCTACTTTTACTGCAATTGTGATTTTTATTTAAACTAAATTTCCATGTTAGAAGGTGATTGCCTAAACTTTTATGGTTGCTAGTGAATATAACTGAGTCGTTAGACACAGTTTACTCGATGCAAAAAAATTACTGACACATGGTGCTACCATCTGTCCATGCTTCAAGTTGCATATTCTTATTGTCCTAACGTGCAATGGTCATAATTATTTCACTACCAAATTTTTTGTGCCATGTTTACAGTTTTAGATCGTAAGTCATAACCATGCCATGGTACTCACTAATTCTAAACAAGTACATCTATAAAGCCAAAAATAAACAAAGAACTGGAGAGGTATTTTTCAAACAATATGTTGGAAGCTTGGATTGCTTCTTAAATGGATCTGTGTGTATAAGACATGACCTGATAAAGAGAAGGAAGCGTAATGGTCTCTGGAAGATCAAAGCGCATGTGTATGTCTTAGATATTCATACTTCTGTTTAGTTAGTCATGACATGCATGTGTAACAATAATTTGCTAGCTTAAATACGTGTAGAAATTACAAAACCTAGTAATTATTTTATCACGAACGAACAAAATGGCACTTACATTAATGTGACATGTACTGATGCAGGAGAGGAATATATGTTGAGTTGGGAACAGCGACTTCATATTGCATTTGATGCTGCACAAGGTTCAAATTTCAGTTTTTGTTTCATTTTTGCTTATGTATTTATATGTGTATTGAAATGTAGAAATATTTAATAAACTACAGGACTAGGGTATCTACATGAGTTATGCACCCCATCTATAGTGCACAGAGATGTGAAGACCCCCAACATCCTTCTAGACAAGAATTTATCGGGGATAATATCCGATTTTGGGCTTTCTCGGGCTTTCAGTGATGCTCACACACACATATCTACTGTGGTAGCTGGAACTCTTGGCTACCTCGACCCTGAGTATCATGCAAGATTCCAACTCACTGTCAGTAGTCATGGACCCTGAACCCGTTCACCTACCAAGTTGGGTGTGCCAAAAGATATCCAAAGGTAGCATTCATGATGTCGTGGACAAAAGGTTGTTGGATAAGTACGACGGCAAATCCCTTCATGGTGTGATAAACCTGGCCATGAACTGCATTGAAAACGCATCGATTGATAGGCCGAGGATGACTGAGGTTATTTCAAGGCTCAATGTGTGGTTGCCATCGGTTTCAAGCGAAAAACATGGATGCCCTCGACATATGAACTCCATGGATACCGATATCCCAAAGCAGTTCCAGTTGCTGATTTCTAGAGTAAGTAACGAGGGGAGCTCCTTCCAGCCTAGTTCTGCGGGTGGGATGCCATAAATAAACATGTTTTCTAGGTTGTGAAAGGGGAATGCACAATGAGTTATTGTTACATTTGCATAGACAAGTTCGGTAATTTTCTCTAGTGAGTTTTCATTGATTGTTTATATACTGCAATTTGGTAACTTTTACCTAAAGTTCATGTTCTAGCTTGTTTAGTGTTAAAGTTTGTTTCAGTCAGGGTATTTATTTTGTGTGCTTCGATGTGCCACAAAAATGCTCAACCACGAAGCATCTGCTTTTGCTCTGTTGGTCGATGTGTTGGCACTCACACGTTAAGGTCTACTAGTAATCTTGCACGCGCAATGCGCGTCTAACATATGTGTCCTTATGAGACAATCTCAGTCTAATAAATCCATATCCACAACACTGCTAATTTCGTTTAGCAATTTTTATCTAAATAATGTTAGAGTACACATTTTTATCCAAAGTCAAAATATCACAAAACATCCCAGATAATTCTTCAATAAACACTGCAATTTCCCACACTTCCCTGCAACAATGGTTCAGTATAGACCATATCTCTCCAAAAACAGTGACATCTTGACAGCAAAAGTATACAAAAAAATTGCACACAACCCTGCAATTACATCTTTCTTCGCCATTCCCCTTGTTCTTACTCGTCACGACGTTCCGCTTCACAATCAAGTAATCACATTAGTCATCATGTCTTTCTCTCTCAAAGTCCATTCGTCCATAGTCAACTGAGAGTCTGGAGTAAAAAAGATATATAACTTGCATACTATAACATGATAAAGTCGGTGCTATCAATTAAAAGAACAAGCACGCTCCTAACGTGATATCATTTGCACAGAAGTTTCAGGGGAACATAGCTACGCATCCTGATATTGAGATAAAAATGGAACTTGGCACTTGCTCATTACAAGATTGCAATAAGTAGTGCAAGAATGAACCTTGCGAATTAATCTAAGGCCTTTTGCTGCTAACGACTTGAATGAGTGAAACATAGAGGAATGTCATTACCTTGAGGAACAAGCAGAAAAACTCATAAGCTATTCCGCATTTCATGGCTAGAAAATTAATGTTGGAAATTGGATGGGCATATTCAAGTAGTAGTCCGAGAAGTACAAAGAGTGTCACAATTCAGGGACGGTTAAACAGCTAAACTGTCCACTTTTGCATTGTCACAGGAATTCATGTTGCAATCCTAACAAAGTGGAAAACAAAGGTCGCATCAATATACCACAAACAACAAATATGTCCAAAGTCATGACTTTAACCATGATAAGAAAAAAGTCACAATGATAACTAAAAGTAGAGTATAAGGTTAGTATCCTTACTTCTGGATTTCTATCATCAGAGTAAGAGAAAGCAAGAGTCTCATCAGTTCAAAAACAACACATGAACTCCAATTGTGCTGCAAAGGCTGTCGCATGCTTGGCCGAGGTAATCAGAAAACATGTATTCACCGCAAATCTGAAAAATGTACATGTACGGAGTAGGTGTTACAGAATATACCGGACATTAGTTAATATGTTCGAAGTCTCTGAGATGGAAAGAAAAGGAGAACAAAGAGCGAACGGAATAGGTTGTATTTGTATTTTTGAAAAAGCATTGAGTATCATTAAAACCTAAACACAGTCAGTAGCTAGGTAAACTGAATTAACACTGGCCCATTGTGGAAACGAAAATGCACTTGACATTTCACATACTCAATGTATAGATCCTGGTGTCAATGGTGACCAATTGAACCCTGAAAATATAAAATTTACATTGAGTGCTCTAATGAAATACTACTAAGCATCAACAAGCGCGGATATTTGTTCATGTTTCTCACTGGCAACTTGGAAACTGATGGAAAATACATATAGTATGTACCCCATTTCAAATCAGATTTCATTGGGTAAAATAAGGTGCACGTAACCAATTTCTTCTGTTAACTTGCACGGTATAGTATATAAATTCGATATACCACTGTGAATGTAACTACTATTTGACCCTGCAGAATATATACAAAATATAAATTGGCAATACCAGAACTATTCTGTAGAGTACCTGGGGTTGAAGCAAGAAATCAAATAACATATTTGTTGTATATACTAATGTGCAAGCAGCAAATACAATGCATTGAGGAGTGTATAGTGGTACAATCAGAAACCTGCGTTCAGCTGTACAACGGAAGGGCAGTTTAGCAGGCAGAGCAATATGTGTTTCAGTGCTGGAACCTCAAGAGTGTTACCGGCGTCGTAAGTGCCGGCGTGTGCAGCGGCGGCGGGCTCGCCTGCAGGGCATCGGCGGCGAGTAGGCTAACTGCCAAGTTCGCTTAGGGCGATGGCCGACGGGCAGGCTCGCGGCGGCGGCGATGTGGCAGAGAGGCGGCACCGACGGGCAGGCTCGCGGTGGCGGCGATGTGGCAGAGAGCCAGAGAGGCGGCGTGCTGTGCGTGATGGGATCAGGGGAAAGAAGGGATGCGGGGTGGGGATTGATTTACCACTAATCACGGTCTTGGATGGTTTTAATTGGGTCGTGCGGGGTCCCGCATGACAGCCCGTTTTACTGCTTTATGGGTTCAGACGCGAATCTGAACATTTTTTTGAAAATGGTTCAGGAATTTTAAAAATGGTTCATCAATTTAAAACGTGTTGAATTTTACATAGTTCATGAATTCGAAAAATGGTTCATGAATTTGAAAATGGTTCGTGAATATAATTTTAAAAAGTTCATGAATTCGAACTTTTTTGAAAATGGTTCGTGAATATAATTTTAAAAAATTGATGAATTGGAAAAATGGTTCGAGAATTTGAAAATGGTTTGTGAATTTAATTTTAGAAAGTTCATGAATTCGAAAAATGGTTCAACAATTTGAAAATGGTTCGTGAATTTAAATGTGTTGAATTTAAAAGGTTCATGAATTTTGAAAATTCTTCACAAATTTCGTGAACCATTTTCATAAACACTTTTTAAAAAAAACTGAACCATTTTTTAAAAATAAACATTTTCCCAAAAAATGAAATTTTTTCAAAACAAGCGAAATAAAACGAAAGAATAAGGAAAAGAAGTGAAGAAAAAATAAGCATTTGCAAAAATATGAACTTGTTCACAATTAGCAAAAATAAAAATAAATAAAAAGGAAAGAAGTGAAACAAAAAAGGCAGCCGGCGAGGAACCCCGTCCACGCGCTGCCGAGGAACTCCGACTTGAAGATGCTCCGGCCCGCGGTGACGGGAGCAGAGTGGGAGTGGCTATGCAGCGCCGAGGCCAGCGCCGGCGGCACCATGGATGGCTGGATTGCCGCCAGAATCAGCGCCGCGAACAAGGCGACGGCCGCAGCCGACGCGACTTGTAGGTTATCGCGCAGAATGTAAATTCCATCCTTGTCAGTCGGTTCATCGTTTGAACATGAATTCAGGCCAATAGAGTATAGAGCTGGGGCACTGACCTTCTGGAAGAAGCGTCGTACTCTGGATGTCGGATATTCCTCGGCGGCGGCGGACTCGTCATCTTGTTCCGGCGGCGCGAAATTGACGGGCGGGAGGGTGAGGCCGCGGCGAGCCTGGAGCGGCGAAGAGATAAGCCTGTCCATCGGGCGCACTAGAAGAAGCAGTGGGTCGGCCCAGGAAATCAGCAAAGCAGCGCAAGGGAAGGAATCGGACGTGGGCGAACCGGTGCTAACCAGTGCAACAGGCGCTGAATAGGTTTTGCCGTATAGACTAGTCAAATGCACGTGCACATGGCTTTTGAATTGGGCTCTATTTTGTGAGGCCCCCAAATCCAAATCACCAGCTCAGCTCAGCCCAGCCCGTTTGCACCCCTCTCTCTCTTTTTTGTCCGACTGGGGAGGAGAGACGAGGCAAGTCCCGCCTCCAACGCCGGCCGGACCCCTTCGTGATGACGGATTCTCGCCGGCAATGGGAGCCTCACGAATTCTGCAAATTCTCGCTGGCCGTCCGTCGGTCATGGAGGCGGCGACCACTGGCGCCAGCAGGACCAACGCGGCGGCAGCGGCAGGCAACATCAACATGAGCGACAGCAGCGAGTTTTCGCACCACGGCTCAAGGCACTCATTCCCCTCCCCCTCACCTTCCCCAAGAGCGAGGTGAGATTGAGAGGACAGTTACATCATGTGGATTTGCTACTATGTCTTTCCTTCGGTGAGCCTAGAAATTTGTTCCCTAGCCTACAGTTGTCAACACAGTCTTCAAATGTATTGAGCGTGTTATCCTACCCAAGCTGTATTGAGGGTGTTCTTGTTCAATCGATCCACTTCATTTGTGCAACTAAATGATGCTTTCACACGTTTCAGTTTATCTTTGCGAAAGTGTGTGTGCGCGCGCGCGTGAGTGAAAAAGCTGGCGACTGTTGTTAGATATAGGAGGAATTGTCTTCTTGGAAAATGTCGAGTAACCTAGTTTTGATTTGAACAACATTTCTCATGCAGATCATGTCATTTTCCAAATCCAAAAGAGTCATTTTGGTTTCATGCTGTATATATTGTTCCTTCTAATAAACATTTATGTCGATGTTTCCCCTGCAGTTTTAAGGTTACAAAACCAGCCAAGTCGTCGTCTCATCTAGCATTCAAACAACCAAAACAAAACCAAAACATCTTCTCGGGATTCTGGTTCTGACAAGGTAACTTTTGATGGTTCTGGCCAAAATAGGTGCTAGGCCTCAATTGGTCAGGATCCTTGATACTAATCGGGACTCCTGCTAGGAGACATGGCATGCCCCAATTTGGGACAAAAGTCGGGTCAAGACAAGCCGATGGCGTTCATGCCCTTAGGGGATGAATTGCACTCGGATTCTTGTTTTCCTCTACATCCATGAACTTCGTGAGTAATGTTAGAATATATTTACGCATATGAATTGGAATTAGAGGTCATCTTGTACTCCAAGTCTTAGGCTTCTTGCCCTTCAAGTTTGTACTCCTATATAATCCCCACGAGGGTCAAATCAATACAACACACAATTTTAGTGTTTCTACCATTTTCACATGGTATCAGAGCGGTTAGTCTCACGACGCCGATCTTAGGACTTACACCACTTCCGCATCGCGCGCCGCCCCCGGGGAGATCAATCTCCTCTCCTCGGGGGCGCGGCATCTGATCTAGATCAAAAATCTGATCGGTTCTTTGATTCAATTTAGTTCATAGTTTAGATTAGATTTTCGAAATTCTCAATCCCGTAGATTCGATCCACTTTTTTTTTTAGAAAAGGAGGCCGAGCCCCAGCCTCTGCATCGACTGATGCATGCGGCCTTTATTAAATTTATTTATCAAGTCTTACAACGATTACATCAAGGGTCACAAAGAGTCGAAACATGAATCAACCATCTAAACAGACAAGATAGCATATTGGGACTAAACATCAGTATGTTATCCTGAGATCAAAACGCCAGCTGCACTGGGTGTATAAGTCCCGCGCTACCGCAAGGAGTCGGTTGCACCCAATATCCACAACGGCCTGCTTGTCCGTTGCTTGTAGGAAGGACCACGTACGAATCAAATGAATAGCCATCGGAATAACCTGCATAAAAGAGGAGTTGTTTGCATTGTTAAAAATAATGTTGTTGCGTATGTTCCAAATGGCCCAGAGTAAAGCACAAGAACCCACTCGAATTTGTGCTTTCTCTTGTTTATCTACCCCTCTAAGCCAACTACCAAATAAATTGGAGATACTTTTTGGAGGTGTAATGTTGAAGGCCATATGGACAATTCTCCAAACTATTTTAGCCAGCGGACATGTTATAAAAAGATGTTGAATTGTCTCATCTTGATCACAAAAACAACATGTTTTACATCCGTTCCAATTTCTTTTCAGCAAGTTATCTTTTGTGAGAATCACTCTCCGATGTAAGAACCACATGAAAATCTTTATTTTCAGTGGTACTTTCAGTTTCCAAATATATTTACGTAGATACCTAGTATGACCACTCAAGTAATCTAGATATAAAGATTTGACCGTAAATTTTCCAGAATTGCTTAACCCCCATTTGAACACATCCGACGAATCCGAGAGATGCACATCCATTAGTCTACTAACTAAGTGCAGCCATCGGTTCCACTTCTCACCTGTTAGACATCTTCTAAACACTAAATTTGGTGGAGGAGCCACGGCTAAAACCGAAGCAACTGATTGTTCTTTTCTTTGAACAATGTTATACAAAGTCGGATATTGGCAAGAAAGGGGCTTATCCCCAAGCCAAGTATCCTCCCAAAAACGGGTGCTTTCACCGTTACCTATAATGAAAGACCCACGTTCAAAGAACTCATTTTTAACTTTCATTAACCCCTTCCAAAAGGGAGAATCGGAAGGATGTAACTTTGCTTGAGAGAGTGGTTTAGAATGCAAGTACTTGTTACTAATCAGTTCATGCCACACCCCACCTCTGTTAGGATTTTGGAGAACCATTTACATAAGAGGCTTTTGTTTTTTGCTTCTAAAACTTCAACCCCGAGCCCTCCCTGTTCCTTTGGCCTACAAATGATATTCCACTTAGTGAGTCTATATTTCTTCTTATGCCCAACGTTTTGCCAAAAAAATCTAGATCTGAAAAAATCCATTCTCTTCCGTACCCCTTTTGGAATTTCAAAGAATGAAAGCATGAACATAGGCAAGCTTGTAAGGACTGCATTTATCAATATGAGCCTGTCCCATATGATAAAAGCTTCCCAGCCCAATTAGCTAGCTTTTTCTCAAACCGGTCTTCAACTAATTTCCACTCCCCATTTTTCAACTTTCTGAAATGAATGGGTATCCCGAGATATCTAAAGGGGAACGCACCTGCGTCACACCCAAACAAACTTTTATACTCCTCCTCAAAGTCTTTGGCTTTACCAAAACAGAAGAGTTCACTCTTATGAAAGTTGATTTTCAATCCTGATAATTGTTCAAACATACATAAGATGAGCTTCATATTTAGTGCCTTTTCAACATCATGGGACATAAAGAGGATGGTGTCGTCTGCATATTGTAGGATGGAAATACCCCCATCTACTAGGTGCGGTATTAAACCTTCTACCTGACCATCCTCTTTAGCTCTAGCAATTATTATAGCCAACATGTCAGCAATAATATTGAACAGTATCGGGGATAAAGGGTCTCCTTGTCTTAATCCCTTTCTGGTTTGGAAACAATGACCTATGTCATCATTTACCTTAATACCTACGCTGCCCTTAGTGACAAAATCATTTACCCACTGACACCACTTCGGCTCAAAGCCCTTCATTCTCATCACCTGTTGTAAGAAGGGCCATTGTACCTTATCATATGCTTTCTCAAAATCTAATTTTAACAAAACACCATCCATTTTCTTCCTATGAAGTTCATGAATGGTTTCATGGAGAATAAGCACCCCTTCTAAAATATTTCTGCCCGGCATAAATGCCGTCTGTGTTGGTCGTATTACCTTTTGTGCTACAGCCATCACCCTATTGGTGCCTACCTTTGTAAAAAATTTAAAACTGACATTGAGTAAGCAAATGGGACGATACTGCTGAATCTGAACAGCGTTCTCCTTCTTGGGCAGCAAGATAATTGTTCCAAAGTTGAGATGAAATAAAGGAAGCTCTCCGTTTTGAAAGCTTACAAACAAGCTCATTAGATCATCTTTTAAAATTGGCCAAAAAGTTTGGTAGAATTCAGCTGGGAACCCGTCTGGTCCCGGTGCTTTGTTCTTTTTCATTTGCATAATTGCTTCATTGACTTCCTTTTCTGAAAAATCGGCTACTAGTATCCGATTTTCTTCTTCTGAGATTTGTGGTATATCTGAAACTTCAGATTCCATCATGGTAAAGTTGTTTTTAGCCGATGCACCAAACAACTTTTTATAAAATTCAGTAATATAGTTTTTAATGTTTTCATGCCCCGAAATGGTACCCTCCTCTTGTTCAAGTTGAAAGATCTGTTTCCTCCTATGTTTCCCATTAGCAATAAGATGGAAGTACTTAGTGTTGTTTCCTCCCTCTTGGACATGTTTAACTTTAGCTCTCTGAGCCCACTTAGACTCTTCTTCTCTTCTCAAAACTGCCACTTTCTCTAACGCATCCCGCAAAGCCTCTCTTTCTAAATCTGTTAAGAGGTTTGTTTCAGCTTTTAAATCCAAGGTTTCAACAACTTGAAGTAACCTTGACTTTTCTTTTTGGTATACACTACTTTGATTTCTAGCCCAACCCCTCAAGTAAGCACGAAGGTGGCGTATTTTATTCTGCCATATCTCCAAGGGGGACGCCCCAAATGAGATGGAAGCCCATTCCTTTGCTACCATATCATAAAAGCCCTCCTTTTTTAACCAAGCCAATTCAAACGAAAAATTTGCTTTGTTGCCCAAGAAAGCTTGTTCTCCTGAGTCCATAAGCAATGGAGTATGGTCTGAACCTGATCTAGTAAGTGCCCTAACATTAACTAAAGGAAACTTCTGCTCCCAAGATACACTCGATAAAATCCTATCCAGCTTCTCGTATGTCGGATTAACTCTCCTATTTGCCCAAGTATATTGCCTCCCCGACAAGTCTAATTCACGAAGATCTAGACTTTCGATGATAGCATTAAAAATAAAAGGCCACCTCGCAATAAAATTATCATTATTTTTCTCGTTTTGTCTTCGGATGATATTGAAATCACCTCCTACTAAAAGAGGTAATTGTTCATTCTCGCATATACGTACTAACTCGGCTAAGAATTCCCCCTTTTGAGCATCTTGAGCCGCACCATACACTACCACTAGTGACCATTCGAACTTGTCTTTTTTCGATTGTAAGTGAAACTTAACACATCTTTCTCCAGGTTCTATTTTCTTGACCACTAAGCTATTGGAGTTAAAACCAACTAGTATACCTCCTGACCTTCCTATAGGTGGTAAGCAAAACCAAAGAAAATCGAAACCACCCGCTAAATTCCGAAGAAAAGGAGCGGTGAAGTTATCTCGCCCTGTCTCTATAATCGCAAAAAAGTCTAATTTGTGCTCTTTGATCCCATCAGACACAACTGCATGTTTTGCGGGATCCCTAAACCCTCCACTATTCCAAAAGCATCCTTTCATGATTTTCTGGAGTTTATCTTAATTCTAATACTTCTACGAAGAGATGATGAGTCATATTTCTTCTTGATATAGACTCTTTTCTGTGATTTGTTGTAGGTCGGCTCAAGGTCCTTATGACCAGAACCATCCTGTTCTTCACCCTCTAAATCTTTACTCAAACGAAAAGCATTAACTAACGCTAGATTATCAGCTTCTTTCTCTCTTTCTAACTCTGCTGCAGCCTCTCTCTTTTTTAGCATAGTTAGGGTGCGGTTTAAGTCAATATCCTTTATAAGAGAAACTGAAGATAAAATTTCACTAGGTGATTCTCCTAGCGAGATGCCCAGCTTCGATGCTCTAGCTACGACAGTTTCATTTGGTATAGATGCAATTGAAAACTTAGAAACAAAAGCATTACCTGAATCCATCATAGCATCACGTTCATGGGCACGGCGCTGCGCCCTCTCCATGACCGTATCGTCCGCATCCACCTGGGCTCGGATACGAGCGCTTGATCGGATGTCCACAGCCCGCTTCTCCGGAATGCCTCCAAAGTTGATGATCTCCTCTTGCGTATATCGCCCGCCCAGAAACACTCCTGTTCCTTGGGTAGGTGATGACGGTGCTGCCCTGCCGACTCTCCCTTTTGGAGTTCGCGGCGAGCCAGCTGAAGGAGAAGCGCCTGATGTCGCCAGCTTCAATGCGCATGCAGAGCTCGGCCATTCAGGAGAAGTCGGAGAGCCACCCCTGGACCTTTGTCCCGAGGTGGACAACACATTCGAACTACAGCCATCACTCTCTGACTTGGCGCACAATTCGTCCGAAGTTACAGCCGTCGAATGAACCACCTCGTTGTTCCAAGACAGAGGCGGTGCAGACAAAGCAAGAGGCGAGGGTAGGCTCTCTTCATCCTCCTCTACTCGTTGGCTCCATAGCTTGCTCGGAGCCGAACACATCAATTTCTTTGCCGAGAAACTACCAAAGTCCACCGTACCGAACTGAATCGAACTGTTCAGCACAGGTGACTCTACAGAATTCACTTTATGGTTCCCACCCGACAGGCCTGTACCCATCGTGGTTGATCCAGAAGGAGCATCATCTTTGTTTTCTGCCGGCTGAGTATTATCTAGGTTGCCTCGCACCGCATCAACAGAATCATCATCTCTTTTACTTCCCCCCTCCTTATCTACGTCTGAATTCACATCAAGCATATCCGCGTCGTTCCCACCATCGTTCTCCACTTCAAACCGAAGTAAGTACCCAACACCATCATAAGTATGGTCGATACGTCTACGGACAGCGGATGGATCAGCACAAGATACTTTCATCCGGACTACCTTATTGGCATGAGTGATCATCCAGATCTCGACGACCCTCTTCCGGTCAAATTCAGTGCGATTCCGGGCGCTCACGACGGCACTGAACAATCGGAGACGCGCGACGCGCAACTTCTTCAGGCCTGGCTACGCGTCTCTCACGTCCGCGGGTGGCACACGTCGGGCTCACGCGCCGACCGAACAAGCCATAATCACCATCGCTGGCCTCCAGCAGCCGCTGCGTCACCGCAGATCTTCATCAAGGTGCCATCTGCCCATCTACGTCGACATGTGAAAGCAGGTAATATGCATCCAGATTCCACGCATGCGCTAGCAGATGCATGCCGTCTCCTGTATGTGCGTGGAGCAACACGCTGTCTCAACTCGCCGTACCGGCTTTCCGCCAAGGATACTACACGTCTACACCGACCGGTCTTCACTGCATCAAACCGAACTATGACATCGCCGAACCACGACATCGAGCTGTACGACTACATATGATCTCCGTCGAGTTCTACATCGCTAACACAATCATCGCTAAGGTCTACATCCACGTGGTATTTTGCCACCGCCGCTCAAAAACACGCCGCCGCCGTAGATATCTACCGCCGCCGCACAAAAACCCGCCGCCGCCTCCGAGCCCTGCCGCCGCCGCACAATGACACGAAAACCCGCCGCCGCCGCAAACCCTTGCCGCCGCCGCACAAAAATCCGCCGCCGCCGCAGATCCCTGCCGCCGCCGCACAATGACACAAAAACCCGCCGCCGCCGCAGATCCCTGCCGCCGCCGCATAATGACACAAAAACCTGGCGCCGCCGCAGATCCCTGCTGCCGCCGCCGCACAAAACCTAAGACACTACGACCAAAATCGCGCAATTTTTTTTGCACCTCCGGCGCTATCGGCTACAACAACCACGACAACATCGACCATGGCTACATCAAGAACGGCTACCTCGACATCGACATCAAGGGCAGCGTCTACAGCAACTTATCGGCAACAACTCCAGTCAACAGCGTCTGCGTCGTCATTTGCGTCCACGCCACTCCCGCTGTGACTGCGGGAGGGAAGAGAGGGGAGACCATCAGAGACGCAGTTGATGATGACGGAGAGGAGGCGAAGACGAAAGCGGAAGACTTCAAAGCCAGTCGCAATCGTCCGTTACACTCCCGCAACGACTGAGGTGGAATGTTAGAATATATTTACGCATATGAATTGGAATTAGAGGTCATCTTGTACTCCAAGTCTTAGGCTTCTTGCCCTCCAAGTTTGTACTCCTATATAATCCCCATGAGGGTCAAATCAATACAACACACAATTTTAGGGTTTCTACCATATTCACAAGTAATGGTTCATTCATAGTTTACTCACAATCTACTCGACAGCGCGCTCCGGTGGGGTTCATTCGGGATGTGGACCAGTTAGCACATGCTCATTCGATGGTAAAGAATTCTTACGACACGACGATGCTGGATACCGACATACCAGCACATGCAAAAAACCAAACATGACCGTTCACTCGCAGGATGTGGTTAACACATTTTAATTATCACTAGAATCACTAAAAAAGACGCATCATTTAAGAGCAAAAATGATCATCTATAGCATTAATATTCTCATCCTCATGTAAACAAGTCTCCATCGTTCCATATGGAGGGTTATCAAGAAAAATATGGTCACAATCTAATTAAGCCACTATCAAATAATAAATTAATACAGTACTCGTCATCGTGGGGAGTCACGGTGAAACCAGAGTCTGTACGAATGAGTGAATCACCATAGAAAATGCGACCCAATTGTTCTACTGTTTAAAAAAACGGCTGCAGAAATGCAAAAGTCGATGAAAATGAAACCCGGCTGGTACAACACAAAATGATCTCTCCGGTTCATAACACTGTTTTGTTCGAGAGGACTGCATAACACTGTTGGAGATAATAGAAGCGTGCACCCAAAGTTGGCAACACGTACCTGTCAATTGACACACGAGCATACCATCAGCATAAATGTGTGCGAGAAGTATGTGTTCAAGGGATATTTTTTGAGATACTCACATTGGTCCAGTCAATCGGTAGGTGCACCCCTATCCTTGTTGGATTATTTGTTTTTGTTAATAAAACCATTTGACATGTATGCCATCATAAGGGCAACGATGGTCATGATGTCACCACCGTTGATGAGGTTTACGGCATGAGATTTCTCGTTGCACCCGTAGGCCGTGTAGCATAGCATCTCCACCCACACTTGGAATATCATCTCCATGATGCCATCAGCATTCCCTTCTTGCGCTCTGTGGATCAGCGTTGCGGCAAGCTGACACGCTTTGTCCAATGTTATATTGATGGAAGGTTGTTCCGATCTTCTGTCCGATGTATTGTTGACCGGAGACGACACAACAATGTGGCTTCTTTCAGTATCTTGTTTAAGTGGAGATCCTCCCATGAAAGCATCCTTCTGCTCCAGTATGGCCTCCTTGAGTTCATAGACGGTGTCCATCTTCAAACGAGTGACCGAATCATGGCACAGCTGGATATAGCTCTGGCGGGTAACGGGGTAAGGAAGCATGTAGGGACGTGCGGCAAGCAGGGAAAACATGTAACGGGAGAGCCGCTCCGAGTCTATCTTATAGTTTAAACCCGGATACAATCCTGGTTGATCATTGTGAGAGCGGGAGTAGACAGCAGTGGCGATATGCCACACAAGGATACTATCAGCCAGGTCCAGATTCATGAGCTTGATCAAGGTGACCAGTTCCTCCTCCTTATTTCTCCTTAAAGCATTCAGGCCCTGCGCTCTGCTGATGTGGCCAGCTTCGCCATCTGGAGTAAAACATGGAGTCCCACCAGTCGTCCCGCCCCATCCATCTTGCGATTTTGCTGCCTTTACTGAAGTCTCTGTAAAGGAAGATATCAAACATGTTGTGCTGCCGCATGGCGCCCGACCAGTAGGCTTCACTTCGTACAAGTAGCTTGACGCGCCGTTCAGCGGATGCAATCATGCGTGCAAGCTTGTGCCATTTCCTTTCAGACAGCAGCGGGGCTGTCCACACGGAGAACACCGCCCTCAACGCCTTCGTCTCTCGGCCTCATTGCATGGAACATGATGAGTGCGGCGAGGGTGAAAGGCAGCGAGATGACACTGATGCACAACCCACTCACTGTGTGCACCACCGCAGCAGGTCGTACATCATCGACAGCTGCATCCCGACCACCTTCGACATGTACCTCCCTGTATAAGTCCTGGCACTCTTATTTTTCACATAGCGTGCCGGCCCCTTGAACATTTGCTTGGGAACGTGCAAGAGTGAGTGAGCTATGATGACTAGCATGTCCTCTGGAGGGTCACCCATCTGTGCTTTAGGTGATGCGGATAAACCTTGGTCATCTTTCTGATCACCGCGAAAATACTTGTAGCTCGTGGGGGCTAGGCTGCTACTGGCATAGTTGTCGGCGCCCTTCAGAGACCACACTCTTTCCCCGTACTTGAGAACACCGACCACAAACATGAGGATGGTGGCCGAACGGAGCAACGACGGTTGCGAGAAGATGGACGACGAGTACAGGACATAGGCAGCTGCTAGGACCAGCAGCACGAAAGTCTGCAGGTGACGCAGCCACAGTCGATTGTCCTCGATGGCATAGGCGGTGATGTTGTCCTGTCCGCCAAGGTGTACCAGCAGCAATGGTGCCCAGAGCGCCATGAGGTGGTGCTCACGCGACCGGCTCACCACCGACATGTGCCCCAGGGCGTATACTGCCGTCGTGTCGGCCAGCGTGTACCCTGACCAAATGATCACCTTTAGCACGGCCCAGTCTTTCCGTCGACGAATATCTGCCAACAGGAGAAGCGTGAGCTGCACTAGGAAGCTCAGCACCACCATCACATGGATCCCCCATCCATACCAGAACACCAACACCGGCTGCGCTCCTGCCATTGTTTTGTTACTCCGCCCAAATGGTTTCACAGCCACAAGGAGTAATTGTTTAAGTAAACTCATTAATTGCAAACAATTGTCTTCACGAGACTTGGGAACACAAACCACATAACCAAAACTGAACTGCTAGCAACACATCCTCGTGTAACCATGGAGCCTAAACGCACCGCGGGAGGTCGGCTTAGAGCGCGATACACAAAACAGAAAGCCATCGCTTTTCATGACCCGCAGCCCCGACTCTTCGCGGGCCATCGGAGGTTCCAGTGACTATGGGCTGAATTCGTCCGGTTTGAACGCTCCAAACTCGGTTGTCAATATTCGATCAACTCTACGCAAAAATATTGAGGGTAGGAAGTAGGTTATATTGATATGTGTCGATTGTTTATCAATTACAACCCGTATATAATAAAGTGTCTCGTCCTTCCCATTACTAGTAATGGTGCACGTTTACATGTTGAATCTAAACTGAACTCTTGCTCAAAACTAGGTAAGCCGAATTCGAGCTTTGTGCTAGACCCGGACACAAGTGTCAGTGTTGACTCCTACTCGAAGCCGCCTGGTCCTTCCGGGTTTGGCGCGACTCGCTTCTGTCTTCGTGCTTGAATTGAGTCAATCATGTTCCGAGCATAAGGCGACCCCACGTCAGGCTCGATCTGCTGTGGCTAGTATGTAGGGGTGGTGGCACCAGATATTTGGCACACCTTTTATGGGTGACGAGGCTTGTTGTGGTGCATTTTAGGATATTTAGCGCGTCCTTTCTGGTCTGACGTCGTGTGGGTGATGAGGGTTTGTAATTTTTGCAGTCTTTTGGCCCTACTTCCCTCATAAAAAGGTCAACATGTAGGATTTTATGCACTGATAAAACTTTGGAGAGTATGGTGCATCTCTTCTGTGCATGTGATTTCAATCAGTCATTCTGGTGGAAGCTTGGGTTAGAACGGAATAATGATCATGAGTTGATTCAGATTGACATGCTGGTTGATGGGAACAAAAAGCACAAAGTCACATGTATTAAACAGGTTCTAATAACTAGTTGTTGGAGCATATGGAATCAAAGAAACATAATCATATTTGACAACCAGAATGGGGATTTTAATGAATGCTTTAGGTTTTTCAAAGAAACATTTACCCTAGTTATGCACAGGAAAAAACCCAGCCTAAAGGAAGGCATAACCCAACTGATTGACACTTTGTAATTTCCGTTTATGGACTTTGTTTGTGTATATTGGTTTATATAAAAGTCATGTCCATTTCGAACTGATTTCCCTTATAAATTAGGGCAATTATTTCCTATTTATACGGTGTCAAGGGACGCCCTGGCCATTCTAGGTCACACAAAAAACCTTTGCTGCGGAGTTGAGGCAGGAGATGAACTCATACGGGCAGTCGTGAATTCATGATGCCGTGAGAGAGTGTGAGAAAATATTATAAGACAATGCTGCTTAGAGATGAACCGCTTGCCGTGGCTTTCTTTTTTGTATTGTTAAGAGTTAATTTGGGTTAATGGGTGGGCCGCAGCTTGTTTCCCGAGCTCCCTCAGTAAATGCGCATACCCCGCAAAGTTAACAATTTTATTTGAGAAAAAGACGTGACTGGAACTCAAAACACGGCGATTGATAGTGCAGATAACCATCCAAAGAGTTTGTATTACACTTAGTTAATGCCAGTCTTGTGTATGAATGAGAGTTCAAAACCCAATCAGATAAGACTTAGAACTTTCCAGTTTAAATTCATTGAAAAAATTCAAGCAGTAAGTGGACGGTAGGTTACCGGAAATCCCGAGCCCCCTTGGTAAAAGAAATTCTATTTAGTAACCACGTGGTTGGTATTGTTGACTTAGCAAGTTATCCAACTAATTATGCAAACACGATAATATTGCGGTGGTCTCAAAAGTGGCAGTGCGCGATCTTATTGCAGCACTTATTTCCCACATTTCACGGAAGAAGTCAAACTATAAACCATAAAATTTTAAAAATAAACATTTAAATGTAATAATTTTGTAGTTCAAAAGAATCAGCATCTTTTAATGCCGAAAAGTACGTACAATTAGAACCGTAAAAAATATCCGGAAAATGGAATCTATTATATACTAAAAGCAAAATGAGAATGTCTAATAAAGACACCACGTTAAGCCATCATCTAAATTAATTTTAATAGTTAGATCTAAAATATGCGGCTAGGATTTAATAAAATATTAGTAGTCACGTTTGAATCTCACCTCTCAGGAGTCCAAGGCCTTCGTTCTGGACGACGGTGGAGATGAGGACGCGGTCGGCCCGCTATGGGCGATCGCGGGGAAGGTTCTCGCCCCTAACACTTTTCACATCTCGACGATCCGCTCTGCACTACGGCCTGCATGGGGTAACCCTAAGGGGCTCGAGCTGAATCCGCTGGGAGTGAACATGTTCTTAGCAGAGTTTGGATGTGAGAAAGACATGACTCGTATTCTGGATGGATCGCCATGGAACGTGGGTCGTCATGCAGTTTTCTTTGCTGCTTTTGATCCCAAGCTGAAGGCGGCGGACATCCGTTTCAACGAGCTTACCCTCTGGGCTCGTATTCTACAGCTTCCTTTCGGACTGATGAATGACAAAAGGGGGAAGAGTCTTGCTTCTTGCGTGGGTGCCGTGAAGAAGATGGATGTAGATGACAAGGGGAGGGCCTGGGGAGATTTTCTTCGTTTCCGTGTGACAATCAATGTTGAAGAACCTCTCATGCGCTGTGTTTCGACGTTCTCCCAGAAGACGCAGGTGACAGATTATTATTCAGTTATGTATGAGAAACTTCCGATCTTCTGCTTCTCCTGTGGTTTAGTCGGGCACTCCGCCTTGGCGTGCCCATCGCCGGCTGAACGGGGTGAAGATGGGCTGCTCCCCTACCATGGATCTCGTTTGTCTGTACCTGATGATCGCAAGGCTAAGTCAGGGACGAACTCGGGCCAGGGATCTTTCCCTAATGGACAAGGTTCGTGGCCCGTCAATGGGCGTTATGGCCCCTCTACGCAGGCAAATGGTCCTGCTATTCCTCAAGAGAAGGTTGCCAACGGCAAGCAAAAGAAATCTAGTGCTAGTAAGCCGAGGTCCAGTACGCAGGAAAAACCCGATAAGGCTGCAGCTGCGGTTCATACTGATGGTGCTCGTAAAACTGGTCTGAAACGTAAGGTTTATGTCCCCAAAGCCACTCCGGCACCTGCAATCACTTCTGCCTTGGCTCTTGTTCCAGGGAAGGGTGCGGTTTCTCCCACGATTCTGGAAGCAGAGGGGGAGGCTGTCTCAGAAACAGATTCCAACAAGAAACACAAAACGGATGGACATGCGACATCCTCTGGATCGGCGGATCAGGCGGTGGCTGCGGGGCAGCCCCGCCAAACGCAATGAGACTTTTATGCTGGAACTGCCGAGGATTGGGGTCTGACTCGGTAGTTGGCGAACTCCGCTGGTTAGTGTGGACTTATCGACCCTCCTTCCTCTTCTTGTCAGAGACGAAGATGAAGGATACTAGAGCTCAAAATTTTATGTGGTCACTGGGCTACTCAGGCAGTTTTGCTGTCAGTTCTGCAGGCCTCAGTGGAGGTCTCGCTTTATTTTGGTTGTCAGATTTCACGGTGTCGCTCAAGGGCTTTAACTCACACTGCATCGATGTCATGATCTCATCGGTGGATTGCACACCGTGGAGGGCAACCTTTGTCTATGGGGAAGCACGCAGAGAACAACGACATGAATTCTTCAGTTTGCTGTGCCGCCTCCGCTCTGAATGGAACGGGCCGTGGATCTGCTATGGTGATTTTAACGAAGTACTCAGCCAAGACGAGCACTGTGGTGTTCGTGACAGATCAGAAGCCTAGATGTCCTTGTTTAGAGACTGCCTTGATACCTGTGAACTCGGTGATCTCGGTTTCACTGGTCCTAAATTCACGTGGAACAACAGGCAGTCCGAGGAACATCATGTCAAGGTGCGCCTTCACCGTGCGGTGGCCAATGGGGCATTCACGACGTTGTTTGATGATTGCATTGTCGAGAATATTATCACCCCGCCTCAGATCATCTTGCTATCGCCGTTGACCTCTCCAAGCTCAGCGATGGTCCTCCCTGTGCACCGATCCACCGGGGTTTCCGTTTCGAGGCTGCTTGGCTTAGGGCTCCAGATTATAAGGAGGTAATGGAGAAAGCTTGGTCCGATGGTGACCATGGTGATCGCTCGCTGCAAAGCACGTGGTCAAAACTGCAGCGAGTTGCGGTCTCACTCAAGGAGTGGAGCCGCGAGTCGTTTGGCGCAACACGCAACAAGATTCAGAAACTGGAGCGTAAACTGGAACACCTTCGTATGTCAGCTGGTACGACGGTGGAAATCCAGCAAGTAGAGAAGGATCTGTGCGAACTTTTCGAGAGGGAGGAGATTATGGCTCGCCAACGCTCTCGTGTGGAGTGGCTGCGGGAGGGCGACCGCAATACTGCCTTCTTCCATGCCCGTGCTTCAGCTCGCAAAAAAACTAACCGAATCAAGACCCTATTGCGAGAGAATGGATCACGGTGCGATGATCAAGCTGGAATTAAAGGTATGGTTCAGGAGTTTTACAAGAATCTTTTTTCTTCTGAACCTACTTTTTCCAGTGATGCTGTTCTTGATTCCATACACCGCAAGGTTTCTGACGAGATGAATGCAGATTTAGAGAAACCTTATACTGATGATGAAATCAAGCATGCACTTTTCCAGATGGGGCCAACAAAGGCGCCGGGGCCGGATGGCTTCCCGGCTTTATTTTACCAGACCCACTGGGAGATTTTCCGAGAGGAAATTTGTCGGGCTGTGAGGACTTTCTTGGAGGGAGGACAGCTACCTGAGGGTTTTTGTGATTCGATCATTGTTCTGATCCCGAAGATAGCTAACCCGCAACATCTGAAGAATTTTCGCCAGTCTATGCAACGTCCTCTACAAAATTGCTTCGAAGGTCCTTGCAAACCGACTGAAGCTTCTGTTGCCGATGGTTATCTCATAGAATCAAAGTGCCTTTGTTCCTGGGCGGTTGATCACTGATAATGCCCTCATCACGTATGAATGTCTACATACCATCCGGCAGCAGCATGCGAAAAGACCTTTTTTTGCCTTGAAAGTCGACATGATGAAGGCTTATGACTGCGTTGGGTGGGATTACTTATCTGGCTGCCTTCAGAAACTTGGCTTTTCATAGAGTTGGATCAGTACTGTAATGAGATGTGTTACTATGGTGCGGTATGCTGTCCGTGTTAATGGCGATCTTACTCAGCCCGTCATTCCTACGAGGGGCATTCGTCAAGGGGATCCTATAAGTCCCTATCTCTTTCTCCTATGTACAGAAGGTTTATCCTGTCTATTGCAACAAAAGGAGGCCCAAGGTGCGCTACAAGGATTACGTAACAATCGACTTGGTCCTCCTATCACCCACCTACTGTTTGCAGATGACAGCATTTTCTTTGCTCGTACTGATGGGAGAAGTGTAGATGCTTTGCAGCAAACTCTGGAGACATATTGTGAAGGGTCCGGGCAAAAGGTGAATTTGGACAAATCTTCAATATTCTTCGGGTCTCGCTGCTCCGATGTAATCAAGAATGAGGTCATGCAAAAGTTGGGAGTTCACAATGAACCTCACCAGGAGAAATACCTCGGCATGTCCACCGAGGTTGGTCGTTCTCCGGTCGGTACTTTCGGGTTTTTGCATGATCGTATGTGGCAGCGCATGAGTGGAGCCTCGGATCGACCGATGTCGAGGTCTGGGAAAGAGACCTTCCTCAAGACGGTGATACAGGCGATTCCCACCTACATCATGAGCTATTTTGAATTGCCAAAAGCTAGTTGCGTAACAATGAGAAGATCTATCACAAATTGGTGGTGGGGCATAGAAGAGGGGAAGAGAAAACTCCATTGGCGGTCATGGGAGTGGCTTTCGACCCAAAAGATCTAGGAGGCATGGGCTTTCGCGACTTGGGTATTTTTAACCAAGCAATGTTGGGTAGACAATGCTGGCGTCTGCTCACGGATCAGTCCTCTTATGTGCCCGTGTACTCAATGCTCGTTATTTCCCGGACTGTAACTTCTGGGATGCGCCTCGTCCTCGGACCTCTTCATTCACCTGGCGCAGTATTCTCTTTGGCAGGGATCTCCTTCGCCTTGGAGTGCGGTGGGGCATTGGTGATGGTAAATCAACAAAGATTAAATCAGACAATTGGATTCCTGGTGTTATTCCATCCGCAGTTCGCACTTTGGTCTCGATTCCGGATGATCGGACAGTGGATACTCTCATCCGTGCAGACTGTAGAGCTTGGAATACAGACTTGGTCAGAGCTACTTTCAGCGAGAACATAGCAACCAAGATACTCCAGATTCCTCTTAGCCGCCATGGGGGGAGGATTTTGCCTCTTGGCCCCATGCTCGGTTTGGCCAGTATACTGTCCGATCGGCTTATAACTTGGCCCGCACTGATCGCTTTGCTGTCGAGCGGAGCCGTGCCGGACGTGGTTCTTCATCAGCTAGCCTGGATACCGACGCTAAACTATGGAAAAAGCTTTGGGCCACCAAAGCGCCGGGGAAGATGAAGATCACACTATGGCGTTTTGCCCACGATTGCTTGCCGTGTGGCCATCAGCTTCAGAAACTACACATTCCCGCTTCTGTGACATGTGTTTTCTGTAGCCAATATGAGACAATTGAGCACTCCCTTCTGTTCTGTCAATTTGCAAATGAGGTGTGGATTCAGGTTAAAGCTGATTTCCCTATCCATCTGAAGCGGAGCTCTTTCATCTCACCGAAGACCTGGGCCTTGGAGTTTCTGGGACGCTGCTCTAAGGTGGAGGCTTCTACGGTCATGGTGACCATGTGGCACATATGGGATGCCAGGAACAAAACCCGCGAGGGTGAAGGCCTGGGTCATCCGGATGTCGTCGCGTCGAAAGTCAAAGCGTACATGCATTTGATCCTTCTGCATCTGTACAACCAGGACGCCGTCCACAGGTGTGTATCCTCTTCGTCATCTCACAAATGGATACCACTGCCGGAAGGTACGGTTCTGGTTAATGTTGACGCAGCGACCTTTGCCTCCTCTCGTCGCATGGGGGTGGGGGTGGTGATCCGAGACAACAACGGCACCTGCTTGGCGGCTTGCAGAGTGCTCATTGAGGAGGTCATCATCCCTGAACTTGCCGAAGCGCGGGCTATCTGCCATGCGGTTAACTTCGCGGTGGAGGAAGGCTTCTCCAAGATCATCATCGGCTCCGACTGCTTATCGGTGGTCCAACGGCTGAATTCCGCAGCGGTGGATTGATCGGTCCTCGGGCCGGTGTTGGCAGACATCAAAAGGGCGGCTATGTCCTTTATTTCATGTGAGTTTCGGCATGTGTATCGTGACTCCAATGTGGCTGCTCATCTTTTAGCTAAATCTTGTGCTTCTTTTAGTAGTGAAGTGTGGCGTGGTGTGTCCCCGGAACTGATCCGGCAGACTCTTTGTAATGACATTATGGTTGTTTAATCAATAAAGTGGCGGGTTTAGATCAAAAAAAAAAACATGTTTGACACGATATATATGTGCAGAATCACATCTCTCAGACCCCTAATTAACGTTTAACACGTTGTCCGTTTAAAACCAGCCTCTACTAGCCGGAACGTGATATCTGCAAAAAACAAATGCAACACTTACGTGTGCAGGACTCTATAAATGGCTCCATCCAGTTAAAACACCAAAGATTAGCTATCTTCTAGAAACCTGCATGATCGCAAAAGGCAAAGAAAAAAACTTTCCTCAACATGGTGGCAAAGGGTACGAGTAGCTAGGACATGGTCAAGGTCAATTAAAAAAAACTAAACTGATTAGTAAATACTCTGTTTGTTTTGTTTACTCGATCCGGAGTTTAGTCAAATCAAATTTTGTAAAGTTTGACTAAACATATACCAAAAAATATCAATATTAACAACCAAATTTGTATAACATAAAAATAAAATTTAGGATGATTCTAATGATTTTATATCTTAGATGTAGATATTTTTCCTATATATTTGGTCAAAATTTAAAAAGTTTGATTTGAATAAATTTAGAATGCGCATGGTAATTATGAACGGATGGGGTACATTGTTTCTTTTATTATGTACACATAAATGAATTTTTTATTAGATTACTATCATACCAAAGTACTGACAAAACTTCTGCAGAAGTTTGGAGTCATGGAAATTTAAAATTAATAAAGTCGTGGCACATAAATTATTTGCACTACGTACATTGTTTTTATTATTGAGCACACATAAATTGATAAATAACTAATTCATTCGAACCACTATCAGACCAACACTCTCTCGAAACGCCTTTCAAAGTCGTGGAATTTTAATATTAAAAAGAATAACAACATTAATTGCAATATCAATGGGAACGTCCCTCACACTAAGAAAATTACGGACTTAATGATACACACAGGGTTGAGTCAACACCTATCCTCATGAGGATTTGAATAAACTTCCACTAAACAAATATCCGACTTAGTGAGACACAAATCATCAAACCTTTAAAATTGATGAAGATACAAAATTAGTCAACACACTATTGATGGGAATGTCCTTCATATTATTGACTGCACATAAATGACAAGTTTATTCGACCGCCATCGAACCAACACTCTCACAAAACGTCATCGAGAGTCATAGAATTTTAATATTAATGAAATCACAACATTAGTCGCGATATCAATGGGAGCGTCCCTCACACTAAGAAAATTGCGGACTTAATGGTGCATACATGGCTGACTCGACACCTATTCTCAGGAGGATGTGAATGAACATCTATTGAACGAATATTCCGACTTAATGAGACACAAAGCTTTAAACCTTCAGTATTTGTTGAACAATTTATTTATTTTCACATAATTGGAAATAAAGTGATATCAACACTTGTAGAAAAATGCTCTGTAGTCCCGGTTCGGCTGGGCTTTCAGTCCCGGTTGCCGAACCGGGACTGGCCAATCGGGACCAATGCTGGTCCCGGTTGGTCCACGAACCCGGACCAATGCTGGTCCACGTGGCCAGTTCTGGCAGGGAATGGGGGGAGACTCATTGGTCCCAGTTCGTATTACGAACCGGGACCAATGAGTGTTTTTTTTTGTATTTAGGGTTTACGGTGTATTTGGGCCACCTCTCCCTCTCGCCGGTGCCCCCTCTCCCTATCGCCGGTGCCTCCATCGTGTCCCCCTTCTTCGCATCGCCGACGTGCTCTCCATCTCTCACTCGCCGGCATATCGAGGCCAAGCTTCGATATTTCTGTGCAGGTACTACTCTTCGGCTCATCTCTCACTCGCCTACTCTCCATCTCGCACTCAATTCGATGGTACTACATACAGCAATGAAGGAACCACTATTACACATCATCGTCATGAATATATTACACACATCTCATTCATCGTGCTTGGTCGAACATATTACAAACGATACATGTACACACGAGTTTCATGCATATATACATCTCTTTTACACTCACGCTGACATTACAACCTTCGTATAGTATTCTCCCTTCGGTTCTAGGACCTCTGCATCTAAGAATCCCGCAATTTCCTCTTGAATTGCTCGTACGCGATCCTTTGCTAGAAGACCGTCCCGCAACCGTTTGATCTAATTTAAAGAATGGGTCAATATATATGAATGAAACTACACACAATTGATGGCAATATACTAAAATTGTGAATATTGTTTACGTACTTCAAGTTGTTCTAAGTACCGGACACCCGTCTGATGGGTCGTCTGGCGAATGAACTCGCAAACGTAGTATCCACATAAATTATTCCCCTGTTCCTGCCTCAAGCACTTTACGAGAACAGAGTTCAATCAAAATAATAATCGAGCATGATAATGGTATTGAAACTAGAATCAAAGAGATGCGCGGATCTAGCTAGTAGTACTTACATTTAGTTGATTAAATGTAAGCTCCGTCGCCCAAATACCCCTAGCCTTGGCGGTGAACCGTTTCCAAGCCCTGTCCGGTAAAGAAAATGAATAAAGGAGTTATATATTAATTACTTGCTATCAGGAAATGAACGGAAAGTTGCCGATATAGTGTCATAATGATTGAAATTACCTCTGGAGGCATTCCTGCATGTCCGCCCAATCCTCAAGGGGTTTACGTTTCGAGTCCATGACTTGTACTTGTCCTTTGTCAGGTTTAATGATTAGCAGAATAAAGTGGAAGCTGCGCACACATAAGTCATCAATTATACACTTAAACATCGAGTAAGCGAAATAGAATGTGTACAAGATAGTAACACTCACTCGTAGTTGTAAGGAAATAGTATTTCCCTTTTGGTTTCGAAAAACCTTAACGCCTTTACCAAGTTATTCTCTGTGTCGATGCTATTAAGTTTGAGAGCAGCTTGATGAACGATATTTGGGTCAACGAACCCAATGTCATAGATTTGTCCATTTTTGCATCGGATAATCTTCATTCTGCATAATTAATATAGTGATGAGTAAGATTATACATGCAATGAACGAGCTGAGCAAGCTAGAAACTTAATTACAGAAATAATACTTACAGACAATAGGCACTGATGATAGTTTTGTCGATGGCGTCTTGTTGGTATAACTGGAATAATTCAGAAAATTCAATCAGTACCATACCATCTCCATGCCCGAAATGCTCATTTTTATATCCCACGTGGATCCAGTTTTCCCCTTTCTTTGAGGCTTCCATGTACCACTTATGCAATCTTCGCATTTTTGTTGGTAGACCGTTGACTAACTCGGGTTTGACGAGAGGATACCCGTGCCGGTATGTGTATGCTACTTCGTGGAACTCTTGTAATCGTTCCAAGTACTCAGGAATAGACATGCCCTGAGCAGAGGCCGCTTCTCCGTACATTTTAACAAACTCAGGATCGACGTCGACCGCACCTCTGCTCGACCCCACCTCGGTATTGGAAAACACTTTGAGCGGGGGGCACGATTGGTTTTTCTGTTCTCCGAGCTGGGGAACTGATTTCCCGCATGCACTACTACTCTTCAACCGCTGCTTATTTGGCTCAGCCGACTTGCGAATAGAGCGATCATAGTCTGGTGTCAGCCTTGGCGGGGTATTTGAAGGGTCTTCACCATTTTGAGCGTGGCGGCTTTTTCTTCTGTGGTGACGGGCAACTCTGGTTCTTTCGGCTTCTTCTTGTTAGCCAACCAGTCTTTATATTGGGCATTTGCGATCACGGCATTTTCCTCCTCCGTATAGTCGTAAGGTCTCTTGTGAAGATTCTTATGAGGTACTTTTGGGAGGGGCGACCTTTTACGTTTCGGTGATCGGTTTCCACTCCTGCCACCCCTCATAGTACCAGCGGTGGTACGCTGAGCCTCACTGGGCGGAGACGACTGACGCGGCGGCGGAGACGGCTGCGCTGTAGACTGGTGTGGCAGCGGAGACGGCGCCTGAGGCGGCGGAGACGGCTGCGCTGTAGACTGGTGTGGCAGCGGAGACGGCGCCTGAGGCGGCGGAGACGGTGACTTAGGCGGCGGAGACGGCGCCTGAGGCGGCAGCGGCGGATTGCTACTCTGAGGAGTCGATGGCCTTGGCGGCCAGTTTGGAAGCACGATCAATTCCTTTGGCCAAAGAATGCTCCCTTTACTGGCTTCTCCAAGTTCAACCACCTCCCCATCTTCACCTGCAGGGTGATCCAGCTTCAGCTCCTCAAATTCTTTCATCACTTGATCCTCCCCGACAATAGCGTAGCCATTTGGAACCGGAGAGAAATGGAAAGTTGGTTTAGGTCCCATTGGTACGGCATAGCCGACCGCCACCTTCATGGTTAAGTTACAAACTTTCACATGTAGCTCACAAGGTGTGCTCTCCGTGATATCATCCACTGGGTAGCGATGAAGAGGAGGAGCCATCGTCAGTGCATCTTCATCACCAGCCTGGAGCTCCGTGGAAGCCACGCTGCTTTTCCGATTCGATTGGCCGTAGCATCGCCTGCAACTTCTACCATGTGCCGCTGGGATTGCCCGCTAGTACCTTGCTTGCTGCTAAGTGCGTCAAGTTGATCCTGCTGCCGCTTTATTTTTTCTTCTATAGCAAGCTTCCAGTTTGCCTCCCTTTCCATTCTCCTCTGATGGCTTCTATCAGGAAATTTCTTCCTGTCCTCGGGAATCGCAATTTTCTTGGGCTTGGAGCCTGGTACGCCTCGTGTTCGTCCGTCGTGTTCCTTATTCCCAAGGGCGCGTGTGAGCTCGTCATCCTCCCTATCGGGACAGAACCGTCCCTCTTCAACATCCTTTACTGCATTTCTAATACCTTCGATGGGTAGTAGGGGCTAATCTTTGTGTGTTCTGTTATATATGCACTTTCCTTCTGCGTCCAACATGCCCCCATGCCCTCTGGAGTGATCCCTTTAGCCAGCAGGTCGGCCTCAAGTTTTTCCCACTTAGGCATGCTAAAGGCGTAGCCAGCAGGCCCCATAGTATGGTGGTAGATCTTTTTAGCAGCATTTGCCTTATTTTTTGCAGACTTTTCCTGAGCTTCCTCCGATTTCTTGTACAGCACAAATTCTTCCCAGTCATCCCTTATCTTCTCATACCCTTTATCGAAGTCCGGAGTCTTATCTTTCTTGACAAACTCGTTGTACAATCTTTTCTTCCAGTTCTTGAATAGCTCGGCCATCTTCTTAAGAGCCCACTCCTTGACTTTTTGCTCTATGTTTTGCCGGGCAATCTTTTCTGCCTCATTTGGATCCTCCTCATCTGGATCCACCTCTGGCGCCGGCAGGGTGAAATTAAGCATGAGCTTTCTCCAAAGGCTTTCTTTGCCCACGTCGCCGAGATATCTTACTCCTTCCTGCTCCTTTGGCTGATGCCATTCTCGAACGGTGATCGGGATGTAGTCCCTAACAATAACTCCGCATTGCTTTACAATTTTTTTTGCAACATCAGGGGAGCAATCGGTGTGCCGTCTTCAGCGACTTTTTCGATCTTGTACCTTTCATGGTCACTCAACTTTTTGGCTGGGCCTCGTTTTGTCCTTACAGATGATTTGCTCGATTCGGAGGGCTAAAAGAAGAAAGAGCGTTAATATATGTATATAGACAGCAGAGGCTTAATTAATTAATATATATATGCACCTCGCCGGAGTTTGCAACATTTAATGTTCCACCGGAGCCTTCGGCTTCTCCCTCGCCGGCTTCTCCCTCACCCCAGCCGTCGGGTTCTACCTCACCGGAGCCGTCTCTTCGGTTGAGAGACTCATCTCCCTCACCGGAGTTGTTCAGAAACTGCGAGGTGACATCGGTAACATCTTCCGGCCCGCGGATTATATCCTCGAGGATGTTTTCCTGATTTTTGTCTCGTTCCATAGTTTGTGCAAATTAAGAACAATGCACAAAACTTTAGTTTGGTAACTTGTTCCATATGTCAAGATACATCTACCCACAAAAATGTGAATCGGATATGTGAATGCAAATGTGAATACAAGGGTAAATTTTGCTAACACACCTTAATTTGCTAATTTTGCTAACACATAAATTTTGCTAACATTTTAAATATTCTTAAACAAGCTGTATGAAAACAGTGAGGAATTGCTTGTGTTGTGTATATGTTGATTAAATTTTAGGTTTATTAAAACAGTGAACCCGCAAATGTGAATACAAAGTTAAATTTGCTAATTTTGCTAACACCTTAATTTGCTAATTTTGCTAACACATAAATTTTCCTAACACTTTAAATATTCTTAACACTAAAATTTCCTATACAAAAAAAATCCTAACACTAACCTAAAATGCTATACATTTCCTAACACTAACCTAAAATGCTATACAAAAAAATCCTAACACTAACCTAAAATGCTATACATTTCCTAACACTAACCTAAAATGCTAACACAACACTAACACTATACATTTCCAATACAAAAAAAATCCTAAAATTTCCAAAAATCCTAAAACACCGGCAGCGGCTCTGTTGACCACGGACACGATGGAAGAGGGCGCGGGAGGTCGCGCGGGTGCGCGCGTCGCACACACGGGAGCATGGGGAGGTGAACGGGCGGCGCGACGGACCAAATGGTCGCCGGAGTAACTCCGGCGACGCGGTTCCGCGGCGGCGCTCGCAAGCACGCGTCGGCAGCGAGCTACAGGACAGGAGGAGGACGGAGGAGAGGTCGGGGAGGGGTAGAAGCTCACCCTGAGCACGCTGGAACGGACGGCGAGGCCGGAGAAGCTCGGACGGCGTCGGAATCGAGCACGGCGGACCTCGGCCGGAGTTGGAGAAGACACGCGTGCGGGCGGCGTGGTGCGGGCGGCGTGGCGCGGGCGTCGTGGGCGCCGCGGACGTCGACGGCGGCGGCGGAGCGCGGAGTGGGAGCGGCGCGGGCGTCGGGCAGCCTGACGGCGTGGATTTCGCTCCGGCGTCCGCGCTGTGTCCTTAGTCGATTTTGGGTGGAATGGGGAAGGAGAAGGGCGCAGGCAGTTATACCAAGACTCATTGGTCCCGGTTCCTGCCACAAACCGGGACCAATGCCTCATTGGTCCCGGTTCGTGGCAGGAACCGGGACCAATGAGTGGGCAATTTAATGCCAGATTCGCGTGGCGCGTCCATGGACTCATTGGTCCCGGTTCTTAGTATAAACCGGGACCAATGAGTCCTTTTTCAAAATTATTTCAAACTTTTCATTTCTGAATGTTGTTCCCGCCTTTTTTTTCTTATTTAGGTGTTTGAATATGAATTTCAAATGGTTTTGAATCTGAAAAGACTTTCAACATGAAAAGTGTTTAAATTTGAATAAATAATCCAAAACCATTTTCTGTTTTCTAAAATAATTATTCTAACTATACAAACTATTAACCATTTTGCCATTTTCAATTAAAAATGCATTAACTTTATGGCATATTTTGAAATGACATAACTTTCAACATGAAAAGTGTTTGAATTTGAATAAATAATCCAAAATCAATTTTACATTATTATCATTTTCAATTTAATATGGATAAATTCATATCTTTAAATCCGTAACTCGAAATTTGACAAATAATATGTATAAATCGATAAAAAAAATGATTAGATTTATGATTAAGTAATAATAATTAGTAATTCATTTTTTGCATGGGAGAGTGATGAGTTTGCAGATATGAGTTTAGATGTGCTATGCCAATGGAGGCCATGACTACATATATATAGTGAGAAATGGCGGGAAGACGGAGGCGGGAAGCGGTGGAAAGCGCGGGAAGTTTTCTGCCTATATAAATAACCTGACAAAGGAGTATTAAAGCTGACAAAGGTTTAATACATTATTGATGAAGAAGGCGTCCCAAGTCGGGCGGTAGTCGGGATGCCAGCGGGAATCCATCCGCTGCTCCGGCGTGAGCTCGAGGTAGTAGTGGTTCGTGATGGCCGCCCGGCGCCACTTCTCCCGTAACGAACCGGCATTCGATCCAAGCAGCGGCAAGACATCTCTGATGATCTGCGACCGTTGAGACGTCTTGCCGCCGAAAGATGCCTCTCCGAGTGACTCCGGTTGGATCAAGTGAGCCACAAAACGTGGATCCACCTATAGTCACTTTCCTACTACTGGTGTTTTGAATACCTAAATATAGCTGAAACAAAACACCCGGTTTCCCCTAGCAACAGCCCTACAGTGATTCACGGTCGAATGCCTTGGCATTCACTGTAGGATGTAGCTAGGGAGACAGAATGTTTTGTGTTTGAGCATTAGTGAGTAACCTGTCTGAGATGTGGCCTATTTATAGACCGCAAAGCCCGCCTTTAGTCCCGGTTGGTGATACCAACCGGGACTAAAGAAGCACACGGATCGTGTGTTTCTTTCAAGCGCTTGTGAGCCGTTGGATCAGGGGTGTGTTTCTTTTGAGGGCTGGGGGAGGACACGTGACCGCAAAGCCCGCCTTAAGTCCCTGTTGGTAATACCAACCGGGACTAAAGAAGCACACGGATCGTGTGTTTCCTTAGAGAGCTTGGGAGCCGTTGGATCAAGCGAATGACTCCCTCCGGTTAGCCAATCAGGAACAAGTACGCGGATCGTGTGTTTCCTTAGAGAGCTTGGGAGCCGTTGGATCAAGCCCTCAAAAGAAACACACCCTGATCCAACGGCTTACAAGCACTTGAAAGAAACACACGATCCGTGTGCATCTTTAGTCCCGGTTGGTAACACCAACCGGGACTAAAAGCGGGCTTTGCGGTCAGGACTCATGTCCTCCCCAGCGCTGCCCTGGCCACTTGTCCTCCCACAGCGCCGCCCTGGTCACGTGTGTCCTGCCCTAGCGCTGCCCTGGAGGTCTATATATATGTATTGTTGCCGACGGGGTAAACCCTAATCCACCATTCCTAGCCACGAACGCATCGTCTCCACGAGATGGATCCGCCACGCCCGCCGAATCGCCTTCTTGATGAGGTCGAGCGTGCTCGGCAGAGCGCGCTTGGGCGCTACCGCGGGAGCCTATCCCGCCGTATGCCCACGAGCCCGACGTGGAGAGGAATGCCCAGCTACCGGCCTCCTGCTCCACCAGGTGACGCCGCACCTCCACCAGCCGCCGCCGCCCCTCCCGAAGAGGAGGAAGACGACGACGATGACTTCGACTGGAGCGACCATGGGAAGAGGGTGGCGGGCCGCAGATGCAGGAGGCCATTGAAGCCTCATTGCAGTCCGTCCGCGACGACCGTGTCCAGCGAGCCAAGACTGCCTACCAGCGCAAGGCGAAGGAGGCTTCCGAGATGGATTGGGCGGTGAAAGACTCAATCTCCATGAGGAATGCCCTCCTCCGCAAACATGCGCGGGAGAACCAGGCGGCCGTGAACGGGCCTGGCTCCTCCCGCCGTTCCCCCTAATTCTACGGCCTCCAACCCAACAAGTCTGTTTATGTAGTAATGTAACTATGTTATGAAAACTGTTCATGATGTTTAATAATATATTAAACCTTTTATGTAACTGTATGAGGCTTGTGAGTCGTTGGATCAAGGGTGTGTTTCTTTCAAGCGCTTGTGAGCCGTTGGATCAGGGGCGTGTGTTTCTTTTGAGGGCAAAATCAGTGTTGGATCAGCCACATGACCCTATATATAGCCCCTCTCGAACTTGTTCGACACTCAGTGTAGTTCATTTGATATACATAGCATTCGGATTCCCTGCATACGTCAATCAGCTGTAGTTTTACGAAATGAACTACAATGAGTACAGAGTGAGTACTACACATCACATAAAGGTTTAATACATTACATTGATTTACATAAATGCCATGAACCCTTCTTCGCGTATGTCCCTGGCCTATGATCGCTTCGGCCGTAACCATGGAGCATCTTCATTATTTAACGGGATGCTTGGGTCAGTTTTCACTGTGAAGGGCGGAATTTCATCAAACTTATCATAATCTGCTGACATGTCTGTCTTGTCCTCGACTCCCACGATGTTTCTTTTCCCTGAAAGAACTATGTGACGCTTTGGCTCATCGTCTGATGTATTCGTTTGCTTATTTTTTCTTTTTTTCGGTCTGGAGGACATGTCCTTCACATAGAAAACCTGAGCCACATCATTGGCTAGGACGAATGGTTCGTTCTGTAACAACCAAGATTCTTGAGATCCACTGTTGTCATTCCGTACAGCTGGTCTACCTTTATCCCTTCTCCATTCATGTTGACCCAACTGCACCGAAACAAAGGGACCTTAAAAGTAGGTCCATAGTCAAGTTCCCATATCTCCTCTATGTAACCATAGTATGTGTCCTTTTGCCCATCTCGTTTGTTGCATCAAAGCGGACACCACTGTTTGGTTGGTGCTCTTTTTATCTTGGGCGATCGTGTAAAATGTATTCCCATTTATCTCGTACCCTTGGAAATTCAATACAGTCGAAGATGGTGACGCGGCCAACAAGTAGAGCTGATCTCCGACAGTGGTGTCATTCATGAGCTGTAATCGCAACCAACTGCCGAAGTCTCCATGTGTTTTTCTTTAATCCAGGAGTCATCCTTCCCCGGGTTCTTGGAGCGTACATAATTCTTGTGTTCCTCGATATACGGAGCCACGAAGGTGGAACTTTGTAGAACTGTGTAGTGTGCTTGAGTTAAAGAATGCCCGTCCCTACATATCAGTGCTTTCTTTCCTAGCGTGCCTTTTCCACTCAGTCTCCCCTCATGCCGCGATTCAGGAACACCAATCGGCTTAAGGTCAGGAATAAAGTCAACACAGAACTCAATGACCTCCTCTGTTCCATAGCCCTTGAGATGCTTCCTTCTGGCCTAGCACGGTTATGAACATATTTCTTCAAGACTCCCATGAACCTCTCGAAGGGGAACATATTGTGTAGAAATACAGGACCGAGAATGGCAATCTCGTCGACTAGGTGAACCAGGAGATGCGTCATAATATTGAAGAATGATGGGGGGAACACCAACTCGAAGCTGACAAGACATTGGACCACAGCCTTCTGTAAACTTGGTAGAGTTACTGGATCGATGACCTTCTGAGATATTGCATTGAGGAATGCACATAGCTTCACAATGGGTACTCGAACATTTTCCGGTAGAAGCCCCCTCAATGCAACCGGAAGCAACTGCGTCATAATCACGTGGCAATCATGAGACTTCAGGTTCTGGAATTTTTTCTCTGCCATATTTATTATTCCCTTTATATTTGACGAGAAGCCAGCCGGGACCTTGATACTGCTCAGGCATTCAAAAAAGATTTCCTTCTCTGCTTTGGTAAGAGCGTAGCTGCTTAAGTATTGACGCCCTTTATCCGTCTGCTTGTTGTATGGGTCTTTCATACGTTGCTGGTCTCCCGTGCTTCTGGTGTATCTTTTGTCTTCCCATACACGCCCAGGAAGCCTAGCAGGTTCACGCAAAGATTCTTCGTCACGTGCATCACGTCGATTGAAGACCGGACCTCTAGGACTTTCCAATAGGGTAGCTCCCAAAATATAGACTTCTTCCATATGGGTACGTGGTTGTCAGCGTCATTCGGAACAGATAGACTGCCAGGACCCTTTCCAAAGATTACTTCTAAATCCTTGACCATGTCATATATAACATCACCATCAGGGAGGTTAGGCTTCTTCCGGCGATCTGCCTCACCGTTGAAATGCTTGCCTTTCTTTCTTACGGCATGACTGTTCGGAAGAAATCGACGATGCCCCAGGTACACATTCTTGTTTCCCAAATGTATACTTTCAGTCTTATCTAAACAGTGCGTGCATGCATTGTATCCCTTGTTTGACTGTCCTGAAATGTTACTAAGAGCAGGCCAATCATTGATGGTTACGAACAACAACGCTCGTAGGTCAAATTCCTGTTGTTTGTGCTCATCCCACACACGTACACCTGGTTCGGACCACAACTGCAAAAGTTCATCAACTAATGGCCTTAGGTACACATCAATGTCGTTGCCGGGTTGCTTCGGGCCTTGGATGAGCACTGGCATCATAATGAACTTCCGCTTCATGCACAACCAAGGAGGAAGGTTGTAGATACATAGAGTCACGGGCCAAGTGCTATGACTGGAGCTCTGCTCCCCAAAAGGATTAAAGCCATCTGTACTTAGACCAAATCTTAAGTTCCTTGCGTCATCTGAAAATGTCGGGAACTCTCTGTCGATTTTTCTCCACTGGGACCCATCGGCGGGGTGTCTCAACTTCCCGTCTTTCTTACGCTCTTCTTTGTGCCATCGCAACAACCTGGCATGCTCTTTGTTTCTGAACAGACGTTTCAACCGTGGTATTATAGGAGCATACCACATCACCTTAGCAGGAACCCTCTTCCGGGGGGGCTCGTCATCGCCCTCAACATCACCAGGGTCATCTTGTCTGATCTTGTACCGCAGTGCATTGCATACCGGGCATTTATCCATATTCTCGTACTCCTCACCGCGGTACAGGATGCAGTCATTAATGCATGCATGTATCTTCTGCACATCTAATCCTAGAGGGCAGATAGCCTTCTTTGCTTCGTATGTAGTCTCGGGCAATTCGTTATCCTTTGGAAGCTTCGGCTTCATTATTTTCAGTAACTTCTCAAATCCCTTGTCAGAACAACCAGTCTCTGCCTTCCATTTCAGCAGTTCCAGTGTGGTACCGAGCTTTGTGCTGCCATCTTCGCATTTGGGTACAGCAACTTTTTGTGATCCTCTAGCATGGCCTCCAACTTTAGCTTCTCCTTTTCTGTATCGCATTCTCGCTTTGCATCAGAAATGACCCCACCAAGACCATCAGCGGGCTCATCTGATGCCCGATGTTCACCTCCTTCTTCTTCAACGTCTTCCATTACAGTATCACCGCATTCCTCAGGGAACATAGGATAGTTGTCATCATCCTCCTCTTCTTCATTGTCTTCCATCCTAACCCCTCTTTCTCCGTGCTTGGTCCAACAATTATAGCTGGGCATGAAACCTCTCCGAATCACGTGGTCTTGAATGGTTTCGGGTCAGAGTACTCCCTGACGTTCCGACACTTCTCACATGGACAAGGCATAAAATTATCACTTTGTTTGCCTCAGCCACATCGAGAAATTTATGCAGGCCTGCAATAAACTCGGAACTGCGTCGTTCGCCGTACATCCATCGCATCCGTGCATCCATCTGCATCATATAATTAAGTTTATCAAATACCATTACAATAACATCTTGAATAGTGAAATGACCACCGTACATCGACACGTGCAATATTTCTGTATCAATTACAGATGAAAAGGATAAAGTTGCTAACCTCGGCGAGGATATCTTTGTGTGAACTTAAGTGTGGGTCGGGCATTTCATCGAACACATCTTGTGCGTGGCAAAGGAAAAAAAAACTAGCACCCACTTCCCACCAATCCAAGAAAAAAAACAGAGGAGAGAAGAGGGGTGGGTTATATATAGGCAGGGAGGGGTATTGGTCCGGTTCGGCACGAACCGGGACCAAAGCTCCGAGGCACGCCACGTGTCTGGCCTGGAGCATTGGTCCGGTTCGTGCACGAACCGGGACTATGTCCCCAACCGAACCGGGACCAATGATCCACGGGGCCCTGGCAGCTCGAACCGGGACCAGTGCCTGGCACTGGTCCCGGTTTTTCTCTGAACCGGGATTAATGGCTTTGGTGGCTCCGGACCAAAGACCCATTTTCTACTAGTGCAATGGAACAATATTGTTATTTCTTGAACACTTTGAACCAACTACCGATGATGCCCTCGCATTTGCGAGGGACACCATGCTAGTTATGGAAAATAGCATGTGGTGCATGCCATGGACTGCTTTTATTTATATAACTCGTTCTTCACAAAAAAAAAGCAGCTACTACTGCTGTTGGCAGTAATTTGATTACACACAAAACTGTTGGTCCTCCATACTGATTGCACATGATAATATTATATACTAGGTGGATCAAAAAGAAAAACTAAGCGCGTAAACTTTGGGGATTTACAGTTACGGAAAATAAGGGCACCTCAAAATCAAGTGTCAAATTGTATGCCACTAGTAGAAAACAGCCCTTTCGTTCGTGCTATTAGTCTCGGCCGTGGCCCGGGCCGGTACTAATAGTCCGGACACGTCGCCCCGAAAACGTTGAAGGTACGGCACCCCTTTGGTCCCGGCTCGTTAGGGACCAATAGTCCCGGCTTGTGATACAAACCGGGACCAAAGGCTGGTGGCAACCGTTCGCCTGGTGCCCCCCTTTAGTCCCGGCCGGTGATACGGACCGGGACTAATAATCCGAACGGTTTGCCTCCCGCGCTACGGAAGTTGTGCCGCGCGATCAATTTGGAGGAACTGCTACAGTACGCGAGGCTCATTCTGTTCGTCTCCCTCTCGCGCTCCTCCTCCCTCTTCTCCCTCCCTCTTCCCTATCTTCCACCATGGATCCAATCACTCGCCTCGGGGATGTGCTCGCACATTGCGGAACCAAGCTTAGTGTCATCTACACCAACGAGAGCGCCGAGATGTCGGGTTTTCTTGCCCAATTGTACGGATGGCTTGAAGGGGCGAAGGAACAAGAGAGGTTCATCGGACTTGATCTCGAGTACACGGCCAATCAAAAGGATGTTGCCGTCATCCAACTATGTTTCAAGAGAAATGTCTTGATCTTCCAATGGGCAAGGTAATATTTGGGCCTTTTTCTTTGACCAATTCATAATTTATATATGATGAAAATTGCATAGTATAGCAACATGTTCCCATTTGAATCAAATGCGTGAAAGATCAATTGGCATAAAAGAAACTTGTTTGAGTTTGAATTATGTCCAAATTTGAAAACAATTACTTGAGGCACTTACACACCTCCAATTTTTATGTAATTTGGTGGGTAATTCTTAATTGGCATAAAGAGCCTCTGGTAAAATTTTCAAAGCATTTGGAGAAAGTTTACAGAACACACTTCGTATATTTTCTTTTCTGCCATTTATGTAGATTAATTAATAAAGGCACTTAACCAGAACCAAACATGAAGAAATTTTTTGAGCCACCCTTATTTAACATAGAGAGGCCTTGGTAAAAGTTTGAGCTCATTTGGAGCAAGTTTACAGAAGAAACTTGTTTGAGTTTGAATTCTGTCAAAATTTGAAAACAATTACTTGAGGCTTAATGATTTGGCTCCTTTGTTGACATTGAGAGAGTGCTCGGCAAGTTTCCTCGGTACACCTGGCAGTTCTGCTGAGGACCATGCAAAGATATCTCGATTCTCACGGAGAAACTCGACGAGCGCGCTTTCCTATTTGTCGGCCAAGCCAGCCCCAATGGTGACTTGCTTGTCACTGTTGCCTGGCACCAGATCCACCTTCTTTGTGTCTTCAGATGCCTTGAATGATTGCCTGGGTTCAGCTGTCTTCACGTTGTCCGGCAACTGCGACGCATCCATCTCTTTTTTCATCAAGGCTAGTTCTTCAGCGTGGAGAACTGCCTCAGCGAAGGCGGCGTAGCCACGTTCGCACTCCTTTGCTTTCTTGAAGTCACCATTGATGGTAATGGTACCATTGGGTCCAGGTAGCTTCAATTTGCAGTAGACGTAACACGGCCTAGCCATGAACTTGGCGAAAGCTGGCCGACCAAAGATGGCGTGGTAGGCACTCTTGAAGGGGACTACTTCGAACCTGAGAAACTCTGAACGATAGTTTGTCTCAGGCCCAAAAGTAACCTCAAGCTTGATGCTTCCCATTGAGTTGGCTTGCTTTACCGGAACGGTGCCATGGAACTTGACCTTGCTGTAATCAAGCTGGCTCTCCGACAAGTTCATGCACTTCAGCGTGTCTTCATAGATGATGTTGAGGCTGCTGCCACCATCCATCAACACCTTGGTGAGTCTGAAGTTGTCGACAATTGGGTCGACGACAAGAGCGTACTTGCCGGGGTGAGGCACGTGATCTGGGTGATCATCTTGATCCCAGGTGATTGCCTTGTCGGACCAATCATAGTACTGAGGAACATCAGGCACTGTGGCGTTTAGCTTGCGCACTGCCGCCTTTTCTTCTTTTGCCGAAGAGTGCCCAGAAAGCAGACCAATTGGCCATGGACTTTGGGATACTTTTTCTCCTGGCGTGCTGGCTTGGGGTCCTCATCCTCCGACATGGACATCTGCCCACCATCGTCTTCCTTTCTTGTCTTCTCAGATTGCTTGCTCTTTTTTGCCTTCCAGCCAACCTCGGGATCCTTTTTGAAGTCCTCCATGAACCGGCACTCCCCCAGTGTGTGGTTAACCTTCCCTAGAGATGCATGGATTGGGCAAGGTAAGGACTTTGCCTGATCGTAGGTCATGCGTTGCTTGCTAGAGCTGCCTTGTTTACCCTTGCCTTTCCACTTGCTTTTGCCGCCTTTGCCCTCAAAGGCGGCCGCAACCTCATTTGATGGTCCGGCTTTGTCGTCCTGGGGTGCCTTGCGCTTGTTACTTGCTCGCCTGCTTGGCGCCATGTCAAGGACGCCTTCTCCATCGCGAGCGTCATCATCAGCCTACGCATACATGGATGCTACTTCAAGCATGACTCCGAGGTCTTTGACTTGCATGCGTATGAGCTTGTGTCTGAGACTTGAGCCCTTCAGGAGGCCCGTTGTGAAGGCATGGATTGCCTGATTGTCGTCTACGCCCTCGCAGCTTGCCTTTGTTTGGATCCACCTTGCTAGGAAGCTTGTTGCTGTTTCATCTGGCTTTTGCACGCAGCGAGACAGATCTGTGTATGTATTTGGTCGCTTGTACGTGCCTTGGAAGTGTTGTGTAAACACCTTCTCCATATCATGCCAGCTATGAACGCTCTTCTCTGGCAAATTCTCGATCCAGCTTCGGGCTGTCCCCTCAAGCATGAGGGGAAGGAAGCATGCGGCAACTAGGCTGTGGCACCCCGATCCAGATGATCGAGTTACCCCATATACCAGTCCCAGAAACACTGGATATATGACAGCTTGATAAACAAAGGCAAAACCAAATATATTCATAAGGCTTCGAGTTCGAACAAATACAAGTTACAACACCGGTGAGGCTCCAGCTCTTGCGCAACAGGGGCACAATACAATATGTACATTATTTTTCTAACATCGAGCCTCCAGCGGAAGTCGTAGCGGAAGCGAAGATAGTAGCGTGGTGACAGCGGCCTTATTCCACAGGGTCCTGCCTGGGACACGGGTTCCTAGTTCTCATAGAGCGGGTACTCGACGACTGGTTCAGCAGGGTCTGGCCACATGAAAAGCCAGGTAAGTACTTGAAGTACTCGCAAGACATCAGCCCAAAAACAAACAAGGTCTATCTATATGGCATGGCATGGTTCAGAAAGTAACATGACATGAGGTCGGTTGCGAGGGTGAGTCCAAGCTTAACGGTTGGACAAAACTTACCTACTTACCTTAGCAGGGGTGTTTTCTCGTTATCAAGAGAGATCACATTTCTCACTTAACAACCCATAACCACAACTAGGCTTTCAAGCCTCTAGCCAACTCTGGCTTAATTCATAACTTCCCGAGTCATTAGCCAACTCTGGCTTGACTCCCAACAGTTCCTGTGTTCGTTGGTCTCAACTTAATTATTTCTCCAAGTTCGACTGGACTGACTCATAGTGTGACCTGACCCAAACATTGTCCCTTAACCTGGGGACAAGGCTAGAATCTAGATTTACACTCTCGAGAGGTTGCAACATTTATCCACACGCTGAAGTCTAGGCTTGTACCGCCGGTACCAAAGTACTAGAACCGATCATGGCGACAGCACAAACCCACACTTCCACAACCGTTTATCCTACCCGGACACTCCCTGTATAGCCACCGACATAACTCTACGCCTTATGAAGAAGTGAATCCGGCACGTCCCCAACAGATGAGCGACGCCTAACTCCGGAACCTTCACAAGTCTAGCCCCGACCACAAAGGTAACCGACTAGACTTGCCAAAAGGGTGGCATCAAAGGAGGCCTGATAAAATACTCAGTCATGGTCCGCCCATGTGAACGACGCATGGTTGTGCAAGTGGTGCTTGGTGAGTGGCACTATGTGACTCAATCTAGTCGAGGGAGGTGATTATCTTCTTAGTCAAATTCTTATTTCCAGTTTCCAACAAGGTACAAGCAACACAAAAAAGCACATAATAACAGCACGGAATAAACATATCACTTGCATATATAGATATCAACATAACAATAATAATAATATCTGGGTGACTGTGGCGGTAACCCCAGCCGGTGTCACTCGGGGTTAGTGTTTACAGAATAAATAACATAGTGTTTCAAACGGATGACCGTGGCGGTTCCTCCAGCCGGTGGTCACCGTAAAGAATTAACCGAAAAGCACTCATAAGAATGAGTGAGCATCCATTCCACTCGAGGGTTATCTCGACGTGGTGTCAGCAATCTCGGCAAAAGAACCAAGTGGAAAGTCAGCTCCCAAGCGTCGCAGTCCGGGTGGTCTATGCCAACCATATTTGACGGAGGGACAAGAGCAAATAATTCTTTTGGCAAATGCCCCCAACTCCGAGGATCATAAGACAACATTCGTCTGCTCCTCACCTCGGCGAAGAGGAAAAAGCAAACAAAGCCCCGCAATCGCGAGACGCACAGTTGTAATAATTCCCCCATTCCTTCGACTGAGGCGGTTCCTCCGGCCATCGTCTCGGGAACGGGAGTGATGTGCATACAAGCAATATCAGGGAGTGCAATAATTAAAAAGCAATATGACATGTGAGGTGCAACAGATATTAATTCAACAGACAAAATATTTTCTAAGTTCGACCAAGTTTGAAATTGGGTTGGTGGCTTGCCTTCGGGTTCAGAGGTAACTTCTAATCCGTCGGAGAGGTTCAAATCTAAAAGAACAAAACAAAAATGCATCAAAAACCACTCCTAGGGTATTTAAATAAATGCCAAAACAAATAATTCCAAATAAATCTTTTCTGGTCCCATTGGAAAGAGAAAATTCAAACAAAGCCAACAAAATTGGTTTCATATTTTTCTGACCATTTTTCAGAGAGATATTGCATTTTGAATTTGGGTTTAAAATCTGCCCTTTTTAATTAAAAGAAATAAAACAGGAAACGGTTTGGATAATGTTTAAAAACCTGACCAGTGGGGCCCACTGGTATGTGTCTCATGGTTCAAGCGAACCGTTACGCCGCGGGAAAACAGAGGGGGCGGCGCTCTCAACGCCGGCGAAACTCCGGCGAGGTCGTGCGGCCTGGGGAGGGTGAGCTAGGGAAAGAAAAGGGGCTCGGGAGGCTCACCGTACACCAGGGTATCACGGCGGCGAGGTTTCGAACTGCGGCGAGGTCCTGGGCGGAGGTCCCACTGTCTCCCACGGCGCCGGCGTCGGGCCGTGGATGATACCCACGATTCCGAGCACGGATCACCGCGGCGAGCACGGCATTGGCTTCGCCATGATCTGGGGAGGCTACGGGTGGAGTTAATCGACGAACGGTGCCCCTCTGGCGAGGAATTTGTCCACGGCCGTGACGGCTAGGGTAAGGTCGTCGCCGGAGTTGAGGTGCTCGTCGAGCTTCGATTGGAGCAGGGGAGGGCAGTGGGAAGGCTAGGAGGTGGGTGCGGTGCTCTGGGGGTCGAGGGAGGGGGTTCTTATAGCGTTCCCGCACGGCGGCCGTCATTGATGGCACGGCGAGGTGTCAAGCTCGGCGTGGAGCAGCGGTGGACGGCGCGTCGCGCGAGCGGTGGCACAGGAGACGCACGAGGAGAAATCTCGGCGACAGACCGGTCCGTGCGGCGGAGGAGGCGCTGACGGGAGGGCCCCGGCGGCACAGCGTCTGGGCGGCGCGTCGCGTAGCGCCCTGGCGTTTGCGCGGCCGCCGTCCGGCGCTTCCCCCGGCGATGCGTGGTTGCAGAGGGGTGGAGAGGGGACGGAGGGGTGCGGGAGGCATGCGGGAATGCCAGGGTGCGCGATCCTCCGGCGACCAGAAACGGGCGGCGCCGCCTGGCACGGGCGTGCCGGCGGTGACCACCGTTCTGTGCAAGCCAAAAGCGGCATCGGCAAGTTTCTCTCAGCTCCGAGCTCCAAATGCAACGAGGTTTTCACCACTGCACGCCAAATGTAAAACCCTACCACTTTCCTGACTAAAGTTTTTGCAAATTCAAAAGTTGGTCCGACTAGGATTTGTGAAAAAACAGTACTGGCCAGAAAGGGTTTTAAAGATTTGGAGGGGTAGATTGTGTTAGATGGAGCTGCCCTTTTGTCCTGAGGTAGGAGTGATCAAGGAGAGCTTATCCATGCCTTGGATTCATCCAGGAGAAATATTTTTGTTATATTTTAAAATGTTTTGAGAAAATGGGCAGAACACAAAAAGAATTGTGGAGGGAAACTTTCCCAAGTAATGGCACCATATTTTTTTATAATTGTGATCTACATCAACTAGGGAAGTTTCCCTAATTTTTGCAGAATTTTCGGAAACATAAAAATAGGGGTTCCTTTGTAAGGTCAATTAAAAGGGAAATTTTCAAAAAGGAAAAAGACTTTCCCAATTAAATATTTATCCAGAGATAAAATCACAAATGCAAGTACCAAGTGGGTGGAAAATGGAAAGCACAAGATCCCACTTGTTTTATCATGTTTGCAAAGGTTCAAGATTTTAAAAGAATTTTCCGGAGGTTTAAATCCAAATGCACATGAAATAATGAGATAATGCACTTTGGAAAAAATTTCAAAAAGGCCAAAATTCAGGGTGTTACATAGGCCATTGCCGCCCGCAATTTCAACTGCCAGTGCATAATCCGACAACCAGGAGTTTGGCTTGTCCGCTCCGTTGTACCTCTGATGAGTTTTTGACACTGATGTCATGTCTCGAGGAATCTGAACTTTGCGGATGGCTGGGCCAAAGCATGCAGGGCCGAGGTAGGCGTCCTCCTTCCCTGCCCTGATGTCATCAAGATGATGTCGTGCGTCATCTGGGTTGAGTCTGGTGTTGGGTTTGCCAACGCTAGGCTCGTCCCACGCTGTCCGGCTTCGCCTAGGTTCTTCATTGCGTCCCTGGCCTCCGCCTTCATGCCTGGGCACTGGCGGTGGGGACCTTGTGCGTTCCCGGCTTCTTCTTGGCGGCGGGGCGTTGTCACGGTTGCCGCCACTCCTTGGCGGCTTCTTGTTGCCCCTGCTACCGCCATCATCCCGCCTAGGCGGTGGAGGAGGGAGCGATGCTTTGCGTTTCTTGCCGGCGTGGGACGCTTCGTCATGGTGCCCCCTGGGAGGAGGTGACTTCCGTGACTCCCTGTCTTTGTCCTTTCCTTTGCCGTGGCTACTGGAGCCTGACGGATCTTCAGGATGACCACCAGCTGCTGCTTTGCATACATTGGATTTTGACTCCAAGTTTCCTCCTCTTGCATCCGCGAAGTCGGCACGAGAATCAACATGGGATTGCTGCTCTAGAGCTTTGTGTGCAAAGATCGAAGCATAGTAAATCTTCTCATCTTTGGTATAGTCTTTGTTGTTCAGTATGTCCAAGGCGGCCGCAGTGTTGAGGACAGGTGTGCAGAGAACGATGTCCCCGTTCCTGTCTTTACGCTGCGGTGCAGTACCCCAATCGAAACCAAGCCTCTGGGTCAGGGACTTGTATTTGTCGCTGCCCTTCTTCTTGCTATTCTTGTCGGCCACAGCTCCTGCTGTCTTGAGCACTGGAGTCGTGGTGAAAAGATTGCGCTTGGGGTCCATTTTGGCGGTGATCTTGGCGTTCTCCTCCTTGGCTTCTTCGATCAATGCCTCTACCTCCGATTGCTTGCTGTTGAGGTTTTCGGCTTGTTCCACCAAGTAAGCTCGAAGTTTCTCCAGGTCAGCTGGATTTGTCTTCTCGTTCACCGGAGTGTGCAAGATTGCCGCCATCTCGTTGGTCTTACTTGCTTCGCCTTTTTCGACAATCCTCTTCTTCTTTGGAGCCGGCGGGGGCTCCTGGAGTTGTGGATCAGATGCCGGGGTTTCAGGGTTGGCGGCATCCGCCTGAGCCATAGCTGCGCCGGTGACTTCTGCCACGAAAGCCTGCTGCATGTTGGCGGACGAGCCTGTCATCGCCGTGGAAGGTGGCGGCTCGGGTGCATTGAAGCACCTCTTGATCCTTTGCTCAAACATGCTAGTAGAGTCTCCATCGGAATCTTCATCTACGTTTACCTGAGCCGTAGAGGTTGATCCGGCATCCGACATTGCCACGTCCTGCAAAGCAGGTATGATCGATTCAGGATCATTGTCGGCAAGCTGGGGTGTGTCTGCCAGAGCTGTCATGCCGACAAAGTGTAGATCTGGATCTGCGGACTCCTCGGAGGAGGCGGATCCAGATTTGTCTTGGCTCCACGCTTCTTGATTGTAGGGCGGGTGGGATGGCGAATAAATTCGCAGTAACCCATATGCCTCAGATGTGTAGCCAATGAATACATCGACGCCATCAAACGGTACAACGCCGCATCCGACGACATAGTCATCGGCGGGGATGTAAGACTCGTCGCAGCTGATGTAGTGGTTGTCGCCGTAGCGCATCGCGTGGCCAACGGCGATGGTTTCGCCGATGCCGCCATGAGTTCCCGCCTGGGACGTGACGCCCGACGCCTTATGCCCCACGGTGGGCGCCAACTGTCGTGGTATCGACATCTAGGATCGTACACGGGGGTCCTTCTAGTCGATGTAGAACGTAGGGCAAGAAGGTGGACGTCGTCAAGGACGGGATTGAACACAGCGTTAACCCAGCTTCAGGCACCACGGCGGTGGCGGTGCCCTACGTGCTGCTATAACTCACTATAAGGCAATATCGCCGTGAACAGGTTACAATGAGCTATCAAGTATGAAAGAGTTGCTTGAACGTGCCCTAAAGGCGCCCTGAGGTCCTGCTTATATAGGTGGTAGGACCTAGGCTTACATGGTGGGAACATATCCAGCAAGTATACGAAGTCCTAAACCTAACCGCCAATCTACCGCCTTCCATCTAGAACCTTCAGGCGTCTTGGGCTTCAGTCTTGGGCCGCCATCTTGCCGTCCTTCGTTCGCCTTGTGGGCTAGCCATCTGGGCCGCCTAGCCAGCAAAAGCCTTTGCCGCCTAGTTGGCCACCCTGGACAAGCCGGATTGAGCCATGTTTAGTGATACCCCCAATAGGTATAACACCAACAATCCTCTAGAATCATTTGCCACGATCTCTCTCAGAAAAGAAAAGAAAAATGAAATAAATAAGTTCTTTATAGATGTTGCTTGATATTTCTTAAAAATGTCTTAAATAAACATTTATGAATCTGCTCAACCCCATTGTGTTAGAAAGAATAGACTCAATTGTTGCTTATAGAGGAAGTTGACAAATAAGAATTGATATTTCAAAGTTTCGAGATTGCTTATGCCAAAAGTTTGCCTTGTGATCAAAGTAAGATATTGCTTTACGCGTGTCTTGCACCATTGTTGCACTCTACAGGAGGCTGACAACTCCGCTGGCCTACAAACGATCTACTTGAGAGAAATCTCAGATTTCGGCCATGAGTTGATTAAACATCTGTAACAGCAATGTTATGATGCGTAAAATGTCAGCTTCTTAATAGTTATGTGTTGCTAAGCAAATTTGGACACTCCTCTGACTATTGAGCGATCAAAACCAGAGGGAAACCTCGGATATCAGTCATGAGTGGGATCTCAGTTGTAGCATTAACCGTGCCGCACTAGGGACTCCGACCTAGCTATACAATACCGACTTGCATATACCACTCTTTTTGGCATAATCTCGTTCACTATGAAATAGATATTCTATGAGTTCAACAACCAAAGATTTTCACTTGACAGTCTTGACTAGATAACATAAGTGGGCTGTATTGAAAAGCTTTATAACTATTTGTGTTTGACAACTATGCATGTTCAACCTCTACCTACTCCACAAAACGAAAAATCAGAAAAATACAATAAAATGCAAATAGGAGGATCACAAGTTTGTTCTCTTGAGCTAGATTTAACTTTGACATTGGACATAGAAGTTCTTACTGAATCTCTTGTGGTTTGGACATCAAAATATTTATTCATAACTGAGCTTGTGCTGCCTTGAATAAGTACATACTATCTTGCTTTGAGTTTTTATGAAGAAAAACTGATGTTCAGTTGCTAAAGTGCGGAAGCATTTAATGGCCGCATTCTTCTTTACCGACTAATACCTACTTGGGACGAGCAAGAGTCTAAGCATGGGGATGTTGATGCGTCCATTTTATATAGCATTTTGCTCAATGTTTTTCATGTTATTACGTTTGATTTCTTGCAATATTTTGAGCTTTCTTCCACCTTTTATATTGATTTTCAACTCAACACTTTTTCGATGGACTTTTCACAACCATAGGTTTTTCTTATGATTTTACTTGTTTCCCTCGTCTTTGGTGTGCTTTTTTTGGTAGGTGGAATTTACGAACAAACCACGTTGAAAGGAGACGAAGGGAGAAGAATCCGAAGAAGTTACAGGCACCAGAGGCAAGTTAAGAGGTTTGGAAAATGGTCATTTTTCCACCAAGCCAAAATCATTTTTGCACCTTTCTGTTATGCCATGGTCTATGGCTCAGTTGTTCGGACATAGTTTTACTCTGTGGCAAAGCTCTCGACAAAGAGGTTTAAGGGGATGCAGATTCGATAGGCTAGAAGCATTTGAACCACTTTGACAAGTGAGGTCATAGGCAGGCGTTACTAAGTACTTTGGTGAGCAGAATGAGCGATTTTGTTGAACCAGTGTATTTTTCATCCGTCGGGTTATTGAGCCTCAAGGTCTCTTGTTACCTCAATACCACAGTGCTCCTGGCTTGGTGTACATCCTTCATGGTTGGTGTTTGATTTGAAAAGCGCAATTGCATTGTTACACTAAGCGTAGGAGTTTTTTATGTTGAAACAAACCGATTTTCTTGTATGTAGGGGTTTCACAGGGTTGACTTTTCCTTGATGCCCAGGGACCTTCCAACAACTGTTCAAACCATTTGATCATGCGGAGTTTACTTAGGGTCAAAGCCAAAGCCAACATTTTAAGGATGAACACCAAAGAGTTCACCGCTTCAAACAAGGAGATGTGTTGCGCTTCCAGCTAGTATTATATATTGGTGCTACAATGATGGTGATGCACCGATTATAGCTATCTATGTTTTCAACGTAAAAAACACAGCTAATCAGCTTGAATCTAGACAAAAGGTAACTATACATGTTTCTGAACTAATCCGCACAAAAGATATGTATTTGTTTACAAGAAAACTAACCGTGATTCTTGAACTATATATTAGTGGAGTATTATAGAACTTTGTTTACTTCATCAATCTGAAATTTCAGGATTTCTTGTTAGCTGGTAACAACAGCAGAGAGCAATAGAGTGTCAGCCCTGTAACCCTCTCCCTCGCCCTCGGGTGACGATGGGGAGGACGATCTAGATCTCAGCCGCCACCAGAGGGCGCGGCCGGGCAAAGCCCGGTCGGCGGCAGCGGTGGCGGTGAAATGATCGAGAGGGTTGACTACAGGGGGGGGGGGGGGGTGAATAGGCAACTACAAATTTTACTTCTTTTATTTTCAATTAAGGGATAGCTCAAATATAGGTTCTCTAGATTATGCAACTAGGTGAACAATCCTATATGTTGAGCAATTTGCAACTAGCACAAGATATGAAAGTAGATAAGCTAGTGGCAACAAGTAAAGGTAAGTTGAGAGATAACCAACACAATGACGCGGAGATTTATCCCGAAGTTCACTTCCCAATGGAAGCTAGTCTCCGTTGGAGCGGTGCGGTGTCACCAAAGTGAAACACCGAATAGCCGTCAAATGGCACACCGTATCTCCTTCGTGTCCTTCCACCAAAGTGGCGAGGCACGAGTCACTATGTTGCCCTTGAGGTCGGCAACTAGAACCTTCACAAGGATGAGGCACACTCCATAACAAGGAGGGTCCTCACCAAATCCCGCGAGCCGCCAAGACTCTGAGCTTCAAGGCCGGGACACACTCCACAACTCAATTGGAGGCTCCCGACAACTCCTCGTGGCTCTCAAAGCCACAAGGGACCAACAACCTTCTAGGGTTCCAGCAAACCCAAGAAACATCAAGTTCCTCAATGGAATCAAGGGGAAAATCAAATCTCTTTGGTAGAATGGTAGATCTAGGTCTTATCTCTCAAATCCCCAAAGGGGAAGGAGTTTGAGTGGCTAGAGAGAGAGAACTATGAGATTGGAGCTTTGGAACAATGGTGGACTTTCAATTCTGGTCGTGGTACCATCTCCAAGGTAGGAGATAGCTTTATATAGTGTCTTACAAAAAGTAGCCGTTGCAGGACAACTAACACGGGAGTCTCCGGCCTGGAGACCGGAGTCTCCGGCCTAGCACGGAGTCTCCAGACCATGGGAGGTCCGGAATCTCCGGCCTGGCCGGAGACTTTACACAAGTCTACGGACTTACTCCAGCCACACTCCAGACTGACATCAGTGGAGAACGCCAAGTGTGCACCCCTCTTTTGTCAAGTCCAGGAATAGTTAGGCCGGAGTCTCCGGATGCCCTGAGTCCGGAGTCTCCGGTGTTTGCACACCAGAGTCTCCGGTCTTGGGACCCCGGAGTCTCCGGGCTGCTTCCAACAGCCACTAAACTTTGCAGCCTATCTTTTCACCATTGTTGGTAGGAAGACTATGGGATGTATATTTGGTTTTCTAGTAGGTAGATGATTTCCCGAAATCTTCCATTGAGCTACCCCTAGGAAAACTACGGGCCCTAGACTAAAACATGAATGATTATAACACTAGGGCACCGATCTTCGATCTCTTATCCTTTTTGAAGGCTTGCCACCGTCTTGCGCTATTCATCGTATCATCTTCGATGTTCCTTGAAATACTTTAGCACACGGTTAAATATCACTTATGTTGTTAACAAACACACAAAACTAATTAGGGATAGAAATGTCCTTTCAGGCGGCGGCGGGGATTGCTTGTCCTCTCGCGTGGGGCCCTGACGCGGGCGGGTGCGTCTGGCTAGGTGATGCGTCCATTTTATGTAGCATTTTTCTCAATGTTTTTCATGTTATTACGTTTGATTTGTTGCAATATTCTGAGCTTTCTTCCACCTTTTAAATTGATGTTCAACTCAACAGTTTTTCGATGGACTTTTCACAACCATAGGTTTTTATTATGATTTTACTTGTTTCCCTCGTCTTTCGTGTGCTTTTATGTGTAGGTGGAATTTATGAACAAACCACGATGAAAGGAGACGAAGGGAGAAGAATCCGAAGAAGTTACAGGCACCAGAGGCAAGTTAAGAGGTTTGGAAAATGGTCATTTTTTCACCAAGCCAAAATCAAGATTGAAGGCCACTAGAGTGTGCGCCTCATCCATACGAGCTCAACGAGCCAAAGAACACCCAAAACGGAGTTCGTATGAAAAAATGGCATCCAAAACAAGATTAACAGAAACTTTAACGGCCATGGGTACGGTGGCACGCGACCGAACCAGCGTCCATACCGTACCAAATTGGCCGAACTTTCGCGATTCTTCACCGATTTCGACCCCGTTTGTGCCCTAACCCTTCTAAAGTCATTAGGTCGGTTTGGGGGCTGAGAGGGACTCATTTAGAGCCCTTGGATCAAGAGGAGACCGCCTATATAAGGAGGGGAGGCCCTAGCTCCAACACATCCATCTTAATAGCCTCCTCCTGGAGGGCTGCCGCCGCCACCCTGCCATAGCCGCCGGAAGGCTTCCTCCACACCGTCTCCACCACCAAAGCTTCATCTCCAACAACACCAAGACATCCAAGCAAGAGGAGGAGAAGGAGACGCCGCCACCACCATCATTTGCGTCAGCCATCACCGCCATCTCCATCCACGTCTCCAACTCTCTCTTGTGTAGTATTTGTAAGATTGAACATGATGATGACCTCCATGAATTATTCATCTATGTGTTGTTATTCATTTATGTATGAGTAAATGATTCGGTTCTAGGTTGAGGTATGATCTAGTACGCTCTAGACTATGTGGTATGATCTGGGATTTTACTCTCTCTTTATGAGTTTGTGTGACCCTTTCCGGTTGTGTGCTAACCCGGTAATCAAAGGGAATCACTGTTTATCTCAAGAGTCTCTCTTGTAAATTTACAAGATCGCTACCACTTAGTTGCCCTCTACTACTAGTGAGACCGAATGCCTAGACGCCGCTTTTGCTTTATTCAATCCTACAGTTACAATCCCTTTTTACTTTCAGTTTTGTCTTTACTTTTAATTACTTTTGTTTGCTCTTTACTTTTTGTAATAGTTAATTTACAACTCTCTTTATTATTGTTCCTTTAACATCTTATAGAGTAGGCTATTTCCAAACTACGGTTAGGGTGCGAACCTTTGACAGTGTAGTTACGGGGCTGGTAGTGCCAACCTCATTGCTCTCGTGGGTTCGATACACTGGAAATACATTCCACAAAAATACTTGCAACCACCCTGTGCACTTGCAGGCATCACTAGGGTGTGGTGCTGCTAGGCACCACGGTGTTTTTGTCTGCCGGTGCATGGCGTTTGGTGCGGTGGAGGCACGGCGGACGGCGTGGCATGTCGCAGGTGTCGGCGGCGGATCCAGGCAGGCGCACCCGGATCCTCTCCCTACCGGAGGCGCCGTCTCTGGCTGGGTCAGGTCAGATGGATTCGGGTGTGCTCAGATTTATCTGTCACAGTGCAGCTCTTCCTTCTGCGTTGGTGGGCGTCTCCAACGATCGTCTATGCCTGCAGAACTCCAGATTCGAGGGACTACCGCTGGGGAGAAATCCTTTGCCCGGATCTTCTGTCGCATATGTTGCGGTGATGTCTGCAGACGCCACTAACCTCCTTTGAGGGTATCGTCACGGTGGCGGTCTCGTCGAGCTCCGAGGGAAACCTCGGGTTTGGCTTGCCGGACCAGACATTTACGGTGTGTGGCATCGTCAACCTCCTTGGAGGCACTGTTTCGGAGCTCATATCTGCTCGTGGGATCTCGAAGGCATGGCAGCATTGGACCACCGCGTAGACTCGGCTAGAAGGGTCGTTTGGTCCGGGGGAAACCCAAGATCTGTGTCTCCCAGATCGAACGATGGTGGCGTCTGGCGCCGTACCCCCTCTAGGCGGCATCGTTTTTGGATCAAGAGCTGGCCGGAGGGGGACCTATGGTGGAGTGGCGTCGTATCTACCGCATCGAAGTTGGCGGGTCTTGGGAGTGCATGCGTGATGATTGAGGCACGCAGGACGGTGGAGCTGTCTGGCGTCATGGCGGCATCGACGACAGGCCTGACAAGGTCATTGCGTTGTTTCCTCCTCAAGATGGGTTAGTGAAAGACGGCAGCAGTGGCTTCTGAGTGTGAGCATGTGGTGGGTGCTGAGGGTCTGCTAGACCGGTTTGTGCTCCCGGATTGCCGTTGGCAGTTTGGTTGAGGCCTCCGGATTTAGATGATGTGCGTAGGTGTGTGAGGTTAGGGCATTCGGCTCCGATTGGTCCACCCCCTTCATCAAGCTTGCAAGTGTTGCGACAGTTGTCGCCAGGAAGGTGGCTTCCGGTTGGTCGATGTATTTCTTTGAAAGGCTGTGTTGCTTTGTTATTTCAATAATAATAATAATAAAGGCTGTGTGCATCATTTTGATGCAGAGGCCAGGGGTTTAAGCCTCCATTTCGAAAAAAGTGGATTCAGTGTTCAACTTCTTAGTGAGGCCTTTGGTATCAGTCAACAAATAGCACAAAGGATCCAGATTCAAAATTACCAAAGAGGCGAGATAATTCGTGTGAGTCAAGGCGTTCATTTCTTGAAGCCCATTGTGTCAGAACAAGCCTACAAACCAATTCAACGTCACGCAAGGACAATGAACACAATACCAGGAAGAACAATCAACCCAATACCAAGAAAGACAGCTAGCTCAATTCCAAGGAGCATAGTCAAGGGACAAAAGTTTCAATGGTTTGGAGAAGAATTTTTTGTCATTGGAGGCATGGCAAAACATCAAATACCCCAAACATGCCGACACATACAACCCTCGTGCTGGCAGGATAACACGTCTCAATAGCAAGATTTCCCCGTCCTTAACCTTGTGCAAATGAGTGCTACGAGAGTAAATATATTCCAGGTAATACGATTCTATGTTCAACACACTATCTTATTGTTACATATCCTAAGATTCATAACAACCGGGTAATAATATGGCATGCAAATAATTGCTATTGTAGAATGCCGTTCTTTCACCATTCTGGAACATTAATGCACACAGTGTTGTGTACACGATCCTAGGACAAGCTCGAGTTCAAGTCATCAATAACCATGGTCAGACTATATTCAATGGCGTTCTTCGTCATGGAAAGTTGTTAATCATACCACAACACTTCGTTGTTGTCAAGAAGGCAGAGTGTGAAGGATGCCAGTACTTTTCATTCAAGACCAACACAAACTCCATGGTTAGCCACATCGCGGGAAAAAAAAAACTCCATCCTACATATGTTGCCCGTTTATGGCATCGCCAATGCATACCGCATTTCCAAAAAGGAAGCCCGCAACCTCAAAAACAACCGGGAGAAGAGTATGTGCATTCACTCCTAAATTTGCTCAAACAAGCTTACAGAGAAACCCATACAATGATGAGGAGTAATCTCTGATTCATAGGTCACCCGACGACTAAATAAATGAGTGTTGTGAGAACTAGTATAGTGAAATAATGGCAACACAAGTATGTAACTTTGTGGCCGATAAATATCTATCTCGATAAAAAAGTTCATCATGCTATATCCTTTGTTTCTTATTTGTACTATTGTTAATTTTTACCTTTTTCTAACAAGTCCTCTTACCTCTCTCCATTGAATTGTTGCCATTTTTTTACCTTATACTCATGCATACTAGACAATTGTATTAGTACTGTTTCGTGGTTCTAGTGTTTTTTTTTGGGTCCTACATTGAACTTTAATTTCGCTAATTCCTACTTGTAAGACAAGGTCGAAAATAGTAGCGCTTAATATTATGAATTACGTATGCTTAAATTTATATATATGTTAAAGTTGTTCAACTTTCATAAACGAAACTATAATGGTTGTATATTGTTTGAAAATCTTTAGCTGCTACAGTCCGTCGACGGCCTAAGTTTCAACATGTCCACACAACAACTAATCCTAATGGTTGTATATTACATTTCTATCTGTATTCATATTTTTAGCAGGTAGTACAATATAGTGTATATATAGTTGGCAAAATGTATTTAAGTTCAAAAAGAAAAGAAAAATACACGACCACACATAAGAGCAGAGTAGGTAAATCATGAAAGCCCAAGTGCATAAGGCCGGCTGCCAGTTTAACCTACTAGTATAGTATATGTGTGTCGTCCACGGCTTAATCGATCGAGACATAGAAGAAAGAAAATACCCGTGAACATTTTGCAAAAATACGAAACTATAACTTCTTAGTTGCTTCTTCTCTTATCCTAATAAATTGTGGGCCCACCATCAACTAGACACACAGGCCATATCTTCATGTGCCCTCTCAATCATTGATTGGTGACAAAGGACGTGTCCCTATTATGTTAATCAATAACTGAAGAAAAAAAGAAAACGGCATGCTTCCTCAGCCACTTGGTCAGTACTGCTCCAACAAAAGAGCAGGTACACCTGAAAATTAGTACTACTAACTTCTACTCCCTCCGTTCCACAATATAAAATGTTTTAGATCTTTCTTACATTCACACATATACTACGAGTAGATGGATTCCTTTTGAAATTATTACTCGAGCGAGTATCTCTTTCAAAACCCTGCTGTACTAGCAATGACGATGATGTTTTTTTTTTTTTTTTTGCATTTTCCACTCCATATATTCAAGAACGAAACACATACAAAGTACATGGATCAAACACAGAAAAAGAAGAACAGAACGAAGGGGAAAAAGGACACGCACGAAGATCAGCAACATCGCCGTCGTCGAAGACGAAGGCCGCCACCCGCCATCTCGCCACTGCCAGGGAGAATTTAACCCTATGAGAGACGCCGCCAAGCTTCTCCGCCGCGCCGCGACGGATCTTTAGTCGATGAACGACCCGGGCAGACGGCCCCCTGCACCAGCACCACCACCTTGCCGCGGCCACCTTCAACCTCGACCGAGCGCGAAGCCGCGAAGCCCGCCTGGCCCTGACACCCACCCGCCAGATCCGCCGCCAGCACCGATCCGGCGGCAGGCAGAAGAACTCGAGCGGCGCGCCGGCCCTGGAGCTCCCGCAAGTCGTGCGCGGAGACACCGCACCCGTAGGAGCCGCATCGCCGGAGAAGCCCGCGCCGACACCAAACCCACCACCAGCCGCCCCTCCTCCTGAGCGCCGCCGGTGAGAACTTCCCCCTATCCTACCATATATACACGCCGGAGCCGGGGATCCATCACCCTCCCGCCGCCGAAGCGGCCGGCGGAGGGGAAGGATCCCGCGGCTCAGCGGCGGCGCGAGGTGGATCGGCGAAGGCGCTCCAAAAATCGCCCCCTCTCAGCTACAGTGGCGGTGAGAGGATAAGGCCTTCGGCGCACCCACCCCTGGGAAGCACAGTCTAGCGCCCTTCTCAGTTTGGACATACGATTATTTTTCATTCCACCGCGGCCAACGACTGCGAAGTTAATAGGCGTACGTAGGGTGGGAGAATGTGTAGTTCCGTACTTCTTTAAGGCAACGGACTGTTGAGCAACCAAGCTGATGTAACTGTGGATCTCATTTTGAAGTCTTGCCTTCCTTCCATTGGTTGATCCATATCAAGGTCGTCTCTTCGCCTGACACCCTGTGTAAACTATAGCCAATTGCAGTTTAGGATAATTAATACCAAGTCAAGAACAGGTAGACGTGCTACCACGCACCATGACGCGGGATACGTATCATTGTACTTAAGTCATGTATGATTGAGCTTGTCGTACGCCTAACATGCGTTATTTCATCATCTTAGTTTTTTTTTTTTTTGAATTTTCCACGTATATTAAACCAGCAAAGAGTACACGATTACATCAATTACAAAAACAAAACTAAAAGAGACTAGCAAATCTATAAGATCTTCAAGCTCTTTCTTCATCCATGACACAATCTTGTACTTTTCTGAAGGCAGCCGTAGAACAACGCCAACACCACCAACCCACAGACCTGTGAATACCACCGAAGGTTCTCCCTTTTTAATTTTGACCCGCAATGCCAAGGCTTTGTGCACGCACGCAGCCATTAAATTAATCAAGCAACATCGGCAAGAGCACCACCACTGATATTCCAGGGACAAATAACCGAACCACTTTATCGACGTCGTTGGGAGCCGAGAGAACGAATCACCATTGCCGAAGACGTAGTAGCCAGGATAGATATTGCGAGGACAAACCTCCTCGCGGCAACCATGAGAAACAATCCAAAATTGATCTGGCGAAGCAAGATCTGAAGAACCATACCTAGACAGACTTAATCTTTCAAAGGCACCATTGACGTCGGGAAGGATATCTCGCCGTCGAACGAAGCGTGAAAGATCACTTATTGCAGACGATACCATCTCCATTAACGAAGAAGATGACGACCAAAACCAAACTCTACCACCATTAAGAACCTTCGAAAAACGCCGTGCACAGGTCCGAGGTCCCCACCCCTTCTAGTGCCAGAACGGCACCTAGAGGAGGCGAGGACCCGTCGAATCTTTGCTGGCGGCGACGATGAAGCTGCAGATATCACCGGCGGCGGCGGCTAGGGTTGAAACCCTAGGCCACCGCCACGATCGCCTCCTCTCCTGTCTTTCTCGTACGTACCGTACCTGCACACTAATAGTTTTAGGTTTAAGTTATATCTTTGGATAATTGGATAGTGGCAGGGTATTCAAGGGAGCAAAGATGTTGATTTATACACGTATAGGGATGTTCCAATGGCAGGACAGTAGCTAGGTAACTCCCTAAATAACGCGCCAAATTGTTGACGGAAAATCAGCGAACTCTTTTTTTTTTGCGATAAACAATAAATTGTTGAACTAGCAACAAGTACACTCTGAGATAAGGCGATTATCGATCAGCCAATACAAATTGTAGCAAAGTATTTCGCTTTCCCAGCATGCAAGTGGCTATATGCTCCAGTCTTGCATTATTTTGTATAAAACCTACTCTGTTGGACTAACTGTAGAGTTATTAACAGGCAAGTTGCAACCTGAAGTTGATTCGATATACAGAAAACGAAGACTTCATGTACATGGCAGGTGTAGGTCTCTTCCCTCACAGGTGGCATCATAATAAATGTGAGATGGTGAAGTTCTGCCCTTACCATTGGTTGGACGTTGGGACATATCCGATCGGATCTTTTTTAGCTGCCACTCTTGAAATATAGCCAATTGCGATTAGGACAACTACGATCAAGTCAACATAGCCTACCATACACCATGACCCGCGCAACACGCAGGGGCCTTAATAGCCTCCCGATCCACATTAACTCCCATATGATAGTAAATATTAAAAGTAAAGCTCAGATTTAATAAAAACTCAGATTAACTGAATTCACTAGTCACCGCACACCAACAATTGGGGTTGTTGTTTTATGGTGATCCAAATTCATATGAAGATAAAGACAAACTTCTGACGAGTAAGGCAGAGAGGGAATCTATACTGTAGTAGAGTATAGCAGGTGGCCAGGCATGTTGCAGCCGTATGTTCCCACTCTGTTTTTTTAAACAAGTGTCCACCACTCTCACGCTAACTTGGAGCCTGCGTCCATTAGGTTTTCTGACTTATTTTGAAATGCAGTTGTCTTTTTTTTATGAGATAGAAATACAGTTGTCCCAACTCAGATCAAAGAAATCCGCACTCGTGTGTTGAAAAATTGACATCTGCATCCAAAAGATATTCCGCCGCAAAGTTAAAAGACGCACGCCTATTAATACTATCTGCATATACATCATGCTAAAATCTGTACTATCTGTTCTTGCTGCGGCCTGGGGAAGGTGCTGATGAGAGACCGTTGTGCTGATGAGGGTGCTGATAATTCTGTAATGTTGGGGTGCGGATGTGTAATTTGACTATACAATTTCGAGAAATTGTAGGTGTCATCTCACAAGAGGTACACTAAAGATACGAGGTCGTTAAGTCTTGCCCCTCCATCCATTGGTCAAGACACATATTCAGATTTTTTACTCCTTGCCAGCAGACAAGTGCGCAGGGTGAGACAAATATAATCGATCTGCTAGTGCAACTTGCAGCTAGCTGCCAATGCAACCTGTAGCTAGATGCTGAACCATCTTTTCAACTAGTTGCTGACCCGTCTTCATTATTTTGTCGGCAACCAATCACACAGTTTACAGAGCATATATGTAGTTTAAGAACATATTTTGACTATTAGTTAATAAAATGTAAATTTTATATTACGAAAATTATATCATTAAAAAATATTCTCAATAGAAATCCAATGGCTTAATTTCTATAATATATAATTTATATTTTGTTGACCAAATTTAATGGTCAAACTTTTTTAAAACTGTGTGGTGCCCTAACCGTGACGGAGTGAGTAAAATTATTCAATCAAATCAATGTGCGAGGTGAGAGCATCTCCAATGGCGCACAACAAAACCATCAAAGGTAAAAATATGGTGCTGGATGGAAATATCAGACCTAGCGGCACTCCATCTATCACGACTGAATTTATGTCCGACACTTTTGGAGCAGACATCCAAATTTAGCAGCTTCATGTAGGGTGTCGGACAACGTCCCGTCAAACCATCCAACAGAGCGTACTGCATTTTCCAAACACACATTGTTCGCCAAATTTTTCCTCTTCTACATTATCGTCCCGGCTGCCAAACCTTTCAAATTTGTTCCCTCCCTTCACACAAACCTCTCCTTACTATTCGCCCTGAATGCCGCAAGAAGGCGCTCACGCCGGGCGAGGAGACAACAATTAAAGGCGATGAAGACTTAGCAAGTGGGGACGGATTCACCATGGAGAAAATCTTGCGCTCGGTGGCTTTCACCGGTCGAGCTGGACGGCGACAACGCGTGAACGAAAGGAGCTAACAAGGCCTTATCTCCACCTCCAAAATACTAGGTGAATTGAGCCAAGGGAGTTCGACAGCCCTCCCTTTTGAGGTTTCTCGTCACATTTCGCCGAACAATTTCAAGGACGCACACCCGCAACACGTTTCTCGTCCTCGCCATATATGGACGAGAACGACGTCGACGATGTCAACCAAAAAGGGAACTTCTTACTGGTTGCGCCCATCAAACATCCGAGCCATCGATCTCAACTAGGACGTCCCATGCGCAACTCGCCCACGTTACGACTATTGGCAGTCACGATCGACGGCTCGACCATCATGTCTTCCCTTCAACAACTGTTAGGTGATGTCGCAGCCAACGTGGTCGAAAAAACTATCAGCCTTGGCGAGGTACGTTTCTAACCATTGTTGTGCATGTGTTCATTGAATTAGGCGGGCCCAATGCGTGTGTGCTTTGGTACCGGCAATGTGAAAAAATTGCCACTAATTAATGAAGCCGACAATTTGAAGTGTGCACTGAATGTAGCCGATAGTATGAATTGTACATTGAATGAGACCGGTGACGTGTGCCTTCGATTGTGGTTTGCTTTGTCTGTCGTAGGACGATGGCGCCAACACCATGAATCACCTTATGTAGGTCTCCTATTCCTACTCCAGCCAGAGCGAGGAGGCCGGCCCGGGTCGGGATACCGTCGAGGAAGTAGAGGTTCACGATGTTGATGCCAACAAGAATTTCAAGAGGCCAAGTGAGGGAACTAGAAGAAATTCGTAGATCACCAGGAGGATCAATTGTTGCGTGATACTTGGATGACAATAAGCGAGGTGCCATTACCGGCAGACAAATGATGAATGTATTTTATATAAAGCTTTGCTCAATATGTTTACATCAGAATTTTGACAATAATTTGTGCTATCTTCTACCTTTAATGTTGATGTTTAACTCAAACTCATTTCGAACGAACTTTTCACAACCATAAGTCATTAGGATTTTACTTGTTTCCCTCATCTTTTGTGCTTACTTATGTGTAGGTGGAATTATGGACAAATCTTATGAGTATGGGTGATGAGAGTATTCATTATGAGTGACGAGAATTAAAAACTTCGATAGAACAGTGATGGATAAGCTCATAAGCTTTGGGGTTGTCACCCCGAGCGATGACCACCGTGGGTTGGCGAGTTGTTAAACTGTTGTTGGCTTGTTGCAGTCCGTATGCTTGAATGAGTAGGTCGATGTCTTGCAGGCGGCTTCGACTTCGGATCTAGAAAATCTATGATGGTGCGCGTGTGCTGCAAACTAAAAAGACTCCAATAGAAGCGAAGAGGCACTTCCCGCAGAACTGAATAGCAACCACCGGACGAAATGGCAAACCCCCGGCGGAATCGCACCATCTACTTCAGCACTATACAAGACAACTGGCGGTGGTTCACAGTCTGTGTCGTTGTAATCGCCGTAGCCCTCGTCGCAGCCGCTGTGGCCGTCGGCGAGGGCTTCGCCGTCATCCACGACCTCAAGGCCGACGTCGAGGACGCCCGACTCGACACCTTCGCCCTCTACACCACCAACCACAGCGCAGGCCTCTTCACCGGCAACATCTCCGTGGCCGTCGCCATCCGCAACCCCAACTGGGCTATGAGCATCGAGTACACCAAGCCCCTGTTGGCAGCCTTCGTCTTCTACCAGCGGCGTCTCTACAACTTCACCGTGGTCGAGGAGGGGCAGAGGCAGCGGCGGTCCAGCACAGGCGTGCATCTCCTACACGCGGCATGGGAGGTGCCATCGGACGTGCTCGAGACCGCGGCGCTGGAGGAGTTCGAGAAACAAAACGCAACCGGCGTGTTCGACTTGGAGATGCGCCTCTCCGGGGAGATCAGGTTCCTGGCGCACAGAAAGCTCAGGCGGCTGCAGCTGAGCTGCCCGCTCAGACTGCAGGTAGCGCCGCCGGGCCGTGAGGTCGTCGTCTTCCCTCCGGTTGAGTGCGTGCCTTTTACGCTCGAGAATAAATATTTTTGATCCACCAATGTGTACACGCGCCTTGTTAGCTGGAAGAATCTTTTTTGTACGGTTTCCCTTTTAGTTTGTGTATTTTATAAGAAATATTGAGCCGGGAAAAGTAAAATGACGCGACTCTTTTTGTACGATGTAAAGCCTGCTACTCGCTATTATAATTCAGTCTCAGATCTGGTTCAGGATTACAAAAAAATGCCGAAAGGAAGCTCACAAGGGGTACGTGAGTTCAGAGAGCATGTGAGTTTGGGGATTTCTTATTCGCTGCCACTTTCCTCGAGAACGCTCGTTCTCTAAGGAGCTCATTTGATTCATAGGGGTAGCAAAAGTAAAAAAAAAAGGCTTTTGCTCCATTTCACTCGACTGTTTTGGATTTCCCCGTCAGTCTTATCTCTGTGCGTCCATTTTTTCTGTCTAGATTTGTGCTGCCTCGTCCAACCTGGAGCAGTCGTGCGTGTTTGGTTCGCGGGGTACCGGGTATGGATTCGGGACGGGCTTGCGGGTTTTTGGCCCGTTTTCTGGTTTGTCTGGATATCTCCGTGTGTGGCCCGGAGAGAGCCTTTTATTTTGAATTTTCTACTAGTTTTCACGCCGCGTGACTCTTTCGCGAGGGGGAGGGGCGGAACAGAAGAGCTTATCGAGCGGCAGGCCATGGCGGAGATCCGCGGCGGCGGAGGAGTGTGGAGGCGCCGCCATGGGCGGTTCAGGTGCTCCCTCTTGTTATCTCAGCTTCTTCATCGGTTTTTATTGTTGCGTCTCCGCGTTCGTTGTATTTCCTAGTCGTCGGGGAGGAGTGTTTTGCTTGCGGCGGGTTGGTGTAGAGGTCTCGTGGTCTAGGGTTAGTTGCCGCCGCCGGGGGTGGCTGGTTTGGGCGGAACAGAGGAGTTTTCTCGAGGGCTTGGCATGGCGGAGATCCGCGACGGCGAAAGAGCACGGAGGCGTCGCCCGAGGCGGTTCAGGTGTCGCCGGAGTTGTTTGGCCGGAGTTTGGTGCTGAGGCCTTGTGATTTAAGGGTTAGCTGAGGTCGGCAGCCGCTCTTGTTTGTTCTCAACCCGGGCAGCTACCCCGTCTTCGTTACGGGTCTGCGGCGGTGTGGATTTTTTTAGGATTTCCGCGTTTGTTTTTGTTGGAATGCACCTGAATCTACCGTGTCCCGCTTATGGTTTGTTGATGCGAGCATGGCTAGGCGTTGGGGGGTTCGGATCTGGGCGATTATTTAGGTTTTTTGTCCTGATAATCTCTTTTTTCAGGTGTTGGGATGGTATCCATCCTATGTGTTAGCTGAGCATCAATCCATAGTTATTCCCTGTTCATATGTTCATTCTGCACGTGGTTGGACTGTATGGGAAGATGTTTTGGAGAGGCTAAAGGGTTTTTGGGTGTGGGATTTGCATTAACTGAGCATCATCGCTTACTGCTTCTTTGTTTTACTTGTTCACAGCGTGGGGTTTCTGTTGATTGTCTATTTTAGTACTGGATTTTTGTTAGTTGTTATGTGTGGGCTGTGTAGAAGAATTCCTTCTTTTTATTGTAATCCCTTTTGTCTTGGCAGCAGTGAATACTCTTCAGCGCTGCATTATATGTGTGGGTTTTCATTATCTTTTCATTGTTTTGTGATATGTAGATCACACCCTGAAATCACTGATTACAGGGGCGACAATTTTCATGAGTGGCATAGCGAAGGGCACACCATCTCCAGTGATATTGAAGTGAGTTTATTTGTCAGTTTTGTTCCCTTTTTCTATAAATATCTCGCCTTTTTTTACGTTTTCTAATTGAGAGAAGCTATCTTGTGTTTAATGGTTTGAGGCGATAGGCAATGGAAGAAGAAACACTGATTTAGAGGATGCACTCTTTGGTTTACTCAGAGACCAGGTTTGCTTTATCTCATTCACATTAGGTTGTCTTAATTCGAGCGAATTATTTTTTATGTGTGCTCTAATCATTTTCTTTTCTATTTTGGGCAGGCTGTGAAAAGTTTGAAGCGAAATTTCTCCGACTTCTGCAAGGATTCGATGGAAACCAATGAGGTTTGTTGTTTCTCTTACTTGTTTTATGTTTTCAGTTTGGATTATCACTTCTTACATCTTTTTTCTATTATTTGTAGGCTAAGAAGAATAATTCAGTTGGTGTGGGCAAGAGTGCTTTCACCAGGTTTGGTTCCAAGTATTTCTTGCATGTGCCGAAGAAGTTGACAAGTGATCAAAGAGCTATCATTCAGACGTTTGGTTTTGGTTGTATTATACTGTTTGATTGTTGCAGTATTCCTTCTGATTTCTACAAATGGGTTGCTAATTCTGTTGATCCAGTATGTTCCCAGCTGACAGTCGACGGGAAACCTTTTGTTATATCCAAGGACACTTTTCATATAGTGTTAGGATTGCCTGTAGGTGGGTTACAGGTCCCATCCAACAGTGAGAATGGAATGGCTTTCATTTTATCACTCTTCAAGTTGACAGAGATGCCTAATATAACCTTTTTTGGAAACAAGCTCAGCAGTTCGGAATCGTTAAACGAGTTCGAGGTTTTTGTCTGCTTTATGTGTGTTGCTGTATCTTGCTTTCTCTGTCCTGACAGTAGTTGCTCCATCAATACCAAATATCTTGCTATTCTCAAGGACCCTGCGGCTACTAAACGTTTTGATCTAAGTCAGCTTGTATATGCCCACTGTCTAAATGGTTTGCAAGAGTTCACCTCATTTGCTAGATCGAAAGGAAGGAGGATGAAGTCTCCTGTGTGTTGCATTTACGTGCCAGTGGTTAGTGAGCGCCTGGTGTTTAGTTTGATATTCTGTATTTCGCTTTTTTGTCTACATCCTGATTGTGTTACTTAGTGGTTTTTTCTTCATCTCTATAATGATTTTGGTCTCATCTTTTTTTCAGGTTCGTTACCTTGATTGCTTAGATTTTGGCATAAAAAATGTTGGTCACAGTATACCCAGGGTTCTTGTATTGCGGGGTAACATGATTCATGTTTTCTCAGATCTTGATCGGAAATGTCGACATCAGTTTTTGAAAAAGCATCTGTTAGATGTATGTATTATGGTTCAATTGTTTCTTTGGGTAAAATTATCTTTTATACTTTTTTCAGCCTTATACCATCTCTCTTTTGTCGGTATAGGTTTGGGGTTCTTCTCACGCAACTGGATCATCTTTAATCTCCACCGTTTTGTCTCCATTGTCTTGTGACTTTAGGACAAAAGTTCAAGAACAGTTTGTTAGCTCACTGCGGGCTGATGTATGATTTATGTGCTCATCATTTTTTAAAGATTTATGTTGTGCGATATTTTTTTTGTATCCCCTATGGTTTTGCTTTATCTTAGTGAGTTCTTATGGTTGCTATTATCCTTTCTGTTTTTTGTAGGTAATAGATGGTATTATGAGCATTGGTGATAAATTTCTTTCAAACAAGTCCACAACCAGGAAAATAAAACTGGAAGCATTAGTCCATAACGTGCTTGATTTCCTCTGTAAATCAAGTCACATGCAATTTTTTGGCAATGATTTTTTCAATAGTTGAGTTTGAATAATCTCCTTTTTTGCTTTCTGTGTAGGTCGCAAATGCAAATGCAAATGCTGTGAGATAGTAGAACTTCAGCAGCAAGAAGGACCTTCATTTCAGGAAGCTGGTAAAGTTAGTGGATATGCAGTCAAGAGAACTCCTGACCCAGGTAGACTTCATAACTTTTGATCTCATGTTCATGTTTTGTTAGTTTTATTCAGTGTATCATTCTTGTTTCTTTTGATATTTTTTTGTGCAGTCACACCCGAGTGTGTGATAACTAAAGTTGTGGAGGGTTGCACTCACCCGACAGGTATCACTACGGGAAAGCCACGAAACGCCGACGGCCGGAAGCCGTCGGCGTAGGCACGTTTGCCGTCGGCGTATGCCTACGCCGACGGCCGCCGTCGGCGTATCGTCGTCGGCGTAGCAGCCCGTCGGCGTAGCCCCTTTGCCGTCGGCGTATGCGAGGCCGTCGGCGTACGCCCTCATACGCCGACGGCAATGCCGTCGGCCTATGAATGCAAAAAAATTTAATTTTTTTGAAATTTTTTGAAAATTTTGAACTTTTTTTTAAATTTTAAAAAAAAAATTCTATTTCGAAATTTCTAACTCAGCAAGATACTAAATCTCTAATTACACATTTAATCATAGGTCAAAGTACTTACGCTGGTCAAAGTTCCCGTTCTGTCACCCATCCTCAAATTGTTCCAGCCCAAGCACGCTTAACCTTTGAGTTCCTTCATTGTTAGCTTCAAAATGAGAAATGAGAACTTACTGATACTTATATCATATCAATCATGTTAACCCCTGATTTAGGATGTTACACTTTTTCATTGTTTAAATTTAGAAAATTCATTTGAATAAGTAACAATGATTGTAAAATAGTATATATTTTTAATAAATGAAAAAATGAAATTATTTTTACTTTTATTTCCTTTTTACATTTAATATGGAATAATTCATATCTTTAATTCCGTTAATCAAAATTTTTTTAAAAAAATGTCTATGTCAATTAGAAAAATGAGAGGGATTCAAATATGACATCCATATCATCATTGTTGCCAAAAACAAATTCCAAATGACTTTTTAATTAAGCAAGTAACAAACATATGTTACAAAATGTCATGTGCACGGTGAAAAAGATTTTATGGATGTCATATTTGGATTCCTCTCATTTTTCTAATCGATTTAGACATTTAATTTATTAAATTTCGATTTACAGATTTAAAGATATGAATTATTTTATATGAAATGGAAAATAGAAAAAAGTATACGCCGACGGCATTGCCGTCGGCGTATCAAATGTAAAAAATTGAAAAAGTATACGCCGACGGCTGCCGTCGGCGTATCAAATGTAGAAAATTGAAAAAGTATACGTCGACGGCATTGCCGTCGGCGTATCAAATGTAAAAATTGAAAAAATATACGCCGACGGCTGCTGTCGGCGTATCAAATGTAGAAAATTGAAAAAGTATACGCCGACGGCAAAAATCTACGCCGACGGCCGAAATCTCTAGGCCGACGGCATTGCCGTCGGCGTAGCTAAAAAAAGAATAAAAGATCTCGGTTGGCCTGGTCGGGGTCTACGCCGACGGCCCCGACATTTGGCCGTCGGCGTATGTCCTGGCCATCGGCGTTTTGTGGATTTCCCGTAGTGTATCTATCCTTTGTCTTTTTGTATCACGTTTCTTCTTTTGTTGTTTGTTTTTGCATGCTCAAACGTTTATTTGTTTTTTTGTTCATGTAAAATACCAGCCCCTGGAATGCCTCCTTTCAGGAAGGTGAAGTCGAGGAACTGCAATTTGTCTTCTAAAGAAGATGATCAAAACATGTTCAATAGGAGGCTGAGTTTAGCTACCCCAAATGGACCATTCCCTGTGATAGATGTGTCGGAGTCACCAAGGACAAAGGTTTGGTGTTTTTTTCCCTCCTGATAAAGCTGAGCATCTGTTTTTCATATCATTGTCTTTTTGGGTTTATGTGTTTAATTCTTTTGATGTAATTTCGTGCCCATCTACTTCATCTCTGCTCTGTTTTCTTTGTCGCATAGCCGCATACTGAAATCTTCAAGTTAAATCGTTTACATGCTATTCAGAAAAATGGTTCAAAACAAGTCTTGATCAAAATCGCTGATTCTTCCCCCAAGTCATCATTGGTAAATATCTCTTTTACTTATTTTCCCACTGTCACTATTAGTTTAGCTCTTATCAATTGTTTATTTTTGCTTCCCCCTGTCGATGGTGCAGGGAAACATTGTGCATATCGTTGGTTCTAATGATTTCCAACAAAGACGCTCTGAGCTGTCGAAGAATGCATACATCATATACAACAACATGGTGACACCCAATCAGCAGGTTGTCAATGGTGTGCCGGCTGCCAAAGGAATTGCACTTGATGATAAAGCTAAAGAAATTTCAAAGGATGTTCAGGATGTCCCAGGAAACCTAGTACGGTGGAAATACAAGTTTGTCAACTGGCTCATGACTAGACAGAATCCTCCTCTGCAAGCTAACAGGAATTTCCCTGTATCTGAAGAAGACATTATCCACTATTCTGCTATTATTGAGCTAGCACATAGTCCTCATGCTAAGTAAGGCCATCTGTAATTCTATATTTTTTGTCTGATTTTCTGTTCCTTTTTTGTGGTATGGTTGCAAGATCCATGTTGTGTTTGCAAGCTTCATGTTGTACATAATTAGTGCTACTGTACAATCTCTATCACCTGTTGTTCGTTTCATTGGGTTCTTTTTGTGTTTCTGGCAGGGCTGATGGTGTGTTATACCCCAAGGTTCATTGCACTTATCAGTCGCTGGGATTGTCTTTGATGCCTGTTGGTGAAGTAGATAACTTCATAATCCCTTGTTTCTGTCGTGTGCTTTTTGAAGAATGATACCCTTCATCATCTGGGAGGCATTATTTCTTCCCTAATATTGGGGTTTGTAGCATTCTTTGCCTCCTTTTCTTATTTGTACAGCGGATCATTTGTGTGTTTTTGCTTTTGAGTTTTTGAGTTTTGTTCTTCTATTTTTTGTCATTGTTGGCCTAAATTTTATTGCTGTTGCGTTTTGTCTCCTGTGTATTTCCAGGATGCTATTCTCAAGTATGATGTGGAGCATAGAGAACAAACTGTTCGAACATCCTTCGAAGGTGCAAAGAGTGCTAGCAAGGGGAGAAACCTTGGGCATAGAGATAAGATGGTACTTTCTTTTGTCATGTGTGTTATAAGTATATATATTTTGCATTTATATAGCATTTTTTATATTGATCAATTTTTTTCAATCCATATTCTTATATCTCCTTTTTTTCTGTGCTATTATTTCTTTTTGCAGTTATTCTTTCCAATAGTGAATTCAGGTCATTGGTTTGCTTTTGTTGTTGACTTTGAGGAAAAGGTTTTTGCATTTCTGGACTCCTACTATGATGGGAACTCTCCTTTCCACCTATCAATAAGGATCCGAGTGTGTGATAACTAAAGTTGTGGAGGGTTGCACTCAGCCGACAGGTATCTGTCCTTTGTCTTTTTGTATCACGTTTCTTCTTTTGTTGTTTGTTTTTGCATGCTCAAACGTTTATTTGTTTTTTTGTTGATGTAAAATACCAGCCCCCTGGAATGCCTCCTTTCAGGAAGGTGAAGTCGTGGAACTGCAATTTGTCTTCTAAAGAAGATGATCAAAACATGTTCAATAGGAGGCTGAGTTTAGCTACCCCAAATGGACCAGTCCCTGTGATAGATGTGTCGGAGTCACCAAGGACAAAGGTTTGGTGTTTTTTTCCCTCTTGATAAAGCTGAGCATCTGTTTTTCATATCATTGTCTTTTTGGGTTTATGTGTTTAATTCTTTTGATGTAATTTCGTGCCCATCTACTTCATCTCTGCTCTGTTTTCTTTGTCGCACAGCCGCATACTGAAATCTTCAAGTTAAATCGTTTACATGCTATTCAGAAAAATGGTTCAAAACAAGTCCCGATCAAAATCGCTGATTCTTCCCCCAAGTCATCATTTGTAAATATCTCTTTTACTTATTTTCCCACTATCACTATTAGTTTACCTCTTATCAATTGTTTATTTTTGCTTCCCCCCGTGGATGGTGCACGGAAACATTGTGCATATCGTTGGTTCTAATGATTTCCAAAGAAGACGCTCTGAGCTGTCGAAGAATGCAGACATCATATACAACAACATGGTGACACCCAATCAGCAGGTTGTCAATGGTGTGCCGGCTGCCAAAGGAATTGCACTTGATGATAAAGCTAAAGAAATTTCAAAGGATGTTCAGGATGTCCCAGGAAACCTAGTACGGCAGAAATACAAGTTTGTCAACTGGCTCATGACTAGACAGAATCCTCCTCTGCAAGCTAACAGGAATTTCCCTGTATCTGAAGAAGACATTATCCACTATTCTGCTATTATTGAGCTAGCACATAGTCCTCATGCTAAGTAAGGCCATATGTAATTCTATATTTTTTGTCTGATTTTCTGTTCCTTTTTTGTGGTATGGTTGCAAGATCCATGTTGTGTTTGCAAGCTTCATGTTGTACATAATTAGTGCTACTGTACAATCTCTATCACCTGTTGTTCGTTTCATTGGGTTCTTTTTGTGTTTCTGGCAGGGCTGATGGTGTGTTATACCCCAAGGTTCGTTGCAGTTATCAGTCGCTGGGATTGTCTTTGATGCCTGTTGGTGAAGTAGATAACTTCATAATCCCTTGTTTTTGTCGTGTGCTTTTTGAAGAATGACGCCCTTCATCATCTGGGAGGCATTATTTCTTCCCTAATATTGGGGTTTGTAGCATTCTTTGCCTCCTTTTCTTATTTGTACAGCGGATCATTTGTGTGTTTTTGAGTTTTGTTCTTCTATTTTTTGTCATTGTTGGCCTAATTTTTATTGTTGTTGCGTTTTGTCTCCTGTGTATTTCCAGGATGCTATTCTCAAGTATGATGTGGAGCATAGAGAACAAACTGTTCGAACATTCTTCGAAGGTGCAAAGAGTGCTAGCAAGGGGAGAAACCTTGGGCATAGAGATAAGATGGTACTTTCTTTTGTCATGTGTGTTATAAGCATATATATTTTGCATTTATATAGCATTTTTTATATTGACCAATTCTTTTCAATCCTTATTCTTATATCTCCTTTTTTTTCTGTGCTATTATTTCTTTTTGCAGTTATTCTTTCCAATAGTGAATTCAGGTCATTGGTTTGCTTTTGTTGTTGACTTTGAGGAAAAGGTTTTTGCATTTCTGGACTCCTACTACGATGGGAACTCTCCTTTCCACCTATCAATAAGGAGCCGCTTGGTTAGTGTGTTTTTCTTTGTTGAGCCTTTTCCTTTAATTCTCAACTAAAGTAGGTCTGATATTACATGTGTGTATTTCTTATGTTTCTTCTTGTGGTACCGTAGGTAGAGAACTTTGTACATTTGTGGGAGTTGATCATCAGCCAAAACCACAATTTTGGCGATTTCCAATCAGTGTATCCAGATGTACCAAAGCTGCATAATAAGTAAATATCAACCTTTTTTGCTGTTTTTTTCCCTTTATGTAAGGAATGTATTTTTCTGTGTATCTTATTCTTTTTTGTGTTCTCTTTATTGTGGGGCACATAGGAAAGAATTTGGAGTGTTTGTTATGAAGTTCATGGAAACTTGGAGGCCTTCCGTCAACACTCTCTCCATTTTCTCTTATCATGATATTCTGAATATAAGAATCCTGTATGCAAACAAGCTCCACTTCTACATCAAGAACGAAGCTGATCTCAGTTTGGTTACAGATTTTTACGCAGCGGTACATGCACTAGTGGAAAATAGCCCATCTGTCCCGGGTCCAGAGGGCCTTTGGTCCCGGTTTTACAACCGAGACTAAAGGGTCGGGACTAAATGGGGGGGGGGGGGGCTTTCGTCTCGGGTTCTTACGAACCGGGACGGATGGGCCTCCACGTGGCCACGACAGGGCGGGCATGGGCGGGAACCCTTTGGTCCCGGTTGGTAATACTACCAACCGGGACCAAAGACTTCTGCCTTTGGTTTTCTGCTAATTTATTTTTTAGGGGTTTCGATTTTTTGTTTTCCAATTAATTATTTTTTACGAAGATCATGTTGCGCAAACAACAAGTCATACACATAAATTAAAGTATACAATACACCGAGGTCACGTTTGATTCATACATACATAAGCCCACAAGTTTATACTACACCGACATCACGTTTCTCACACGTCGAGATCACGTCAATTACATTGGAGACAAAAAATAATTGCTCTTGTGATAAAATTCTCCAGTTTTCTGCAGGACCTCCGTGTTCAAAAATCCCGCCAATTTCTCTTGAATTGCTTTTAGGCGCTTCGTTGGTAAGAGCTGTTCCCGCATTCGATCCATCTAGATCAATATGAATATGTGAGTTGTAATTTATGAATGGAACTCAACACAATATGGTAATAAAAAATTGCCAATAGTGTATACATACTTCAGCTGTTCTGACTTCTCTATTCCGCTCACTGACAAAAGAGCGTATGTACTCGAAAACGTAGTATGCACATAAATTAGTCCCTTGTGGCTGCCTCAGACACCACTTTACAAAAAAATAGAAATTAATCAAATAATAATCAAGCATGATAATGGTATTGAAAATAGAATTAAAGAGTTGCGCGGACCTATATATATAGTACTACTTACCTTGGTGGTATAAAAATACAGCTCCGGTTTCCAATCCCCACGAACCTTCACGATGAACCGTTTCCAAACCCTGCCTGCCAAAAGAAAATGATTAAAAGAGTTATTAATTACTTGATATCAGAAAATGAATGAAAGAGGTCGATGTAGAGCGATAATGATTGAAATTACCTCTGGAGCATATCTTGGAAGCTTTGGTACTCGTTCATATCTTTCCTTAACGAGTCCATGACTTGAACGACTCCTTGCTCAACTCTAATGATTAGCAGAATCCAGTGGAATCTGCACACGTTTATATGTCCATGACTCATCGATTACACTAAAATCAAGTAAGCAAAATAGAATATGTAGAAGGTACAGTAACACTCACTTGAAGGCGTAAGGAAAAAGTATTTCTGTGCGGGTATTTAGTTTCACTAACCACTGTAGCAAGCTTTTCTCTATGTCCGCGGGATGGTTATTTACGGTCACTTCATGAATATAATATGAGTCAATGATCCCAATGTCATAGATGCGGCGTTCTCTGCATTCAACAATCTTCATTCTGCATAATAGCGTACAAAAGAATATAATGAGATAATTACAGGCAATAAACGAGCAGAGCTAGAGACTTAATTAAATTGCAGAAATAAATCACGTACAAACAATAGGAACTGACGAGGGCTTTGTCGAGGGCGTCTTGATTGAATAACTGAAAATTTTCAGAAAACTCAACATACATCGCGTCATCCGTGAGGTAATGCTCTTTCGTAAACGACACCCAGAAGATATCATGCCCGGCCTTTGTGGCGTTCTCGTACCAGTGATGCAATCGACGCAATTGTGTTGTTAGAGAATTGACCTGCTCAGGTCTGACCAGGGACCTCCCGTAGACATATGTCCATGCATACTGATACTCTCTGGGGTCGCCTATGGTGCCAGTGTCATGGTGTACTTCCTTATCGGGCATCACCTTGAGCGGGGGCATCGAATGATTCGCCTGTTCTCCGAGCTGGGCCACTTTTTTCCCGCATTTTGCCGTCTGCATCTGCTCCCTATTTAGGCGATATGCCGCCTCCTTCTCCTGCTTCTCTTGACTAATTGTCTTCTCAATAACACGATCATAGTCATCTGGCAATTTAGGCGGCTGTGGGGGTCCACTCGATATATTTTTCAAACATCTGGCAAGTTTTTCTGCTGGTATTATCTCTTTAGGCGGGGGCCGTTTCGGTCCTAATTGTCTTTTCACATCGGCACGCACCGACTCGTCGAGTTCCTCTAGAGTCAAGTCATAAGATCTCTTTGGAAGATGCTTTAGCAACCTCGCGTTCCTCTCGAGTTAACTTATCTGCACTTCTGCTCGTCGATGGGAAGTTTAGTTTCCGCTTTAACGAGAAGGACTTAGCAGTGGGTGCAATCGGCGGATGGGACGTCGCGGGCGATGGACTCGCGACGGACGGGGCGTCGAGGGATGGATCTTGAGGTGGGGGGATGGATCTTGAGGTGGGGGGGTGGATCTTGATGTGGATCTTGAGGTGGGGGGGATGGATCTTGAGGTGGATCTTGAGGTGGGGGGGATGGATCTTGAGGTGGGGGACTGCTACTCGGAGGAGTCAGTGGCCTTGGCGCCAAGTTTGGAAACACGATGTTTTTCTTGTTCCAGAGAGCGATACCCTTCTCGACTTCTCCCAGTGTCTTCTCGCCGTCACCTCCAGGAATGTTAAGCTCCAGATTAGCATATAACGGCACAATTTCATCCACCCCGACACGAGCATAGCCAGCTGGAATCCCGCCGAGATGGTAGCTTGCTTCAGATCGATTAGGTAAAGCATAGCCGACCGCCACCTTGAAGGACATGTTCTTCATTGACATATGTAGCTCACAGTCTGTCTTCTCCGTGATATCATCCACGGGGTAGTGAGCCGCCGGCGGTTCGAATTCAAAATTTTCTAGCTGCGTGGAACCCACGCTGCTTTTCCGCTGATCATATGGGGCGGCTTCGACGACAGGACCTTCTAGCTGCCGCTGATTTTCTAGCTGTTGCACCTTGCGTTCCAATGCTGATAACCGGTCTAACTCCTGCTTCTTCTTTGTGACACCCCTCCCTGGCACATATCACCAGAGAGGCGGTCGCCCCGTGCGCCAGCCCAAGATATCTGGCCGCACGTCACGACAGTGTAACATAATGGAAATCATTACACAATCAGGCACAAAAGTGCTACAAATGGTTTACACGGCCATCAAGGCAAGACAAAAATATCAAGCCAAGCATGGCTCAGGACAGAGTTTAACTGGCAGCGGAAGACGACTAAGGCAACGGCTTGGAGCGGCTCCACTCCACTCCACAGGTATCTGGCTGGGCTACTGATCCTAACACGCTCTTGCTCCAAATCCTCGCTAAGGTAGAAGATGAATCCTCGCCAATATCTGGCCACAATCACAAGGCCCGTGAGTACATTGTTATGCACTCAGCAAGTATTGCCACTTACTACAAATAATCCAACAATCATGCAACAGGATATACATAGAGAATAAAATCATACAACATGGCAAGAATCTACTCTAGGCAGATCAATATAATAACATAACAGTAGCATGGCATCACAAGCAAAACATGGCATAAGCAAACAATGGGGTATCACGAGTGTAGAGTCCAAGCCAGGTGGGGTTGGATCGTACACCGGCAATCAAACAAGGAAATTACCTGTGACGAGTATACGAGTGTACCAGTTGGTACCAAACAATACACAACAACACCTGTGATCACTGCTAGGACCTCTGGCCTCAACTTTCCACTCTGGGCATGCACGGTTGATGTTGGCTCAGGCCTAACTCTAGGCTCCCAACGATCACACCGCCATACCATATCACGGGTTACCAACAACATCTCAAGACAATATTCCCTGCATCATCTTATTTGTTCATTTAGTGTAATCAGGTCATTCATTAATTATTTCAAACAAATCTTAAGTTTAACCTCCGGACACGACGAGGACACACCGTGTGACCGACACTGAACTGTTGTTCCATATCCCAGGAACGAGGCTAGCTTGCTAGGTTGGCACTCTCGAGAGGTTGCATTCCCATCTATCAAAATGCACCTTACTTAGCCGGTACTTCAGGTTGCCACGCCCAAGTCGTACTAAGGAAAATACACTTACATGACGGTCCACTTGCTAAGACACTCTCCTGCACCACCCTATACGCATGGTACAACTGGCAATAAATCCGGCACATCCCCCGGCGCGACCGGGTATGCCTAGCTCCGGACTCCCTATCACAGTCGAACCCGTGCTTGTCGACCACTCCCCTCGGACAGCGCAACCGAACGACTGCGCCCAATGGATGGCACAAAAAGGGGCTCAACAACCTACTAGGTCACGGTCCTCCATAAGACGACGATGGTTCTGCTTTCAAAGTTCAGATTAGTGGCACCATGGACTGACCCTATCGTTGTTTGGAGGGGTGTTTCATTTAATCAAGTTTCATTAATCACCAGTCCAAATAACAGAGGATTAGTCCAGCATAATAATCACGACATCAATATCATATATCAACAAGCAGCAAGGCATTAGCAACATAATACTGATCAACAGCAAAAATATAGTTTAGTTGGTTTGCGTCGACCGGGTGACACTGTCGTGGCGATTCCGCCAACAAGCGCATCCACAGATCAACTAGTTGGTTAGCGTCTACCGGGTGACTGTCGTGGCGATTCCGCCAACAAGCGCCTCCACAGATCGACGTTCATGTTTTAGTGAGACGGCGGCGGTATCCCCAGTCCATTGTCTCAAGAATGATGAGTGTCTGATAAATATTAACAATACATAATATTACAAGTCTCCAAAATGAACCGAAAAGTAAGCATAAGAAAGAAAGTATCAATTCCACTCGAGGGTTACCTCGACGTGGTGTCAGCAATCTTGGCAAAAAGAATCAAATGGAAAGTCAGCATCCCAAGGGTCGCAGTCCGGGTGGTCTACGCCATCCATGTTTGACGGAGGGACAAGAAGCAAATAACTCTTTTGGCAAATGCCCCCAACTCCGAGTATCATAAGATGACATTCGTCCGCTCCTCACCTCGGCGAAGAAGAAGAAGCAAACAAAGCCCCGCAAGCGCGAGACGCACAGGTGTAATATTTCCCCCACTCTTTTGACTGAGGCGGTTTTTCCGGCCATTGTCTTGGGAACGGGAGTGATGCACAGATAAGCAATCTATTATATTATTAATACAACAAACAATTGACGGTGGAGATTTACCGACGTAAAGTTAAGATATCTCAATGGTAGAGATTTACAAACGCGAACTGAGGATACCGTGTCACGTTGACGTACGAAACGGCTACGTGACGCAATTGGTTTCTGTTAAGCATGCAATTGCTTTGCTGATCACGCGTGTAGAAGACAAACACCACGCTTTGGAATATACAATTAGATTCTGGCATACCCTATGAAACAAACGTTCCAAGTCTGATTTGACGCCGCCGCTCCGCACGGCTCTGCTGAGCGTCGAGCTTCTCGCCGCCGCACGACTCTGCTGGATCTACCGCTGCGACGCCTCCGGCTCTTTTCCTAGGGGCGTTCTTCTCCGTGTTGTGCAGATTGATTACCACTGCGCCATGGCTACAAAAAGCTAGCACGTTATTCTGCTGTCCCCACGTCTCAGCTCTGCCAATAGTCTCGATGTCCAAGCAAAATGAGCACCTAAACATGGCTATGATGTCTATTTTTGCCCCGTGTTGGATTGATCTGAAAGCAGGGAGGCTGCTGCAGTTTTGACCACCAAGGATTCACACAAGTCTAAATTGATGTTTGTTGGAGTTCGGAAAATCTGTTTGTGGTTATAATATTTTTCTGGCTATTCTGGGCGTCTGGCAGTTTAGTGTGTCAGAAAAATCGGAATGTCAATTTTCATCTGGAGCACTTGCATGTTTTGTACGAACGGAAGCAACCCAGGTATTAATTATACAAGCTAATGTATGAAGTTTTTTCCATTTGTTTCAGGTATATGTGAAAGGTAGGGCCGCGGTTTTCCCAGGAAGATATGAATTTGTTTGATCTGGAGAACCTAATTGGAGGAGCGGTGCTTTATCATTCAATATTTCGGTAGACACACAGGTTGGTACACTGAAGTTACTTTCATATTGAGTGAGAGTGTGTTTTACAATGTTGTTTATGCCTTCTATATATTGAGGATAATCAATAAATGTGAACCTTTTTACAAAATAAATTTTGCAATTCTACAAGAACTTTATACAACAAAACTGGCAGGTTGTCTATTCTAGATTTTATAAGTCAACTGATAAAGATGAGAGTATTCATGTTTATAGCCTATCATAGTAACATGGTGACATATATAAGTTGTGACATAGTGACATTAACTTTCCTACAATGTTCAATACTAAAAAGTTTTGGGTGCTACTCTTGAAATTTGATTGTGTCTTCCATAATGTTCAGTACAATATTGCTTAGTGTTTCATTGTGCTTCATATTTCCAATGGTTTAAATAAATCGGAGCAAAACATGCTGGAATCTTAATAATTAAGTAATTTATTAGATGGACCCCCTTCGGTCGATTGCTTCCCAGGTTCCATTGCATAATCCATAGAGAAAATATGGAGTGCTTATTATTGCATACCTCGCTTGCCTTCCGAATACAGTTTTCTAAGCAAATGAAAATGGCATGCCTACATTTTACTCAAAATGATGCCTCCAGCTGATAAATATGAGAGTACTATATCCCCAGCGGTAATAAATAATGCCTCTTTACATCTGTTGCCATATTAATCAAGATGCCATCAGGTCACAGGTGAACACATGACGGTAGCACCTGCAAGACTAACCAGAGAACCTCCGGCTAGCCAGAGATAGAGCACGTCAAGAAAAAATTATACGATCAAATCAGAGAAGTGTTGTCTTTCAAAAATAAAGATCTTAGGAATAACTCATTTAAGTGCATGTGAATAGATGTTGTCGCAAAAACATGTGGGCATGATTGGAAAGAGAAGTAGTCAAGGCATGCCAGAGAAAGGGAGAGGGAAAGCGAGGGAGAGAGGTTTATGAAATTATTTTTGTGATTATACATGTACATTGCTTTAGTGGGCAGGGGATACATGCAATTAAAGTATGCGCTAAGAATATTTAAGTCGTCAAATTTCAAAAACAAAAAGGTTGTGTATTATGAATTACGATGACGGGATGGATGAAGCTAGGGAAGATACAATATTTCGATTTTGTTCCTGGTGGGAAAATCTTAAAATGATATCGGTAATAAGATAGACAATACATGGCGCACTTGGGAACAGCCCGATGAGACGAATCTAAATATAAATCAAAAGACTAGAAGCATAATGGAGGGCCATGGGTATTCAATTCCGTCAAACCAATGTTCTTGCAAAAAACCTTATAACTAATAGAGTTTTACCGTGCAATCGTGTAGAGGTGAGTTAGTTTGATAGTATGTTTCACATAAATTGTCTTGCTACAAGTTATTTATATTTTGTGGTTTTATCTAATAGCACACTATCATCTCCAGATTAATATGCTGAAGACATAGAAAAAGTATTGCAAGAGGAAAAACAAATAAATCTAGCCGCGCAAATGCGCGGGCCACCCAGCTAGTTATAAAGTAATGCGACAATTTAAAATGCAACATGATACATGCAACAATACAGGGCTCATATAAAATACGGACAATAAACAGACATTCAACAATAATAGTAGACAGACATAACAATATAACAGTAGACAGACATAAACACCCGGCAAGGTATTAAGCAGATAAACAAGCAAACAAACATTGTGGGACTACTCATAGCAAGGGGTTAGCTTGCCTTCGAAGACGGGGATCCGCTGGGCTTGGAAAGGTCGGGGTGATTCCGCAACGTGGGGTGTCGATGGCCGCTTTACCCGGACTCCGGATTGCACTAACACAAGGGCACCCAATAGCACTATCTTGGAATGAGATGATATCAGTACCACCGGAAAGACCTCGTCGAGACGAAGATTTAGAAATTTGAATCGCCGAAAACGTACTTACGGTTCAAAAGTTGTGGCCATTTGAATATTGGTCCAGCAGAGAAAAAGAAAAGGGTTTCGCGGAAAAAAAATCCGCACGGGCCGCAGATGGGCCACGGCCGCGCTGCGCGCTGGCGCCAGCGCCCAGGTGGGCCGAGCTAGGCTGCAGCGCTGCTGCTGGCCTGCTGCTTTTGCTGGAAAAAAAAAAGACAGAGGAGTTGGGCTGCTTTCTCTGCTGGGCTGGGCCGCTGCTTCTGCTGGGCTCCTTCGCTGGGCCAGAAAAAAAGCGGTAACGGTTCAGAACGGGGAAAAGAAACAGAACGGCAGGGAACGGATCGAAGCTCGGTCATCTTCCTCACGCTGGGAGAGCACGGGCGGCTCGGGCGGCGACCTCCGCCGGCGGCTCGGAGGGCCAGGGCGGCGGGCGACGGGGGGAATGGAGTGGCGGCGGAGGGCCGCGGCCGGGAGGGCGGAGACGGCGGCGGGGACGAGGTCAACGCCTCCTCCTTCGCGAGCCCGCACGGAGGCGTACGGGGAGGTGCACGGGGAGGCGCCGGCCGGCGGCTCGTCGGCCGGTCGAGGACGGCGGCGACGCCGTGGTGCCAGGCCGCGCCCGTGGAGGGTCCGAGGATGGCTTTGGCCGGGAGGGTGGCTGGGGTTGCGTCGCCTGCATCCCTTGCCCGCACGGCCATGGTCGCCGACGTGCGGAGCGGCTTCGGCCACCAATGGAGGCTCCGGTTGGACGGCTAGCAGGGGCAGGGGAGGGGTGAGAAAGTGGTGGCGCGGCTGAGGGAGAGGCTCCGCGCGGGGGCGCGACGAGCACGGCTCGGCCATGGTGGCCTCGAGCATGAACTCGAGCTTCTGGAGTGTGGGGAGGAAAAGGAGAGGGAAGGGAGGGTGTGGGCAGTGGAGAGGAAAGTGAGAGGAGAGCTCGGGCTGCAGCTTCCACAGCCATGGAAATGGAGGGATGAATTGCACCGGTGCAACCGGTCACCGGTGTACCAACTTTGCTCCAAAGTTTTTAAGGAGAGGAGGATAAGGGCAACGAGCTGGATCGGCAGTGGCACACAGGGATTGCACTGCTGCTGGAGGATCACTGCTAGGGTTTAGGGCTAAGCGGATTTAGGTCACACCCAAGAGGCGCCTAGGGTGCGACACGGACGGCACCGTCGCGTTCCCGGTGACTCGGGGGTCCAAACGCGATGGGGTTTTCACCGCTGCACTCCAAAATCAAAACTCTACAACTTTGGTGACTAAAGTTTCCGCGAATTCGAAACTTCGTGCGACTAGAACTTTTGAAAAACAGTACTAGCCCAAATTGAAAAAGGTTGTTCGGAGAAGCAAACGATTTTTGTTTTGATCAAGACTCGGCCCAGAGGTGTGGCTCTTCTAGTACTTGCATCTAGGTGTTCTCCTCCCACTACAAAAATCGTTTGACTTGGTTTCGAAAACATTTGGACTTTAGGGCAGAAACTTGGACAGGGGAAAAGTCCAATATTTTCTTAACAAGGTATCAAATATTTTTGCAAAAATGGGTCACATACTGCCTAGGGATCATCCCCTAATTTCTGTAGAATTTTTGGAGACATAAAGATAGGGGTTCCTTTGGAAATTGCAATTAAGCACGAAAAGAGCATTACAAAGGAAGTACCTCAAATATTGCCCAAATGAGGTTGGGACAATGGAGTGAAATGCTCAGGGGGTGGAATCATGCACCTTCCCAAAATGGCATAATTTCTGGATGAGTGGAAGGTGTCTAGATAATATCTGGATCAGAAATGGCATTTCAGAAAATAATGTCCAACTTGGAAATATTGCATTGGAGTATACTCAAGTTTGGGAAAGATACAAGTTTACGGTTTTATTTTAGAAAAACTGTATATTCATTTCCATGAATACAAAGGTTTTGAAAAATAACAGGGTTTCTTTTAGAAGAAAATATCTGTGCCACCGATAATTGGCTCACTGACACCGTGGGATAGGGCTATTTAAAAAAAATCATTGCAGTGGTATGGCATAATCATTTCAACCATACCGAATAAGCCAGCACAATCAAACAATCATTAAAATAACATAGCCAAGTTTTCTCCACTTGTATGCAACACACAGAACATCCAAGTGGTGAACCAGGTATAGCAACAAGCAGGTGATTTTTCCCAACCAACACGCAAGTCAGCAATAAGCAAGCCGGGTACCGTGGGGTTCGGTATGAAATACTATCACTTAATGGCTAACTTGTGCAACACGCGCAAAAATACTTTTCTTACTCGAAATAGTCCCAATCAAAGTTTGCATTAATTTTACAAGCGGGTATATGCGTCTGGGTTCACATATACCACTCTTGTTTTTAGGTGATGTGCCGTTTCTTTAAAACTTTTCAACTGAAAAAAAGGACATGATATTCCGTCACACGTCAACCAAGTGGTTAACAAGGGAATCAGAACACCCAGTTTTATTACGGCTGATTCGACATCCACCAGAAAACAGACAACAGACTTGCATTACAAGCCAACACAAGAAAAACAAATAACCTCGCTGATTCTCACCTACCAACATACAAACGCCACTCAGGCTAACTAAACATAGGTTCTACCCGCTTGACGGCCTCTGGTAGTCGGTGGAGCTTAGCCGAGACGAAGAGTGGTGTCCACATCTCCATCTCCCGCGGGGTGGGGGATTGCAGGCACGCCTTCGAGGATTATACGTCCTGCTGGGAGGTACTGCTGGACTGGGGCTAGTGCTTGTGTCCCAGAGGCATCAAGCCTGGATCCCGGCAAATCTCCTGGGAACGGGAGTCCTGTACTCTGAGCAGGCTCAAGGTTGAGGTTGGGTAGGTTCCTTACTCGACACAGTTGCAGGTGATTACGGCAGGGTCGACTTCCCCTCTAATGGAAGTTTGGATGGCCTCCGCACCATCATGGGGTCTAGCTGGGAGAAGGTGGAAAGCTCGACTTTGCGCCATTGCCGGTTCTGAGTACCGTAGGCGAACGAGACCTTCCCAGGCTGCTACCTGGATGGCTTGAGGAAGAGTGGGCATGCTCCTTCCTTGGATCACGTAAGACTGACTTGTGCCCAATGGGCATGAGTCGACATGTACGTCTGCTTGAAATTCAGTCCCGCAGGCGAGAGTGAGTTCTCGTACACCACATACCGGGGGCGAGCAGGCCTGCCAAGAAGATCACAGACGACCTCCAAAAGCATCAGTGGAAATCCGCCGTGACCTTCTGCATTGGTTTCCAGGATGACCCTGGGGTTCGCCATTGGATTATTTGGGCTCTGGGTGTAGGATGAGATAAGAACGCGGGATTCCTTTGCGGGATCCTGCTTCAAGAGAGTTGGGTTGCCAAGGATAGTAGGCGAGGGTGGGGATAAACGGCAGCTAGGACTGGGGTCTCATATACCAGGTTGTGTCGGCTCCTTCTCTTGGAAGAAACCGGCGAGCCGTTCTCAGGGAATGGGACACGTCCTACTGCACCTTACTGTGGACCGACACTAGCCATGCCGGTTAGGCGGAGATCGGTTAAATCCATCGGGCTCACTGTCGGGCAAAAGTAAGGCGGGGCTTTCCATGCTAGGGTAGTCTACAGCCAGCCTGGTGCTCTGATACCACCTCTGTGACACCCCTCCCTGGCACATATCACCAGAGAGACGGTCGCCCCGTGCGCCAGCCCAAGATATCTGGCCGCACGTCATGACAGTGTAACATAATGGAAATCATTACACAATCAGGCACAAAAGTGCTACAAATGGTTTACACGGCCATCAAGGCAAGACAAAAATATCAAGCCAAGCATGGCTCAGGACAGAGTTTAACTGGCAGCGGAAGACGACTAAGGCAACGGCTTGGAGCGGCTCCAGTCCACAGGTATCTGGCTAGGCTACTGATCCTAGCACGCTCTTGCTCCAAATCCTCGCTAAGGTAGAAGATGAATCCTCGCCAATATCTGGCCACAATCACAAGGCCCGTGAGTACATTGTTATGCACTCAGCAAGTATTGCCACTTACTACAAATAATCCAACAATCATGCAACAGGATATACATAGAGAATAAAATCATACAACATGGCAAGAATCTACTCTAGGCAGATCAATATAATAACATAACAGTAGCATGGCATCACAAGCAAAACATGGCATAAGCAAACAATGGGGTATCACCAGTGTAGAGTCCTAGCCAGGTGGGGTTGGATCGTACACCGGCAATCAAACAAGGAAATTACCTGTGACGAGTATACGAGTGTACCAGTTGGTACCAAACAATACACAACAGCACCTGTGATCACTGCTAGGCCCTCTGGCCTCAACTTTCCACTCTGGGCATGCACGGTTGATGTTGGCTCGGGCCTAACTCTAGTCTCCCAACGATCACACCGCCATACCATATCACGGGTTACCAACAACATCTCAAAACAATATTCCCTGCATCATCTTATTTGTTCATTTAGTGTAATTAGGTCATTCATTAATTATTTGAAACAAATCTTAAGTTTAACCTCCTGACACGACGAGGACACACAGTGTGACTGACACTGAACTGTTGTTCCATATCCCAGGAACGAGTCTAGCTTGCTAGGTTGGCACTCTCGAGAGGTTGCATTCCCATCTATCAAAATGCACCTTACTTAGCCGGTACTTCAGGTTGCCACGCCCAAGTCGTACTAAGTAAAATACACTTGCATGACGGTCCACTTGCTAAGACACTCTCTTGCACCACCCTATACGCATGGTACAACGGGCAAGTAAATCCGGCACATCCCCCGGCGCGACCGGGTATGCCTAGCTCCGGACTCCCTATCACAGTCGAACCCGTGCCTGTCGACCACTCCCCTCGGACAGCGCAACCGAACGACTGCGCCCAATGGATGGCACAAAAAGGGGCTCAACAACCTACTAGGTCACGGTCCTCCATAAGACGACGATGGTTCTGCTTTCAAAGTTCAGATTAGTGGCACCATGGACTGACCCTATCGTTGTTTGGAGGGGTGTTTCATTTAATCAAGTTTCATTAATCACCAGTCCAAATAACAGAGGATTAGTCCAGCATAATAATCACGACATCAATATCATATATCAACAAGCAGCAAGGCATTAGCAACATAATACTGATCAACTGCAAAAATATAGTTTAGTTGGTTTGCGTCGACCGGGTGACTGTCGTGGCGATTCCGCCAACAAGCGCCTCCACAGATCAACTAGTTGGTTAGCGTCTACCGGGTGACTGTCGTGGCGATTCCGCCAACAAGCGCCTCCACAGATCGACGTTCATGTTTTAGTGAGACGGCGGCGGTATCCCCAGTCCATTGTGTCAAGAATGATGAGTGTCTGATAAATATTAACAATACATAATATTACAAGTCTCCAAAATGAACCGAAAAGCAATCATAAGAAAGAAATCATCCATTCCACTCGAGGGTTACCTCGACGTGGTGTCAGCAATCTTGGCAAAAAGAACCAAATGGAAAGTCAGCATCCCAAGCGTCGCAGTCCGGGTGGTCTACGCCATCCATGTTTGACGGAGGGACAAGAAGCAAATAACTCTTTTGGCAAATGTCCTAAACTCCGAGGATCATAAGATGACATTCGTCCGCTCCTCACCTCGGCGAAGAAGAAGAAGCAAACAAAGCCCCGCAAGCGCGAGACGCACAGGTGTAATATTTCCCCCACTCCTTTGACTGAGGCGGTTCCTCCGGCCATTGTCTCGGGAACGGGAGTGATGCACAGATAAGCAATTATAAAGTAATGCGACAATTTAAAATGCAACATGTTACATGCAACAATACAGGGCTCATATAAAATACGGACAATAAACAGACATTCAACAATAATAGTAGACAGACATAACAATATAACAGTAGACAGACATAAACACCCGGCAAGGTATTAAGCAGATAAACAAGCAAACAAACATTGCGGGACTACTCATAGCAAGGGGTTAGCTTGCCTTCGAAGACGGGGATCCGCTGGGCTTGGAAAGGTCGGGGTGATTCCGCAACGTGGGGTGTCGATGGCCGCTTTACCCGGACTCCGGATTGCACTCACACAAGGGCACCCAATAGCACTATCTTGGAATGAGATGATATCAGTACCACCGGAAAGAGCTCGTCGAGACGAAGATTTAGAAATTTGAATCGCCGAAAATGGACTTACGGTTCAAAAGTTGTGGCCATTTGAATATTGGTCCAGCAGAGAAAAAGAAAAGGGTTTCGCGGAAAAAAAATCCGCACGGGCCGCAGATGGGCCACGGCCGCGCTGCGCGCTGGCGCCAATGCCCGGGTGGGCCGAGCTGGGCTGCAGCGCTGCTGCTGGCCTGCTGCTTTTGCTGGAAAAAAAAGACAGAGGAGTTGGGCTGCTTCCTCTGCTGGGCTGGGCCGCTGCCGCTGCTTCTGCTGGGCTCCTTCGCTGGGCCAGAAAAAAAGCGGTAACGGTTCAGAACGGGGAAACGAAACAGAGCGGCAGGGAACAGATCGAAGCTCGGTCATCTTCCTCACACTGGGAGAGCACGGGCGGCTCGGGCGGCGACCTCCGCCGGCGGCTCGGAGGGCCAGGGCGGCGGGGCACGGCGGGAATGGAGTTGCGGCGGAGGGCCACGGCCGGGAGGGCGGAGACGGCGGCGGGGACGAGGTCAACGCCTCCTCCTTCGCGAGCCCGCACGGAGGCGTACGGGGAGGTGCACGGGGAGGCGCCGGCCGGGGGCTCGGCGGCAGGTCGAGGACGGCGGTGACGCCGTGATGCCAGGCCGCGCCCGTGGAGGGTCCGAGGATGGCTTTGGCCGGGAGGGTGGCTGGGGTTGCGTTGCCTGCATCGCTTGCTCGCACGGCCATGGTCGCCGACGTGCGGAGCGGCTTCGGCCACCAATGGAGGCTCCGGTTGGACGGCTAGCAGGGGCAGGGCAGTGGTGAGAAAGTGGTGGCGCGACTGAGGGAGAGGCTCCGCGCGGGGGCGCGACGAGCACGGCTCGGCCATGGTGGCCTCGAGCATGAACTCGAGCTTCTGGATTGTGGGGAGGAAAAGGAGAGGGAAGGGAGGGTGTGGGCAGTGGAGAGGAAAGTGAGAGGAGAGCTCGGGCTGCAGCTTCCACAGCCAGGGAAATGGAGGGATGAATTGCACCGGTGCACCGGTCACCGGTGTACAACCTTTGCTCCAAAGTTTTTAAGGAGAGGAGGATAAGGGCAATGAGCTGGATCGGCAGTGGCACACAGGGATTGCACTGCTGCTGGAGGATCACTGCTAGGGTTTAGGGCTAAGCGGATTTAGGTCATGCCCAAGCGGCGCCTAGGGTGCGACACGGACGGCACCGTCGCGTTTCCGGTGACTCGGGGGTCCAAACGCGATGGGGTTTTCACCGCTGCACTCCAAAATCAAAACTCTACAACTTTGGTGACTAAAGTTTTCGCGAATTCGAAACTTCGTGCGACTAGAAATTTTGAAAAACAGTACTGGCCCAAATTGAAAAAGGTTGTTCGGAGAAGCAAACGATTTTTGTTTTGATCAAGACTCGGCCCAGAGGTGTGGCTCTCCTAGTACTTGCATCTAGGTGTTCTCCTCCCACTACAAAAATCGTTTGACTTGGTTTCGAAAACATTTGGACTTTAGGGCAGAAACTTGGACAGGGGAAAAGTCCAATATTTTCTTAACAAGGTATCAAATATTTTTGTAAAAATGGGTCACATACTGCCTAGGGATCATCCCCTAATTTCTGTAGAATTTTTGGAGACATAAAGATAGGGGTTCCTTTGGAAATTGCAATTAAGCACGAAAAGAGCATTACAAAGGAAGTACCTCAAATATTGCCCAAATGAGGTTGGGACAATGGAGTGAAATGCTCAGGGGGTGGAATCATGCACCTTCCCAAAAATGGCATAATTTCTGGATGAGTGGAAGGTGTCTAGATAATATCTGGATCAGAAATGGCATTTCGGAAAATAATGTCCAACTTGGAAATATTGCATTGGAGTATGCAATATTTTTGCATGGGTTGTCTTTATATGGATATGGGAGTACTCTGGTAATTTTAGTGGGATTTATTCGGCGATGAAAATAGGCTTCCCTTTTGTAGGTGGAGAAAAGGGTTTAAAAGGTTCGGTATTTAGTGCTAGGGATTTCGAGAGAAAACCTAAGCGCCAAAATTACCACGGGTGTTGGAGTGGTTCGCGGATCACCGGGAAAATTTTGAGGGGGCAACTTCCAAGTCAAATCATCCGCAAAGATTTGAAGAAATATTTAGGATAAGAAGAAAAAGTTTTTCAGGTGTCGGAAAACACCGCTAAAATTAGGTTCCAAATTTTGGGGTGTTATATTCTTTCTCTGACGGCTTCTATAAGTATGAGCGTCTTCCGGAAAACCTTGCTTCAAGGTGACACCGGCTCCATAGCCTCGTAATCGTCCAACGTGTTCAGGATTCCCGAGTGCGAGTGACAGCTCGTCTTTCTCTCTATCGACCACGTACACTCCCCTTCGAACTTTATCTATTGCGTCCACAAGTTCTTTGGTTATATACTCAATTTTGTCCTTCCATCTTCCCTGAGCAACAATCAACCCTGTCACTGGGTCCAACCCTGCCCCATGCGCGAACAACCAAAACTTGGACCTCTCGGGCCAGTCCGCTGTCTGTGGAAGGATCCCGTTATCAAGCAGTTTTGCTTCAAAGGCTTCCCACTTAGGCACGGCAGCCTTGTAGCCACCTGCCCCAAAGTGTGGTGATATTCCTTCTTCCCAGCATTTAACTTATTTTTTTCCGATCGGCCACAGCAGCCTCCGATTTTCTTTGCTTCACAAATGTGGGCCACTGCTGTTGTATCTTCACTAGTGGTCCAGTGAATTCTGGTCTTGTTCTTCCGCATCTAGATAAGCTTTCCATATGTTTTTCTTCCAGGTCCAAAATTGTTCGGCCATCTTTATAAGAGTCCACTCCTTGACTTTCTTCTTCCACTGCTCGGGTAGACCTGGCGGTAGGTTGACCTTTGTCAAGAGCGTGTCCCAACACAAATCTTTTAGGGTTATGCCAACATAAGTAGTTGGCTTGTTGTCGTCCTTCGGCTGATGCCATTCTTCAAGGGTGATCGGGACCAAGTCCCTAACAACAACTCCGCATTGATTTATATATTTGCGGCGGCACTGTAAGGGTTCCATCGGTTCGCCACCATCACTAACTCTGTCGATCACTATCCTTTGACCCTCCTTCAACGGCTTCGTCGGGCCTTGTTTCGACACTGCTTTTGACCCTTTCGACCCTTTAGCTGTGGATGATTTCCTCGATCCGGAGGGCTAAAAGAAAAAAATGATTCGTTAATAACTGCAATAGAACTCAAATAATGCATGTACTGTGATCGATCAACAGAGGCTTAATTAAATTTCTTCTTCTCTGCAAATTTCTTCTTCCTCAACTCCCTCACCTCCCTGCAAATTTCTTGTTCCTCAACACCCTCACCGGAGTCGTTCAGAAATTGGGAGCCGTAATCATCTCCAGTTACCGCATCTTTTCACCGACAGGCGCGGCACGTCCTGCTATAATCCGAAGCTTTTCCATTTCACACTCCTCGTCTCTAGCGGCGACGTCCGAACAATTTTGATCCATTTGCTCTTCAAGCTCCTCGTCTCTGCCGAAGGCGTCCGGACAATTTAGATCCATAGCTCAATGTCCCTGCAATCAATTTTGTAAAAAGAATATGAATATCAAAATTTGCATCTTAGCAAAATGTGAATGCAAATTTATAGCAACTACTTAGCAAATTTAAATTCAGGAACTACATTTTTAAATTCATAGCAACTACAATTTGATTTTACTTCTATTCGCTCTAACAACAGATCAGAAATCATGAAATACAACTAATATATTCAGAGCTTCCAAAACATACAAAACGCTCTCTAGCAAGCGAGCATGTATGCAAACAGACCCAAACAATCACGAAAAACCGCTAACATTCAGAGACAAAATCAACACAATTTTTTTATAGTATTTTCTTTGTATATCCAACACAAATAATTACTACAATTTACATCATCAAGCATATACACATCTAGTGGACAATAACATCTAGCAACAAAATCAAACAGATTGTGAAGTATACAACAGTAACATATAGCAAGAAAATCAAATAGCAGATCCTCTCCTCTCAGTCAATCACCCTGGCTCAATGCTACTCCTCGGATCAATCGCCGGTTGGAGAAGAGATGGCGCCGCGAGGGACTGAGCTGGTTCGCCGCCGGCGACGAACAATTGCAAGGACCACCTCCTCTGCCCCCGCACGCAGAGGGGCACACAGACACGCTCGCGACGCAGGAGGGGGAGGCTTGGGCTAGGGAGCTATATACCTGATCCGCCGGAGCGCGCGGGGCAGAGAAGGGAGACGACGGAGGGGGCGCAGCGGGCGCGCGGACCTGGCTCGGAGACGACGGAGGAGGCGCGGCGGAGGGCGGAGCAGGGCAGCACCACGGACGGCGAGGCGCACCTCCACAGCCGCCAGCGGGCGGGGCGGGGCAGCACCACGGCGGCAGGGCGGGGCAGCACCAGGGCGACGGGAGACGGCGGCGGCACGGAGGAGGCGAGGGAGCGCGGCGTCGTCGATTTGGGGAACTTGTCAAATTTTTGCTGCGGAACCACCTAAATCGCGCGGAACGGACCTTTCGTCCCAGTTCCAGCCACGAACTGGGACGAAAGACCCTTTAGTCGCGGTTCCAACCACGAACCGCGACTAAAGATCCGTCTGGGCCGCGAAATATTTGCGCGCGAAGCCCAGCGGCCCTTTAAACGCGGTTCCAGCCACGAACCACGACTAAAGGCTTTTTAAATTGTTTTTTCCTAGTTTCTTTTTCTGTTTTCTTTTATATCCCATTTATCCATTGTCTAAAAAGGTGTCTAAAAATATATCCATTGATTTAATGTCTAAAAATCATATCTTTTTCTTATTTCTTTTATATCCCATTTATCCATTGATTTAATTGTCTAAAAATCATATCTCTTTATTTTAAAAACATCCTTAACAACATTCCCACACAGTTACATAAAAAGTTTAATACATTATAACACATCACTAACAGTTTTCATAACACTGATACATTATTACATAAACGGACTAGGGGTAATGGCGCCGGCAATTTTAACACCAACCGGGACTGAAGAAGCACACAGATCGTGTGTTTCTTTCAAGCGCTTGTGAGCTGTTGGATCAGGGGTGTTTTCTTTTGACGCATGCAAGTTGGACACCAGTGATCCAACTCTTCCTGCTTTAGCAAGGTCTCACAGGAGGAGATGAGGAGGACGATCCCCTACCACAACAGTCGAGATCCTTCAACAGGAGAAGCAGCAGGAGGAGTTGGAACCGTCCGGCAAGACGTCTCTGATGATCTGCAACCGTCCGGCCAGACGTCACTGATGATCTGCAACCGTTTGGAACGGTTGCAGATCATTAGAGACGTCTTGCCGCTGGTTGCCGAATGATGCCTCTCCGAGTGACTCCGGTTGGATCAAGTGAGCTTGGGCTGAAACAAAACACACGGTTTCCCCTAGCTACAGCCCTACAGTGGTTCACGGTCGAATGCCTTGGCATTCACTGTAGGACGTAGCTAGGGAGACAGAATGTTTTGTGTTTGAGTATGAGCTAGTGAGTAACCTGTCTGAGATGTGGCCTATTTATAGACCGCAAAGCCCGCCTTTAGTCCCGGTTGGTGATACCAACCGGGACTAAAGAAGCACACGGATCATGTGTTTCTTTCAGGCGCTTGTGAGCCGTTGGCTCAGGGGTGTGTTTCTTTCAAGCGCTTGTGAGCCGTTGGATCAGGGGTGTCTGAGATGTGGCTATGTATAGACCGCAAAGCACACCTTTAGTCCCGGTTGGTGATACCAACCGGGACTAAAGAAGCACACGGATCATGTGTTTCTTTCAGGCGCTGTGAGCCGTTGGATCACGGGTGTTTGAGGGCAAAATCAGTGTTGGATCAGTCACATTACCCTATATATAGCCCCCTCTCGAACTTGTTCGGCACTCAGTGTAGTTCATTTGATATACAAAGCATTCGGATTCCCTGCATACGTCCAACGGTGCATTTGATATGCGGGCACTCAAGAGCCACCGTTGGGCTGTATGCAGGGGAAACCATGTGTTTTGTTCTATCTACAAAATACTTCAGTTCATCGACCGAATACAAATCATTCGGATTCCCTGCATACATCCGATGGTGCATTTGATATGCGGGCACTCACGAGCCACCGTCGGGCAGTATGCGGGGGAAACTGTGTGTTTTGTTCCAACTTTTTCGAGCGCTTGTAAGCCGTTGGAGTTTTTAGAACCGAAAATAAGAACACAGTTACATAAAAGATTTAATACATTATTACACATCACCAACAACATCCCTATCTAGTGTTCACTTGTTCTTCTGATTGCGCCGTAACCATGGGCAATCTTCTTCATTTAACTTGATGCTTGGGTCAGTGTTCACTTTGAAGGGCGGAATTTCATGAAACTTATCATAATCTTTGACATGTCTGTCTTGTCCTGCACTCCCACGATGATTCTTTTTCCTGAAAGAACTATGTGGTGCTTTGGCTCATCGTATGATGTATTCGCTTGCTTATCTTTTCTTTTTTTCGGTAGGGTAGACATGGCCTTCACATAGAAACCTGAGCCACGTTGTTGGCTCTAGGTTAATAGTGCCAGAAACAATTGCTTGTACGTCACACGTCAGTTGGGAACCCCAAGAGGAAGGTATGATGAGTGCAGCAGTAAGTTTTCCCTCAGTATGAAACCAAGGTTTAATCGGACCAGTAGGAAAACGAGGTTTGCTTCGAAGGTGTTGGTGGAGGAGTGTAGTGCGGCGCAACACCAGGGATTCCGGTGCCAACGTGGAACCTGCACAACACAATCAAACTACTTTGCCCCAACTTAACAGTGAGGTTGTCAATCTCACCGGCTTGCTGAAAACAAAGGGTTAAACGTATCGAATGGAAATGATGTTTGTTTGCATAAAACAGTAGAGAACAATGATTGCAGTAGATTGTATTTCAGATGTAAAAGAATGGACCGGGGTCCACAGTTCACTAGTGGTGTCTCTCCAATAAGATAACTAACATGCTGGGTAAACAAATTACAGCTGGGCAATTGACAATTGATAAGTGCATATAACATGCATGTGTGAGCTGTGGTGTCTACTATGAGATTCATTTGGGCATTACGACAAAGTACATAGACCGCTATCCAGCATGCATCTATGCCTAAATAGTCCACTTTCCGGTTAACATCCGTACCCCTTCCAGTATTAAGTTGCAAGCAACAGACAATTGCATTAAGTAATGTGCGTAATGTAAACAATACATTCATCCTTGAATAAAGCATTGCTGTTTTACCCCTAGTGGCAACAACACATCTACAACCTTAGAACTTGCTGTCACTATCCCAGGTTAAATAGAGGTTGAACCCAACTATCATGCATAAATACCCCCTCTTGGAGTTACAAGTATTCACGTGGCCAAGGCTTCAACAAGTAACGGAGAGCATGCAAGATCACAAATGACATAGACATGATAATATAATATTCAGCTCCACATAGGTATCAATATAAGTCAGATCCCAGCAAACACAACATGTAGCATTACAATAAGATGATCTTGATCATGATAGGCAGCTCACAAGATCTAAACATGATGGCACAAGTGGAGAAGACAACCATCTAGCTACTGCTATGGACCCATAGTCCAAGGATGAACTACTCACGCATCACTCCGGAGGCGGGCATGGCGATGTAGAGCCCTCCGGTGATGATTCCCCTCTCCGGCAGGGTGCCGGGAAGAGCTTCAGAACCCCCCGAGTTAGGGTTGACGACGGCGGCGGCAGCGAATATGTTCTGGATGAAAGGCTCGGTGTTTTAGGGTTTTCGCGTCTCGGGGAATAAATAGGCGAAGGGGCGATGTCGGCGGACCCCCGAGGGGCCCAAACCACACCCAGGCGCGGCTGGGCCCACTGCCGCGCCACCTGGTGGTTTGGCCACCTCGTGGCTCTCTTCGTCTCTCCTTCGGACTCCGTGTACGTGCTGGAAAAATAGGGACCTGGCCTTTTGTTTCGTGCAATTCCGAGAATATTTCCAGAAGTAACTTTCTGAAACCAAAAACAGCAGAAAACAGGGAACTGGCACTGTGGCATCTTGTTAATAGGTTAGTCCCAGAAAATGCATAAAAGTGATACGAAGTGTATATAAAACATGTAGCAAATGGTATAATATAAGCATGGAACAGCAGAAATTATGGATACGTTGGAGACGTATCAAGCATCCCCAAGCTTAGTTCTACTCGTCCTCGAGTAGGTAAAACGATAACAACAAATAATTTCTGAGGAGACATGCTTTCACACAATCTTGATCAATATATTGCAAGGCTCATGTCATGAATGAAGTGACTCAAAGCAATGATCTATAGTTTGCTAACAAATAGATAAAGAGTAAACAATGAATCATATAAGCAAAAACTTTTCATGAATAGTACTTTCAAGACAAGTATCAAAAAGTTTTGCATAAGAGGTAACTCATAAAGCAATAGATTCAAAGTAAAAGGCATTGAAGCAACACAAAGGATGATTAAGTTTCAGCATTTGCTTTCAACTTGTAACATGTATATCTCATGGATAGTTGTCAACATAAAGCAATATAACAAGTGCAATAAGTAAATATGTAAGAATCAATGCACACAAAGTTGACACAAGTGTTTGCTTCTAAGATAGAAAGGAGTAGGTAAACTGACTCAACATAAAGTAAAAGATAGGCCCTTCGCAGAGGGAAGCAGGGATTAAATCATGTGCTAGAGCTTTTTAAGTTTTCGAAAGCATATAGAGAGCACAAAATAAGTATTTGAGAGGTGTTTGTTGTTGTCAACGAATGGTAGTGGGCACTCTAACCCCCTTGTCAACCAGACTTTCAAAGAGCGGCTCCCATGAAGGACGTTATTTCTACCAGCAAGGTAGATCATCCCTCTTCTCTTTTGTTTACACATGTATTTTAGTTTCTTTATAGATGACACTCCTCCCAACCTTTTGCTTACACAAGCCATGGCTAACCGAATCCTCGGGTGCCTTCCAACATTCACATACCATGGAGGAGTGTCTATTGCAAAATTAAGTTGCTTACTGATAAATCAGGGCAAAACATGTGAAGAGAATTATTAATGAAAGTTGTAATTAATTGGGGCTGGGCACCCCGTTGCCAGCTCTTTTTGCAAATTATTGGATAAGCGGATGTATATGCCACTAGTCCAGGTGAAAGTCTGTCAGAAGTAAATGACAAGATTGAAAGATAAAACACCACATACTTCCTCATGAGCTATAAAACATTGACACAAATAAGGAGTAATAAAGTTTTGAATAGTTTAAAGGTAGCACATGAAATATTTACTTGGAATGGCAGGAAATACCACATAGTAGGTAGGTATGGTGGACACAAATGGCATGGGTTTTGGCTCAAGTTTTGGATGCACGAGAAGCATTCCCTCTCAGTACAGAGTTTAGGCTAGCAAGGTTGTTTGAAGCAAACACAAGTATAAACCGGTACAGCAAGAATCACATAAAAACATATTGCAAGTATTATAAGACTCTACACTGTCTTCCTTGTTGCTCAAACATTTTACCAGAAAATATCTAGACCTTAGAGAGAACAAATATGCATCCCAAGTCTCAACAAGCTCTACGGTAGTTCTCCACTACTAGGCTTTAACTACATGATGCAAGAGCTTAAACATGATCTACTTGAGAGCTCAAAACAATTGCAAAGCATCAAATCAAAACAAGACAATGATCTACAAGAATGCATATGTCTTTTCCAATACCAACTACTACATGTAGCATTTTCTTTCTTCCAAACAAACACCAATAATTTATTAAACATAAACTCTCCAAATGATAATATAATGCAGCAAGAGAGTATTTATAAACAAGTGCTAACAGCTCGAAGAGATGCATGAAAAACAGGAGCTAAAAGCACTGCAGTAGCTAGTTAAGAATACTCAACAAATATAAGTGAAGAACATGAGTATTCACATGAAAAAGCGGAGCGTGTCTCTCTCCCACACAAGGATTGCTAGGATCCGAATTTATTCAAACAAAAACAAAAATAAAAACACACAGACGCTCCAAGTAAAGCGCATAAGATGTGAAAGAATTAAAATATAGTTTCACTAGAGATGACCTGATAAGTTTGTTGATGAAGAAGGGGATGCCTTGGGCATCCCCAAGCTTAGACGCTTGAGTCTCTCTGAATATGGTTGGGATGAACCACGGGGGCATCCCCAAGCTTAGGCTTTTCACTCTTCTTGATCACATAATATCACCCTTCTCGCTTGATCCTTGAAAACTTCCTTCACACCAAACTCAAGACAGTTCTCATTAGAGGGTTAGTGCATAATCAAAAATTCTCATATTCTGTAATGATACAATCAATCCCAAAGCTTCTGGACATTAGCTACAGCCACCAATGCTTTGTGGAGCAAAGAAATCCACACAAACACAGTAAAAGAGCGAATGCAAAACAAAAGGCAGAATCTGTCAAAAACAGAACAGTCTGGAATGACGAATTTTTTCGAGGCACTTAAGTTGCTCAGATGGATCTGGCCTAAAATAATGAAAGTTGCGTACATATCTCAGGAATATGCGTGATTTTTCTCAGAATTTTTTGAATTTTCTACAGGGAGATAAGCTCAAATCCGTGACAGCTAAAAATCTGTCACTGCGCAGAAATCCAAATCTTGCATCAACTTTCAATATAGAACTTTACTTGGCACAACATTGCGATAAAATAAAGATACAAAGGAGTTGCTACAGAAGTAACAAAAATCCTTGACACATGGGTTATCTCCCACAAGTGCTTTTCTTTAATGCCTTTCAGCTAGGCTTTAGGATTTTAATGATGCTCGCATAAGAATAAGAGTTGAAAAACAAAGAGAGCATCAAGAGGCAAATATCAAAATCATCTGAGTCTAACCCACTTCCTATGCAGAGGAATATTGTAGTAAAACAAATCATTGAAGCATAAAGCAGCTAGCATAGGAAGATGCAACAAATCCAACTTTAAAACTTCCAACACAAAGAGAGGTATTTTAGTGACATGAAAACTTTTAAAACCATCTTTCCCTCTCTCATAATAATTTTCAATAGCATCATAAACAAACTCAACAACATAACTATCACATAAAGCATGCTTTTTATGATCTACAAACACATAACTTTTATCAAGCAAGATAGTGGGATCAAAAATTTCAAACCCACTTTTAGACATATTGAAACAAGTTGATTGATCACTCTCAATAGTAGAATTAATAATATTATCAAGCAACATAGGACCATCATCTAGAGCTTTATCATAAACATTTTCTAAGCAAACACTCTCATTACCATGCATTTCGAAATTAGGAATAAAAAGTGGATTATCATAAGACTTATCAAAATAGCATGGATTTTCATAAACAACATTGGGGGAAATATTTGGTACTTCTGTTATTTTTGCTTTCTCTTGAGTCAAGGAGCTTGTTACTTCAAATTTATCAAAAGGAGATATTTCAATAGAATCATGACATTCAACAATATAGCATTTTTCCTCCTTAGGTAGGCATGGAGGGCAATTAAATAGTGTAAGAGTTGAAGAGTTACTGTCATTAGAAGGTAGATCCTCCTTTTGTTCTTCACTCTCCTCCTCTTTTTCATCCAATGAGATCACAGTTTCAGCAATTTCCTCTTCCTCAGGTTCCTGCAAGGCACAAGTTTCATCTTTTTGAGGAAACATCCTCTCAAGATGTTCAGTAATGTAAGAATTATTATCCTTGTAGGTATCACAACAATATTTAAGTATGGCAATACATTCAGATTTATAAGGGGCATCAGTTTTATGTTCAAGATAAGAACTAATTTCAAGGGCACCCTTAAAAACAATAAACTCTTCAATTTGTTCAAGATTACCAAAATCATAGTTTCCTTTAGCATAGGCAGCCAAGGTTTCATTATCAGTATACTCACATTGGAAAGGGAGATGTTTGTGCCTTCTATAGCAAAGAGATTCATTAAAGCAGTAGGATTCATCATATGTAGAACACAAGTTCTTAGCAAAACCATTCAATCTTCTTATTTGTTCCCATAGATGTTTTCCTTTTGGAGAGAAGCGGTAATTCTTATAACGAGACCCAGTTTCATAGAGATAAGACATTGAAAACAACTAGTCATAATAGTAATTCGAAATAAAAAGGAACTAATTTTTTTGTGTTTTTGATAAAGAGAGCAAACAAGACTAAATAAAAATAAACTAAGCAAGACAAATAACAAAGTAAAGAGATTGGGTGTGAGAGACTCCCCTTGCAGAAGCAATTCTGTTTTCCCCGGCAACGGCGCCAGAAAACGTTGTTGGTGGCTCTAGGTTAATAGTGCCAGAAACAATGCTTGTACGTCACACGTCAGTTGGGAACCCCAAGAGGAAGGTATGATGAGTGCAGCAGTAAGTTTTCCCTCAGTATGAAACCAAGGTTTAATCGGACCAGTAGGAAAACGAGGTTTGCTTCGAAGGTGTTGGTGGAGGAGTGTAGTGCGGCGCAACACCAGGGATTCCGGTGCCAACGTGGAACCTGCACAACACAATCAAACTACTTTGCCCCAACTTAACAGTGAGGTTGTCAATCTCACCGGCTTGCTGAAAACAAAGGGTTAAACGTATCGAATGGAAATGATGTTTGTTTGCATAAAACAGTAGAGAACAATGATTGCAGTAGATTGTATTTCAGATGTAAAAGAATGGACCGGGGTCCACAGTTCACTAGTGGTGTCTCTCCAATAAGATAACTAACATGCTGGGTAAACAAATTACAGCTGGGCAATTGACAATTGATAAGTGCATATAACATGCATGTGTGAGCTGTGGTGTCTACTATGAGATTCATTTGGGCATTACGACAAAGTACATAGACCGCTATCCAGCATGCATCTATGCCTAAATAGTCCACTTTCCGGTTAACATCCGTACCCCTTCCAGTATTAAGTTGCAAGCAACAGACAATTGCATTAAGTAATGTGCGTAATGTAAACAATACATTCATCCTTGAATAAAGCATTGCTGTTTTACCCCTAGTGGCAACAACACATCTACAACCTTAGAACTTGCTGTCACTATCCCAGGTTAAATAGAGGTTGAACCCAACTATCATGCATAAATACCCCCTCTTGGAGTTACAAGTATTCACGTGGCCAAGGCTTCAACAAGTAACGGAGAGCATGCAAGATCACAAATGACATAGACATGATAATATAATATTCAGCTCCACATAGGTATCAATATAAGTCAGATCCCAGCAAACACAACATGTAGCATTACAATAAGATGATCTTGATCATGATAGGCAGCTCACAAGATCTAAACATGATGGCACAAGTGGAGAAGACAACCATCTAGCTACTGCTATGGACCCATAGTCCAAGGATGAACTACTCACGCATCACTCCGGAGGCGGGCATGGCGATGTAGAGCCCTCCGGTGATGATTCCCCTCTCCGGCAGGGTGCCGGGAAGAGCTTCAGGAACCCCCCGAGTTAGGGTTGACGACGGCGGCGGCAGCGAATATGTTCTGGATGAAAGGCTCGGTGTTTTAGGGTTTTCGCGTCTCGGGGAATAAATAGGCGAAGGGGCGATGTCGGCGGACCCCCGAGGGGCCCAAACCACACCCAGGCGCGGCTGGGCCCACTGCCGCGCCACCTGGTGGTTTGGCCACCTCGTGGCTCATCTTCGTCTCTCCTTCGGACTCCGTGTACGTGCTGGAAAAATAGGGACCTGGCCTTTTGTTTCGTGCAATTCCGAGAATATTTCCAGAAGTAACTTTCTGAAACCAAAAACAGCAGAAAACAGGGAACTGGCACTGTGGCATCTTGTTAATAGGTTAGTCCCAGAAAATGCATAAAAGTGATACGAAGTGTATATAAAACATGTAGCAAATGGTATAATATAAGCATGGAACAGCAGAAATTATGGATACGTTGGAGACGTATCACACGTCATTGGCTAGGACAAATGGTTCGGTGTCGTACCCAAGATTCTTGAGATCCACCGTAGTCATTCCGTACTTCGGGTCTACATTTACCCCGCCTTCCAGGTTGAACCATTTGCACCAGAACAAAGGTACCTTGAAAGAAGGTCCACAGTCAAGTTCCCATATATGCTCTATGTAACCATAATATGTGTCATTTTCCCCATTGTTGTTTGTTGCATCAAAGCGGACACCACTGTTTTGGTTGCTGCCCTTTTATCTTGGTCGGCCGTGTAAAATGTATCCCATTAATCTCGTACCCTTGAAAAGTCAATATAGTCGAAGATGGTGCTTTGGCCAATAAGTATAGTTGTTCTTCAACAGTGCTGTCATTAATGAGACGTGTTTGCAACCACCCGCTGAAAGTCTTCATGTGTTCTCTTTCAATCGATTCTTCAGGCTGCTCCGGCATTTAGAGCGTAAACTATTCATGTGTTCCTTGATATACGGAGCCACCAAGCTGGAATTATGTAGAACTGTGTAGTGTGCTTGATTGAAAGAATCCCAGTCCATACACATTATTGCTTTCTTTCCTAGCGTGTCTTTTCACGCAGTCTCCCCTCATGGCGCGATTGAGGAACACCGATCGGCTTAACACTAGTAGGAAAACAGCTATAGGTGGATAGCCTTTCTGTGGCGCACCAAATAGACATGCCCACAGAAAAATATTTCTGTGGCGCATGGACCCACATGCGCCACTGAATTGTAGCTTTCTGTGGCGCATTCTATCTCATGCGCCACAGAAATACGGGGCCCCACCACCAACGGCTGGATTTGCTTCCTACGGCCCTTTTTCTGTGGCGCATGGATATGGATGCGCCACAGAAAGCTTCAATTCTGTGGCGTATATGGACCCATGCGCCACAGAAATATGGTGGGCCCCCGCACCAATGATTGGGTTGGTTCCTTTTCTGTGGCGCATGCGTCCAGGTGCGCCACAGAAATGCTGATGTCTGTGGCGCATCCATATCCATGCGCCACAGAATGACATATTTCTGTGGCGCATGTGGATCCATGCGCCACAGAATCACACATTTCTGTGGCGCACCCATAAGGATGCGCCATAGAATTATGCGACTTAGCCGTTTTCTTCCCTTTCTTCTTTCTCTTCCTCACTAACCGCACAGATCAACCCATGCTCGAGCCCGCGACCTCTCCTGCGCCGCCCACTCGCCGTCGCCGACCGCCGCCGCCTCGAGCCTGCCGCCAACGCCCTCGCCTCGGCCTCGCCCAACCCACCCCGCCCCCGCCTCGCCCAACCCGCCCCGCCCCCGACCTCGGACCCGTCCGCCGCGGCACCACGAGGAGCACCTCCACCGCCGTCCATCCGCGCCCACGAGGAGCACCTCCACCGCCGTCGATGACCTCCCCTCCCCCCTCCCCGAGGTGCTGCCCCTCTCCCTCTCCTCCTTCCCCCTCCTCCCCTCCCTTAACCCTAGTTCGTTTGGCCACTAGCCGTGCTGATAACATTGGTATTATGGTATACCTTAATGCCTATGCTCCGCAACGTTTTGTACATCAAGGAATTTCTACTAGCAGGAATTTCTGTTTTCGTATCTTCATAACCGAGCAACGAGTTTATGCATTTGTTAAGTAGTGTGAATGTGGAAATGTTTTGTCGCTTGAGTTATCTTGATTAGACCGCCACAGATGGAAAACTGGTTTATGTCAGGTCTTGTTCAATGAGAACTATAGTTAGGTACTGTTCTTACATGTCCATTGGTTGGTTTCTTGTTTGTGGAATACAAATAATCTGATTATGTATTGCCCATACAATGGGAATTTATTTGGTGGTTTGGGAAAATTTATCTTGGCTATTTTGCTGCTGCCTTTTGGGTTTGGGTTGGACTGGAGAGTGGACAACACTTCCTTATCATTGTTGCTGAATTTACAATGCAAAAAATTGGAGCACTGATTTTTGATTATGGTAGTGGAGAAGTAATGATAGAAAAAATTATAGAAGAAGAAAGATAAAGATACTTTTTTGCATTTTGTTTTATACGATTGCCTGCCATGTTTTTCTTGTATATGTACTATAGGCCGATGATTTAAACTTTGTCATGTTAAAGGGAAACGAGTATCTACAATACCTTGTACTATATACAATTTGAGTGCTTGTATTAGTACATGGTCTTGTAGGTACTCTTTTTCCCTTGTTTTGACAATAATATATGAGGCCTTCTATTGTATTACACCGATGACTGGACATGATCCTTTTATTAACTTTATAAGCTATTTGTATTCGTCATAAATTGATGATTTACAATCAATAGTAGCATCAATGGATTTGTGAAATATTCCACTGGAGCTGATCCTTTTATTTTTTTTGGTTGTACAGGTGCAGAGGTGCTTGTGTGTGCTAGGCAAGAAGACGCCTTCGAGATTTGTGCAGAGGTGCTTGTGCGTGCATGTGTTTTTGTGCTACCACGACCATCGTGTCGTGGTTGTTTGTGTTCCGACCATCGTGTCGTGTATGTGGATGTTGCCGGCCGGCGATGCCGGCAACATGATTTGTGAAATATTTGCAGGTACCCCGAGAGGCCCTTGAGATTGCCGGAACGTCGATTAACTTCCGTTCCGGCAAATTCGGGTACTCCATATGTCCCTTTTTTAGCAAAGGTCATGCCGAAATTTTTCGTGAATTTTAGCATGACTTTGCTAAAAATAGGACATATGGGGTATTGCGACTAATGCATGGGCCGGGTATCTTAGTACTTAATTAAGTGATATTTTCCTTATATTTGTTATACTAACTTTTTGCCTCTTTTTAATGCAGTGCAAACATGTCGGCCAACGACGAGGCCGGCCCTTCTAAGCAAATGAGCCTCGAACAAGAAGCTAGATATGCCAACAAGCCGTTCTGGCAGCTGTCCCAGGAGTTCGAGGAGGGGAGGCCGCCGAAGCTGCTAGTGGTGGCGACCATGCCAACGATGAGCAAGAGGGTCGGGATGACGAGGCCGAAACCACCGATGCAGCTGCTAGTGGCGGCCATGAGGATGACACCACCACCACCGATGGTGGCGACCACACGGATGCAGTTATCGCAAATGATCTGGGAAGATGTCATCACAGCAGGGGGGTCCTTCCACGGCGGCTTAGGTAGGATGTATTATAAAAGAAAGCATTGCCTCCCTCGCAAGAAGTGCTTCTATATTTTCTTAATTGTAGACTTATCCACTTAGATGAATAAATCATACTCTATTTATATTATTAACTAATATATATCCCAATCCATCTCCAGGGTTGTGCTAGAGGGAAATCGAAGAATGCCTAGAGGCTCAGCAGGACACCAGGACGTGGACGACGAAGGAGATCAATAAACCGTTCCCGGCGCCGCTCAAGAAGAAGACTCCATGATCGTGCTCCCGCTCTTGCTCACCATCATCGCCGATGTACTCTACTTGATCCTAGTGTAGGCGGTGACCACTTCATTTGTAATGAGTGAACTGATGAACTTTTGTATCATGACTTGTGTAAGGTGGGGCCCACCTTATTTCTGTGGCACTTGGCACTATATGTATAAATTCTGTATAAATCATGTATATATACCTGTTTTCATATACCGTGCCAAATATATTATTATTTCTATTATATCTGTATAAATCCTGTATATATACCTGTATTTCCTGTAATATACCTGTATTTGTACAGCAGGCAGTAATAAATCAAAAATACCTGTAAATATTTCTGTGGCGCATTTTTTTTGTTTCTGTGGCGCATGTAATTCTGTGGCGCATGGATGGCACATGCGCCAATGATAGTACTTCTGTGGCGCACGCCTTCTGGTGAGCCACAGAATCTGGATATTTCTGTGGCGCATGAGCCCGTGCGCCACAGAAATATATTTTAGTGGCGAGATATCTGTGGCGCACGGCCCATGCGCCACAAAAAGCCAATAGTGGTGCGCCACTGATAGCTGTTTTCCTACTAGTGTAAGGTCAGGAATAAAGTCAACACAAAACTCAATGACCTCCTCTGTTCCATATCCCTTGGAGATGCTTCCTTCTGGCCTAGCACGGTTATGAACGTATTTCTTTAAGACTCCCATGAACCTCTCAAAGGGGAACATGTTGTATAGAAATACAGGACCGAGAACGTTAATCTCTTCGACTAGGTGAACTATGAGGTGCGTCATAATATTGAAGAAGGATGGTGGGAACACCAACTCGAAGCTGACAAGACATTGGACCACATCCTTCTGTAAACTTTGTAGAGTTAATGGATTGATCACCTTCTGAGAAATTGCATTGATAAATGCACATAGCTTCACAATGGGTACTCGAACATTTTCCGGTAGAAGCCCCCTCAATGCAATCGGAAGTAATTGTGTCATAATCATGTGGCAGTCATGAGACTTTAGGTTTTGGAACTTTTTCTCTGCCATGTTCATTATTCCCTTTATATTCGACGAGAAACCAGACGAGACCTTGATACTGCTCAGGACTTGAAAAAAATCTCCTTCTCTTCTTTGGTAAGAGCGTAACTGGCAAGACCTTGATACTTCTCTGGATTCAGGTGGTCGTCTCGTTCGTGCATACGTTGGTGGTCCCACCGTGATTCCGGTGTATATTTCGTTTTCCCGTGCACGCCCAAGAAGCTTAGCAGGTTCACGCACAGATTTTTCGTCATGTGCATCACGTCGATTGCAGAGCGAACCTCTAGGATTTTCCAATAGGTAGCTCCCAAAATATAGAGCACTTCTTCCACATGGGTACGTGGTTGTCAGCGTCATTCGGAACAGATAGACTGCCAGGACCCTTTCCAAAGATTACTTTTAAATCCTTGACCATGTCATATATAACATCACCATGAGGGCATTTAGGATTCGTCCGGTGATCTGCCTCACCTTTGAAATGCTTGCCTTTCTTTCTTACGGGATGCTGTTTTGTAAGAAATCGATGATGCCCCAGGTACACATTCTTGTTTCCCAAATGTATACTTTCAGACTTATCTAAACAGTGCGTGCATGCATTGTATCCCTTGTTTGACTGTCCTGAAATGTTACTAAGAGCAGGCCAATCATTGATGGTTACAAACAACAACGCTCGTAGGTCAAATTCCTTTTGTTCGTGCTCATCCCACACCGGTACACCTTCGTCACGCCACAACTGTAAAAGTTCTTCAACCAATGGCCTCAGGTACACATCAATGTCGTTACCGGGTTGCTTCGGACCTTGGATGAGCACTGGCATCATAATGAACTTCCGCTTCATGCACAACCAAGTAGGAAGGTTATAGATACATAGAGTCACAGGCCAGGTGCTATGAATGGAGCTCTGCTCCCCGAAAGGATTAAAGCCATCTGTACTTAGACCAAATCTTAAGTTCCTTGCGTCAGCTGCAAATGTCGGGAACTCCCTGTCGATTTTTCTCCACTGCGACCCATCAGCGGGGTGTCTCAGCATCAGGTCTTTCTTACGGTCTTCTTTGTGCCATCGTAACAACTTTGCATGCTCTTTGTTTTGAAACAAACGTTTCAACCGTGGTATTATAGGAGCATACCACATCACCTTGGCAGGAACCCTTTCCTGGGGCACGGCTCGCCCTCAACATCACCAGGGTCATCTCGCCTTATCTTATACCGCAATGCACCGCATACCGGGCATGCATTCTAATTCTCGTACTCCTCACCGCGGTAGAGGATGCAGTCATTGATGCATGCATGTATCTTCTGCACCTCTAATCCTAGAGGGCAGACAACCTTCTTTGCTTCGTACGTACTGGGGGGTAATACGTTATCCCTTGGAAGCATCTTCTTTATTATTTTCAGCAAATTTTCAAATCCCCTGTTAGATGTACCATTCTCTGCCTTCCATTGCAGCAATTCCAGTGTGGTACCAAGCTTTTTCTGGCCATCTTCGCAAGTTGGGTACAACAATTTTTTGTGATCCTCTAACATGCTCTCCAACTTCAACCTCTCGTTTTCACTTCCGTTGTTTATCTGTGCATCAAGAATGGCCCGACCAAAATCATCATCGGGCTCATCAACAATGGGCTCATCAACAATGGGCTCTTCTTCAGCTTCGTCTTCCCCCATTGTAGTATCACCGTCTTCAGTGAACGTAGGATAGTTGTCATTATCCTCTTCTTCTTCATTTTCTTCCATTATAACCCCTCTTTCTCCGTGCTTGGTCCAACAATTATAACCGGACATGAAACCGGACTGCAACAGGTGGACGTGAATGGTTTTTGAGGTAGAGTAATCCTGCGTATTCTTGCAGACACTACATGGACAAGAAATAAAACAATTCAACGGCTTGTGTTTCTCAGCCACACGGAGAAAACTATGCATGCCATTAATATAGTCGGGACAGCGTCGGTCACTGTACATCCATTGCCGGCTCATCTGCATTATATAAATATATCAAAAACCATTGCACTACATCATTAATATATAATAGTGACCAAATTAATTAATACAAGTTCATCACATTAAAACCAAAGTAAAGTAAATGTAATACATAGTTCTCATAAAACATACATTAATTGAAACTAACATACAACTATCTAAAGAATTTAAATCCAACAACAAATGCGATCAAAATCGCAACTAAGGTAATTATTGAACCAACAGCATAATGATACCAAGCCTCTTGACTAATGGCATATTTTCTAATCTTTTTAATCTTCAAGCGCATTGCATCCATCTTGATCTCGTGAGCATCGACGACGTCGGCAAGCTTGAACTCGTGTTCATCGACGATGTCGGTAAGCTTGAACTCCAATTTCATCTTCTCTTCTAGGCATTGGAGACGAAGATCTTCACTTCTTTTCAATTTTGCTTTCAAATCATTGTTTTCTTTTACAAAAAACTCGACAATAGGGTCGGTTGGAATTTCCGGTTCAACTACCTCCTAGATAAAAGCATCTATGTCAAGTTGGTAGGTATAGTTGTTATAAACACGAAATGAAACAAATAGTTATAAAATATACCACATCCGAATCATAGACCGGACGAGGGCCGACGGGGGCGGATATCAGAACCATGACACTATACATATAAAAAAACATAAGAAAATTATACAGGAAATAACTATGCATTTAAATCATACAAGTAATTTTTCTTTCAAATAAAAGATTAAAAAAAGGCTAACCGAGGTGGGGTCGATCACGGTGCGGCGCGGGCTATCGACGGCGGTGAGGACGGGACGACACTAAAATCCACAAATAATAAATTAATTTGAGCTCAAAATGCATATAAAAAATGAACTCTCTAACTTAGGCATTTCATCAAACACCTAGCTAGCACTACAAAAATGAAATGAGCTAAACTAGCAATGAAATGAGCTAAAGTTGCAACGCCGGAGGAAAGGATGATGTTGCTAACCCTTGAATAGATGGGGTGCCTTCAATCTTCACAAATGGTGAAAAAAATGGGGATTAACTTGAGTGATGGAGAGGAAATGGAGGAGAAAATGGATGCAGGGGAGACTCCTTGGTCCCGGTTCGTAACACGAACCGGGACCAAAGGTGCTCTGCCAGGGGGACCCACAGCTGCGGCAGCCAGTGATGACCCTTTGGTCCCGGTTTGTAACACGAACCGGGACCAATGGTCCCAACCGAACCGGGACCAATGCTCACGGGCACCCCGGCCGTTCGAACCGGGACGAATGGCCCCATTAGTCGCGGTTTGTGTTTTGTCCGGGACAAATGGTGAAAACGGATGAGCCGTTTTCTACTAGTGATGTTTCCTTCAAATATGACTTTTTGTATCTTGCTTATTTGGTTTCTGGACAGGTAGTTTGTTGAATTGTTTATATATATGCGTCTTACTACTGTGTTGTTGTTTTTTTTTCACAGGGCTGATATGATCTTGTTTGTCGGCCGAGGACCACGGAGGCTGTTATTTGCTGTGACAAGTTGGTTTTTTCAAGGGGAGCTGCATGTACCTGGAATACGCGTCTTACTACTGTAGTTTGATCTTTTTTGTGTTTTCACTTGCCCTTGGTTGGCACTTCTAGACGAGAACAAAGATGTTGTTACGATGTAGATCTTGATGGGAGTGTGTATGGGCTGATACAATCCCCATCTTTTTTGCACCTTCTGTGTCCTTTTTTGTTTTGAAGATGATTATGTCCAGTTATCTCTTATGTGGTCTCATTTCTCTTTTTTTGGGGGTGTTAGATGCATGATTTTGGATGCTTTTTTGACGATCCATCAGTGCTTGAATCTCATTAGTTATATATCTCATTAGGATGTTCAGTTACACTTCCTTGCATAGCACCTCTAGGACACGACGGTGTTGTGTATATTGGCCCTACTCCCCCAGGTCCACAAGATATGCGTGTTCACTGTTTACACCAACACTTCGGCAGTTTCATAAGAATTATTTCATTTTTGTTTTCGAAATGCTTAGCTACATAAATTATATGGTACCGTTACAAGCAATATCTTTTTAAAAGAGCATACAACCAATAATTTACATTGCTTTTTTTTCAGCAAAATTTTCACCCTTCCTCCATTAGCTCCACGGCTGTCTATACTATTTTGCAGGTGCAATTTTTAGGGTCTTAGTCCTGGCATCTCCCCGGATCTTGCACAAACACGGTGTTTTTTCTGTTGCTACCTTGTTGAACATCAACTTTCTTGGGTTGATTCCTTTTCGCTGATGGTGGTCTTTTTGCTGTTGTTTTTGTCTTGGGTGGTGCTACTGAGTCATCCCGCGCTTCCGGTGTGTCTGTTCAATATTTTTGAAAATGATCAGTATTTTTGAATTAGTGTATAGCTGAATATAATTTTATCTTTTTTACTCACCTGAATCAGTCTTCTTATTACGAGTCCTCTTCGGTTTTGGTAGGTTGTACTCTTTATCCCTGTTTTCACATTTCTTAATAGTGTGGCCGTATTCGCCACAATGGCTACATTTGTAAAACTTCCATGCCTTTATAGCTTCAACAATTGTCATCAACCTTGGCCTTCCTTTCGTGTTTGCATCGTCTGGGTCTAAAAGTTCTATTGTTGAGTTATCTTCACCCCTGCTAGATGGGTTTGCAAAATTCGCTATTGTCCTTGTTTCAGTGGCTTTCTGTTTAATTTCTTGTGTAAGCTCCTTTTCAATCTCTTCTAGTCCCTTGTCTACTCTGTCCATTTCTTTCTACAAGTATTCATACTTTCTATGGTGAGTTGCCCCTTTGGAAGCTGATGCCACCATCCTGCGTGCAAGCATATCGTACAGGAGTGTATCATCATCAGCTAGTGTTGGCGGTACAGGTAATGGATTCACCTTCTTGCACTTTTTGCGCCACCTGTCAATGATGTACTTATCTGGTATTTTATTTATGTCTAGGTGTAGCATTATCTTCAGTATGTGAGAGCATACTAATCCATCTTTCTCAAATTTGCAGCATATGCAGTGGTATTCTTCTTTTTCCAAGTCAACTTGCACAACATAGGTCCTTGCTCTGTGCTCCTTTATTGGATAATTGGGGGCCTGGAACACCAGGTATAGCTGCCCTGGTTTCTCCTCTTTTACCCTTAGTCTCATGACATCAGTTAGATTTTTCTGAAACCTTCTGAATATAGATAGGTTATACAAATCATGTGCCTGCATTTCTATGTAGTACTTAGTCAAGAGCTTCTCTGTGGGTACTTTCTTGTGTATGGCGTTGTGGTCACTCTCATTCTCTCTGGAATGGATGGTGTCCATGATTCTCTGATACTCTCGGAGGAAACTTGTCATGCTATATTGTGCTCCCACTCCTTTTTTGAACAATGAGTTTGTTCCCTCACTCCTTGCTGTTGTTTTCATGAAGGGGGGAAAATCCTTCTTGAAGTAAACAGGCACCCATCTTTTTCTGCTCTTCCATATGGTTTGAAATATTTCTATGTGTCCTACATTAAAATCTGCTATCATTTGCTGTCATAGTGTCTCAAACTCTTGCTCTGTTAGTGAGTTATCAACTATGTCTTGAAATTCTTCAAGTAGCCCTTCATTAACTTGGAATGTCCTGCCAGCTTTCTGCTCTACATTGCTCTTCACATGAAACACACAAGACTTGTGAACCGTGTGCGGAAGCACTTCTTTAATTGCAACCTGCATCCCTCTGTCCTGGTCTGTGATTATTGTTTGCGGGTGTTTACCTCCCATAGAATAGACGAATTCACTGAATACCCACTTGAATGTGTCAGCACCCTCATTCACAATTAGAGCACACGCAAATAGGTAGGTGTGTCCATGTCGAGAAACACCAACTATCAGAGCAAACGGCAGGTTATATTTGTTTGTCAGGAAAGTTGTGTCAAAACTGATGCAATCCCCACAAGTTTCATAGAAGCTCTTTGATTTTGCATCTGCCCAGAACACACTTTTCACCTTGTTGTTGTTATCCACCTGAAATGAGTAATAGAAGCTCTCATTCTCAGCTCGTTTCTTTTTTAAATACTGCACAACTTGAATTACATCGCTGTTCTTGAGTTCCCTGTTTATTGTTGTTGCATAATTGCTCACCTTTTTCCTGTTGTAAGGTGTATTTTCTGGCCCCCCTCTCAATTACGACAAGACTGATACAATCTTGCTTGTTGTGATGTTTTGTCCTCATCTGACATGTAGATGTGTGACCTAAAGAACCTGCTTTGGGGACTCAATGCATGATTATGTTCCAGGCAAAGGTTCGTGATGCGCCAACCCCCATCTTTCTCACTAATTATCATTTCAACTTTGCATCTTGTCCTGTCGATAACAGTTGTTTGCCTTTGTACTACCACCTCTTCTTTTTCTTGAGCAGCGGCCCTGCCTACTTGTTGCATTTCATTGTGACTCTGATTACCTCCCTATTTCTCTTCCTGCTTGTTGTCCTGGCACCCGACACAATAGCAACAGAGAAGCCAACTGCATATGCATACATGTTGAAGAACATCTGAGCTTTCTCCCGCGTTTCAAAATGCATCCCAATTTCTGGTATTTTCTCCTTGTCTATTGTGTAGTCATTTTGCCCTTGTGAGTTTGTTTCTTCATTCTCCAGGAAGATCTCTACATCCTCTTCACATATTTCTCTTTCGTGTTCACCTTCTTCATGTGTTTTGGTTCCTTGTCCAGAATTGTCATCAGCTTGTGTTTTGTTGTCGCGGTTTAGTTCTGATTGTCCACCAGGTTGTTCAGTATTGTTTGCATCATTCATCTATTGACAAGAATTTTAACAAAACATGAACATTTTAGTAACTGCAGTTATTTTCCTTTTGTTTTGTTTGTTTACTGCGAAGCATAAGCATAAGCATACCTCATCGAGCTCCATGTTCTCAAACAAGTTCTGTGCCCATGGATCATCGTCCCATGTTATGTGTCGTCCACTACTACTCGATGTTGCCGGAAACTGTAAGTACTCATTCCCTTGCATGTTCTCGTGTGTAGAGATTTCGCTTGTTTGATGTACATTCTCAATCATTTCTAAGAAACCTGATGAATAGTCATTCCTGGGTGCATGCTCAATCTGCATGTTTTTGGAAAATTGTCAGTAAATTACATAAGAATAGCATGGTCATGCGTCATGTCTAAATATCTTCATTTCCCTATTTTCATACCTGTATCGAAGGAAATGATTGTGGTGACGAATATGGCGTGTCAAAATTCCCATTTAGCAATCCTGTGAATGTAAATGTATTGTCCTGCATGAGTTCATAAATGTTAGTTTAACAGTAGCATCGTTATTTTCATTATTTTTGCGGCGTACACAATTTGATAATTCACCTGGAAAAGCATGTCATCGCATCTGAATGTGTCAACATGTCCATGGTCACCATCTGTGTATGCATCATCACCATCCTGCGAAGTTGTACATATTTATTTTTTGAAAGATCTTTAAATTATATATCTTTAGTCATAATTCTAATGTTTGCAGTTATTTTTTAGTTTATAATTCTTCATTATATAATTTGTTTTGTTAGTAATAATCTATTATCTAAGCTCCAGAACGAGAGTAGGAAATTCCCCAACTGCCAACTGCCCCTGACCCCTTTTTAAGTGTGTTATGCATTTATTGTACTGAATCTGCCATCTATTGGTGAAGCCTTAAGTAGATTCTCCAGCACGTTGAGTCTTCTTCTTCCTCAATCTCTGGTTTGTTCTGAAGGTTCATTTGTTAACTTCTTTGCATCTTCTTCCCCGAAGCATGAGGTTTTGTGTCTCTCTCTCTGTCACTCTCTCTCTTTCTCTCACACACACACTCTCTCTCTTTCTTTCTCTCTCTGTCTCTCTGTCTCTCTGTCTCTCTCACTCTATCTCTTTCTCGCTCTCTCTCTCTGTCTTTTATTTTCTTTCTCTCTATCTCTCTCTCTCTCTCTGATAATTTCTGAATCTTGAGGTTTTGTCTCTCTCTCTCTCAATCTCTCTCTGTCTCTCTCTCTCTTAGTTTCTGAATCTTGTGTGTCTCTCTCTCATTCTTAATCTAGTTTTCTCTCTCTCAATCTCTCTCTCTATGTCTCTTTCTATCTGAATCTCGTGTCTCTCTCTCTCAGTCTGAATCTACTGTCTTGTTCTCTCTCTCTCATTCTATCTTTCTCTCTATCTCTAACTCTATCTCTATCTTTATATTTCTTCTATTCAGTCTCTATATTATCTATATTCAAGAGCTCTATCTCTCTCTCTCTGTTATTTGAGATCTCTCTTTATATTGAGATCTCTCTCTATATATATTCAGTCTCTATATATCTCACTATATAGGTGTATATTGAAATCTCTCTCTATATATCTCTCTCTCTTTCTTAGATGCATGATTAGATGCTTGATGATATATCAGTAGTTGATTTTTTTTAGATGCTAGATGAACAACTGCAGAGATATATCTTATCTTATTTTCAGAGTTGTTTATCTTATTTTCTTAGACGCATGATTAGATGCTTGATGCTATATCAGTAGTTGATTTTTTTCTTAGATGCTAGATGAACAATCATTATTTGGATAGTTACTATACGAGCATTGTATACCATCAGTATACTATGCTATATAATCATTTTTCGTCTGCATTTTGTATATCTGCTGTAAGCATTGAGGATCATCAGGGACAGTAGCTTGAATCATTATCTATAATGGCTCTATTTTTTATGTTTGTGATGCATGATTATCTTTATATAGTTCCCACTTATTCTCTGTGCATGAAAGTTGTTTCTGGTACTAATAGCAATGCTTGCATCAGTAGCACTAGCATGATTTTTTCCGGCTTGCAATGATTTGATTTCTTATATATCGCGTGTCCACTGTTAACTTTCGTCAGTCGTATCTTTTTGTGCTGCCCAAAAGATGTTTTGTTGCATGACAGTTAATTTTTTTCCAGATGCGGTGCGAAACCTGCGGATGGCCCGATGGCCCTTGCCAAGAGAAGAAGAGGAAGTCTGCTTTCTTTTATGTGCATCTTGGGGAAAGGTTTCTTGAGTCAATGGTATATCTGTTTTCTCTATATTGTTTCTCTCTTTCGATGTTTTTGTTCTATAGCTCATTTCATCTCACTTGCGCAGACCATTCCCGTGTTTCATGAGAGCACAGTTTAACAACATGCTAGGCAAGATCATGCTTGTTATGTCTCTGGAGCGTGATGAGTATGTGTTTGATGCGAAGAAGAAACACGACAAGACACTCATGTTTGGTCCTGAATACGAGAGGTTTTTGACTGACTTTGGCATGAAGAAGGGAGACAGAGTAAGGATTGAATGGGATTACCCAATTGATGCGTTTTTCGCCATCTTCTCGGAGGGAGCTGATGGTGTCTCCAAGAATAGGGTGTTAGGTATAATTTTTCACTGTCAGATTGATATGCTTTAACACTTAGTAGTATGGCTCATTTTTTGCTTGTTAATTTTGTCTATCTAAAATATACAGAACCTCATGTTTTCGAGAATAGCGCCAAATCCGCCGTGTTTTCAAAAGGACTCACACTCACAGCTGCCTAGACTGCAAGGATGAACCATCATGTTCTTACATGAGGTCTGGGGTTGGGACATGTTTTTGACCACACCATAACAGTTACAGATGTTGCACACAATGGGCTGGTAAATTCTCAATATCAATTGTTCTCGTTATTTTTCTGCAGTCTAACCGTGTTGCTTTTTAGTTTGTATCAGTGTTCTGAACCTTTTTTCCTGTTGTTTTTCAGCGGATCCCAAGGGAGATTTCAACTGATCTCAACATATCTGAGAGTGGAAAAGTTTCTCTCATATATGGGTATGATTGGAACAAGTGTGAAGTCTCATACTACATTTTGCAAAGATGGTAGGATTTGCTTCAGGGCTGGTTGGCCGCAGTTTGCCGCTCAGCACGAGATACGCGATGGCTCTGTTGTGCTGATCCTATTCCACAAGGACAACGCAAACCATCTGAATGTCTCTTTCGATCGTCTCTAGAATCTTTTGTTATAGAGTTATTTAATGTGAGTTTTGTCGTAATGTAGAACCTCCTATATGTTTTTTATCAGTTAGTTGTAGTTTGTTAAGACCATCTTATATCTCGATGGACTATCTTTGGTGTTGAGATGTTTTTTTTGGATGCTGCTCCTCTTTTGCTGTTGCCATCTTCGAATGCAAACTCGAATTTGGTGTTCTCGATTTTTTTATCAGATGGTACTGATGTGAACAATGCAATCTTTTATCACTTTCAATTTTCACATTCTTGGTGATTTTTGTATGAAGCGTGCACATCAATCTGCTATGTTTTTTCATCTAAGATTCTAAAGAACCTCTAACAGGGCTTTTTTCTGAATATTTTTTCCTGAAAAATACCTGCGGTCGGGAGGAATGCTGCTTATGCAGTGGTGGATCCTTTTTCTTCTCAGTGCTTCCAGCTTGTCCAATCAAGCTTGGGCGTCCCTGAATGCGTTTGGTGAAGGTTTTCGGAGTATGAGAGACAGGAACCTGGGAACAAATGCTAGAAGATTGGATTCAGAGAAGCAAACCTGCATCGAAGAGGTTTGAAGAGTGCCCAGGTCAGTTCCTTTGTTGTCTGGGGGTTTGAGGATTCTATCCATGTTTCTCGGGTCTTGTGAGGGATCTCTTCTTCTCACGAATTGCACCCTCTCCAGATCTCAGTGATCTTTCTCCTGGTCATTTCTGTGTGTTCGTCGGGGGGCTGACGGCAAAGTTGTGTGTGGTTTTCTTGAGGAAGAAGAAGATCGATCCCTTTTCTGCTCTTTCTTTTCTTTACCGGGTTGTGCTTTTATCTGGACCTTTGACGCAGTTTAAAGTTGGGCCTTGCGTGTTAGGGGAACAGGCAGGCAACAGTCACGGCCTCGGGCTGATTTGTCGGGTTTCGGGCCCAGTTTACACAACACAACCCGTTAGCGAACAGCAGTCACGGCCTCGGGCTTTCTCTCTTTCGTTTCGTGTTTTTTCCTTTCGCGCCGGGCAGCTGGCCACGCAAGTGTATGTGTCAACGAACTATTGGCTAGAAAATTCGACTGTGCCCGAAATGAAAATCAGTCGACTGACAATTAGACACTCCCAAAAATAAAATCATGTAGAATTGGAGTGGCACAGCTAATTAAATTCTATAGGAAGAGCAAGGTTTTTGATTGTGGTGAAGGAATTTTTTCTCATGAGGTTGTACTCATATTATTTTCTACAAAATTTACACTACAAGATTACTTTGGGATTTTTCCAATAGGATTTTATCATATAAATCAAACGGCATTCGAAGGAAAAATTCTTATAAGATTTCAATTCTACACAAATCCTTTACAAATGCTATGAATCAAAAGAGCACTTAGTGTGTGTTCGGTTCCGGACCAAACCAAGGATGATAAGGTTTGTTTTTTAGATGTGTTTCGTTGTAAAGTGAGATGGATAAGTGGGACGGATGATTCCATCCCATAAAGCAATATACCGGCCGGAGATGCTGAGCCAACTGATCCCTCCAAATCAGCATACCTCCCAGCCACGTTTTCCTAATCGCGTGGACCACAGCCTAATCGCCTTCTTCTTCGGGCTATATCAACACTAGCAACGAATAGGACATCCGACGAGCTTTTGCTGGTCTCATCTGGCGTACGCCATGGCCGACCGCGCGTGGGCCTCGTCGTGCTAAAGTTGATCGAGACCACAAGGCCATGTGCGTCACAGGCCGGTACTCAAAGGTCCGCGGATGACCTAGAATCAAAGAACAAGGACGAGTTTCAGTTGTGGGTTCTAGCTAAGCAGCTAGCAGATAGGCGTGAAGAGTAGTCCTCTATGTTAGAACGGGCAGTACGGCTGCAATTGTAATTTGTAACTTTCTCCCCTCAATCTAAATGACATGACATGCAAGACTTGCATGTTCTTGAAAAAAAAAAGGTCGGCGGCGGTATGTAGTCAACAGGCGCCGGCAGTGGGTACGTCCTGCACCCGGCTCCAGCGACGGGTACTACATCGAGGACAACAACACTTACTCCGGTGAGTCCTCTCCGCGGTCGTCCATGGCAGTGATGCCGAACAAGGAGGAGCTGGAAGGTCGGTGAGGTAGCCTGGGAGACCTGACCCAGGGCACTAGCGAGGTCGCCTGAGAGGCTCGACCGAGGACGCCGCAAGGTTGTTCGCCTGTTCCTCGCCACGGTCAGTGATAATGAGGGAAACCTCCATTAATAACATATTAATGACCCGCTAATCAATTTCTATTAACCGCGAAGTTAATTACACTCCATCCTGTAAAACACGTACGTAATTGCTAGGGTTTTGCGGAACTTGCTCAACGCACAAAGGTGTGTGGTGTACATAACATATATATATGGGTATAAAACATGTACAAATACATGAATACACACGAGCTACGTATAATACAAAGTCTAACACCCTTCCTTTATCTTAACCTTGCCTAAAGTATTCATAAGGTCAAGATTGTGCTGATAAACCTCCAATAGAGGTAGCGACAGCGGCTGCGTGAAGATGTCAACAAGTTAATCTTTAGAAGAGATGAATATTGATTTGAAATAGCTTTTGTGCAATGCGTTCCCTAACGAAATGATAGTTAACTTCGATGTGTTTTGTTCATGAGTGAAATACCGGATCGGATGAAAGTTATGTGCCACCGTTGTTGTCACAGCAAAGGACTGGAGGCTGATGTTGAGAGATCCCCAACTCTTAAAGCAAAGACTACACCCCAATGACATTAGTTGGGGCATTGTCAACGTTGTATTCAGATTCAATACTATTACAAGATATTGTCGCCTTCTTATTAGGACACTCCAGGCCAATTGGTTGGGACCAAAGAACACTTCAGGTCCGTCGTGGATCGCTGATCATAAGGTTACTTGTCCAATCCGCATCCCAGAAGGCTAAAAACACGCCTGAAGGTGATGACCATAGGATGCAGGGAGACGCACATAACGCAGGATATGCTTAACAGCGCGCGGATGATGATCCGAGGTGTATCAAGATCAAGACAGATGCGATTGATCACAAACGAGATGAAAAAACTAGTGATCGTCATCTATTGCAGACCACAATGATATTGTCGTACTTAGTGATATCATCAGAAGAAACCAGATCACCATCAAATGCTGAAATCTTATCAGTTGGGGACATGGACATTGTGACCGTTTTGCACTTTAGCATCCTTGTTCGTCATAAAAGGTCTAGGGAGTGCTTCTGATGAGTAAGTGTCAAGCCACCACAAGTGCAGTTTACCAAGATCTTTGACAACAAAGTCAATACTCAATGCAGAAACCATATGATCAGCAGTGGCGAGCCGGCGACTAAGGAGCTGACAAGGATAATATCATTAACGTAAACCAGAAGATACATAATGACCTCTGGTCGCTCAAGGAGAAACATGGACGTGTCTAAAGTAGAGGGCACAAAACCGTGTGTAGGAATGGTATAGTTGGTTTGACCAACAGGCTGAATGTGACTCCATAATTTAGACCATAGCATTGTTTAAACCCTTTACAACTAGGCGTGCCTTATATTGTTCAACGAAACCATCGGCATGCTTCTTAAACACCCACTTGGAATCAATGATGTTGACTCCAGATGGAGGAGAAAGCAATTTTCAGGTATCATTATAAATGAGATCATGAAATTCCTTCTCAATTAAGTAAAGCCAGTGCCGAATTTTCATGGTGGTCTGAAAGTGCCGAGGTTTAGCCATAGGATCAGATTCAGAGTGAGCCATGCAGGCAGCAAGCCACGCGACTTTGTTTGTCGGTTTGTCCTCACGGTTTGAAGATCCCACTAAGGTTGCGTGTATTAGGATGCAAAACTGTAGGCACAAATGCAGACGAAGAGGTATCCGCAGGTGGTAAGGGCAACTCAAACGCCCCTCCCATCAAATGCGTCCGATTTGTGGTGGTCCTCGGACAAAAAATAGGCCCGTATCTGGTCCATTTGGGGGGGGGGGGGGGGGGGGGGGGCACCCAACGGCCTCCCACACCCCTTTTTTGTTGCCCCTTTTTGCAATTTGCAATTTAGTTCCAACTAAAATGACTAGATAAAATTGCAAATAAATGAAAATAATAGCAAATAGATTACCAATAATTAGACATCACATAGCAATGTAAGAAATGACACATAGTTTAAAGGCACATAGTTCAAATGAGATAAAATAAAATAAAACTGAGATGCACGCATCGCATTCGTGGATCATCTTTTGCTTCTTCATGAACAATGCCCTTTGCTCTAGGATCATCCGGTTCTCCTGGGTTATCAGTGCGATCTTCACTCGGTTCTCCTCGGCCTGGACCCGGTTCTTCGCGGCATTCATTACGAGATCCACGTCCTTAGCACATTACCGGGCTACCGGCATTGGCCCATCAATATCTAGCATTTTCTTGGCCACCTCAAGAAGTTGGTCAATGTCTCCCCTTTGTTCCGGCGTTTTCTCTCATCTCTTCTCGCACTTAACTCCTTGTTACCGATGATCAACCCCTTCAAGGTCTCCTCCTATGCAAGTGTGTCGTCGAGAACCTCGCCCTTGAGCATGATTACAGACCGGGTGGCGGCTTGGTTCACGATGACATACACGTTGGTTCGGGCCTGTAGGGCGGCGATGGCTTGCGCCTCGGCCACCCGAGCGGTGGCGGCCTCGGAATTAGGCGCTTGCTTCTTCACATTTCCCTCCGAGCTTGCCTTTTGGCCAGACTCGGGTATCCGCTCCCTTTTCGGCTTGAGCAAGGATGACGGCGCTCTTCTTCGTCTTGGACAGGCTGGCGTCACCCTCCATCGGTGACGGCAGCTTTAGTGGCGGTGGTAGGGGCGAGGGTTTTCCGATGCCCTCGGAAGGACCTGGGGACTGGGAGGAGAGGAAGTGTTCATGTGTTGGCACTGTGGCAAGGCTTGTTCATGAAGGCTTGTACCAGGTATGACTTGTTTTTTTAGATTGGTGGAGAAAAAAGGCAAACTGAACAATACATACACTGTGTTTGGATGTAGGAATTGGGCAGTGGAATCAGGGAATCTGGAATTGGACAACATTTCTGCCGTTTGGACTGGTCACGGAATTTGGGCTCGGAAAAAGCAGACCAATTCCCAGTGCAACCCGTGCAGTGTCCGCTCGACCCAAATCTTTCCTAGCTGGGAGCCTCGGAAACGCGCGGAAACGAGCGAGCGAGCTCCTTCGCGTCCCGTTCCCCTCCTCGCGAAACAGAATCGAGCGAGCTCGACCTTCGCTCCTCCCTCGCGAAACGGCGGCGTCGGCAGCCAGTACCGAACCTCCTCCCCTCCCTCTCCTCCGAAGCGCCGCCGTCCTCTTTCCCTCGTCCGAAATGCTCCGTTCCCGGCGCGGCCGCGTCCTCCTCTCTCCCTCTGAGCTGCGTCGCCGACGTAAACCCTAGATGGGGACAACCGTTCGATGCGGCCGGCGGCGGGATAGGGACGGCGAGGACGAATTCCTGCTCAAGAACGATGTTTCTTGTGCTGGGGTTGATTGCGGCGTGCTCCTATATGCCGGCGGTCTGGTCCGTCGCTACTCTGTTCGATTCGCTCAGGAGGCTGCAGCTGATGCAATTGTCCGTTTCCGCGCTCAAGGTACCTATTGCGATAGCACAAACCATATATCTGATATGTTTGTTTTGTTCCTTCTTTTTGGTTTGCTGATCTTTGGGACTGTTCGTCGTAGGCTACTGAAATTGGGAGAGCTGTTAATGGGCTCCGGAAGCACAACTCAAAGCAGATCCGTCACCTTGTGCAAACTCTCATTCAGTAAGCTCCATGAACTGATCGAGATGGAGTGAAACAGAACCATTTTTCTGCAAGCTGGCAACAGTTGTGTTCGGGGATGCCTATGATACATACCTCGAGTAAGTTTGAGGATGTTAAGTCACCTGACATGCTGAATGACATCTCTGATTCTGGTTTAGACAATGCATCAGTATCAAGAATGAGTCCATGCATGCCTGTTCAATGAATTGCAGTCAGAGCAAAGACTTTGAGCTCCTCAATGGCACGGAAATTTCAGGTTCTGCTCTTGATACAGATCAGGAAGAATTCAGTGATTTTAGTGCTAAAGCTGTTACGGAGGACATCTCTAGAGTGCACCTACTGGGTCTCTCTAGAAGACTTGTGCTATTTTTAGGGACAAAATTATTATCCATTTGTTGTTGGTAATTGAAAACTATTTAATTTCTACTTGATTGTTTGTGACTTGATTTTGAATTTTAATGTTATTATGTGTAAAATAATATAAATATTCAGATATACACATACAATTGTTTTCATACATGTAACAAGTTTTATATTGTCCAAACTCAACAAAACGTTCAATTCCAAGATTCATACGTCCAAACAAGAATTGGAATCGTGTTCTACCGTCCGATTCCAGCCATAAATTCCAGTCACAACCAAACAACGGAATTGACATTGGAGTCCATTTCCTTTCCATCTGAGAAATGGAATTGCTAGTCCAATTCAATTCCCAGCAAACTTTCCTACATCCAAACACAGTGATAGTGAATTTTATTCGGTAAAAGCAATAACACAACTCGAATGGCAAACGTGGTGAACTGCGTGTACGTCACATGGAGAAAAAACGACAAATCTGCGACGGAAGACAAGCATCTTTGTAGCGTGGGTCCGTGCGCGGGATTGCGATGCTTTGCCCTGCACACAAACAATTCAAAGAGTTTTAAGATTTTTTTTAATGTTAGTTTTAAGATTTGACAAGTGATAGAAAATGATGACGGAAGCAGCGGGACATCGACAAGACTCACCGTGATGCTGCATCAGGGAACGACACTCACGGCTGCACTTGAATTGGGCCTTTGAATCAAGAGAACTTTGAGATTGTTTGTAGAACTACGACTTGCCTTTCTTTGCCACTCTCTTTGGCCAGCGGCATCAGAATAGAGTGTGATCTCCTCCAGTTTTTTGAGTTTGTCGATGTCAATGCTCGAAAGATCACATTGAGTATTGACGAGCATATGAAGTGAGACAAGAAAACACAGTACACTATCTTCACTGATTATTATACGGTCCAGATGGCTGACTGCCACCAGGCACAACCGCCTTAGGGTGTACAAACAACCAGCTGGTATCTTGAGCTCCCGCAGGTTATCTTCAACCAGCTTCAGATATTCCAGTGAATGGAAAAGTGTCACGAGACGTACAATTTCATCCCCGCTAAGATTTGTCCCTGAAAGGCACAGCACCTTAATACCCTGCAGCCCTATATTAGGACGATCGACTAGATGTGTTCTCAGATCGCCACGTAATTTGAGCGAGGTCAGGAAACCGTGTAGCTCTAGACATTTGACAATTTCACTTGGATATTCGTTGCATTCAATAGACAGGGAGCGTGTCGCCGAAGGCACTTCAGTGAACTTGTTGATCGCATCTGTGACATTGCCAGTCAATTCACCAGCATCACACCATATTTTGACTTTCCTCAACTTCTTCATACGACTCATCAGTTGTCCAAATTCTTTGCCATCACTGACGACAAATCCTGAAAGACTCTCCAATTGGCTTGGTGTTTTCAGTAACTGTTTGAGCTTCTTCTTTGTGATGTCACGTTTATACAGCTGAAACTTTCCAAGGAGGTGTTTTAACTGGGGGAGCTCCATGACTTCCACTGGCACATACACTGTTTTCATTTTCGTCATGGCGAGTGTCTGTAACAATTGCAGCTTTGCTATTTCCCTTGGTACCTGATCAATACTGTCCCCGAGGCTCAGATATTTTAGCATCAACAGGTTACATATTTTCTTCAGCTGATTCTTGGTCAGAAAAACTGAACATTCTTTCATATCCAACACTCGTAAAAGCTTATATCTGGAAAGTTTAGAAATATTTGCAATACTACCAGTATGAAAAACCGCCAGAGTCCGGAGACGGCGGTAAACACTCGCATCAGGCAAACTCAATGTGTCATTTTCACCAATGATTTGATGGAGAGAAAGCCTGCGGACAGGATTACCCAAACCACTTGCGGGTGTGTCCGTCGAACCACAGGAGGATGTCAAGAAGTTAATGGAGTTGGACTCGCAAGAAATGTGGTTGAGCATCATCACAGGAAATTGGCATCTCTTCACTTCTCCGTTTTCGCTGACATGAACAGCGTGATGGTCAATGAAGATCTCCAGTGACTTACGTAATTCACCATCTCTTTCACCAATGTCAATTCCTTCAGCCGATATCTCCTTATCAAAAGATTCCACCTCACTAGATGATGACGTGGGAACATGCAAAAGTATAGCAAGCAATGCTCGAGATCAAGGCTAGATAAACTCTTGTTGTAGTTACGGACAAGTAACTCTTGCAACTTTTGTTTATGTGTTCCCGTCTCTTCTTTGAAAACGGCCTCTTCTTTACATATTGTGTTTGTCAGATTATTTATCCTCATATATTTTTGATCATCTCCTTTATCCAGATCAAGTGGTGTACACTTGCAGTGTACTGCTTCGGTATAATCAGTCGTCACGACGATAATCATGCCGCCTTCTACATTATCAAATTTGTTGATTATTGCTAGTAATTTGTCCATGTCCACATTTTCAATTATGAGCAAATACCTATAAGATGGAAATTGTCAAAGGAAAAAATTAATAGGCAGCAACCACTACAAACCCAGACAGATCTGAAAGCCATAATGTTCTCCATAGAAAAGCCTTGTACATAACATGGATCGGCATACTCATGAGTGCATAAGAGAATTGATTTGATAGATCAAGATACAAAAGATTGGAATGAACAACTTGTTAGAACCGTTTTAGTGTCGAGGTTATTCGGGAAATACGATCGATCCCCATTCTGTAAGGAAATTAAAATGTGGCTTGGAAGCCTGAACTTAATTTGATAGATCAAGATACACTTCTGACAGGTGGGGCCAATAAAAAGATGAATGTATGGCAACGTTGAAAAACTAAGGGCACTCGTAAGAACATAAAGAACTAATGGAAGACTGGAGTTTTCATAATTATCAGAAAAGTAGTGGCATATAGCCATATACTACTCCAGTAAAAATTCTTAGGTAAACTAGTGGCATTAATTGACATAATATATATCTCATGGATTTATAGTAGAACATAGTAGGAGAAATAGGATAGCATCGGCATGGGCAAGATACTGTAAGGTGGCTTTGAATTTACTATGTCTGTAGTAAAGCAAGGAGGAAAAAGTGATCACCTTCCATCTTTCTGACTTGATCCGGAATATACTGTGAGGGAGGTACTCCCAGTATCCTGATGTTCCACGACGGCCTTTCCCTTGAGATCTGTGACGGGAGTTCTCTCCATCTCTAGATGTTTCAGGAAGGCTTTTCCCTTGAGATCTTCGACGGGGGCACTCTCAATATCCTGATGTGCTGTGTTGGTGGTACTCCCACCATTCTGATTAAGAGTTACTTGAGCGCTTATCTCTTGAATAACCAGCCCAGGTTCCTTCCCCGCAGCGTTGTATCTACTTCTCCGAGAGAATTGATTTTGCACTTGATCTGTATCGTAAACTTGGTTGACTAGAAGAGTGTTACCTAGTGCGCCATATCCAACGATGGAGATCACCTTGAGCTTCTTCTCCGATTCGGTCGGTGTGCGGAGAAGATGCTGAAGAAGCTCATACTCCTTAGTCACGTGGGTAGCAGCAGCTTCGTCTTCCGTGGATGCAGTTGGTGCATCTTCTGATTCCTTGTGCTTCACCATAAAACGATCCAAGCTCGTATGTGCATCTTCTGATCTCTGCTTGAGTTGACGAATCTTGTTGCCTATCTGTATGCTTCTGGGTTTCACCATCCTCTTGGCGAAGCGCCAGGCAGGAGAGAGGAATCCTGCAGCTTCACTTTCCACCATGTCTAGAGGCGTCTTGGTCATGAAACAGTCTATGAGGTCTTCCATGGCGTACGACAAGAGGTTCATATCCTTAATCCATTGATCCTCCACCTTGCTAGCAGCAACGCCGGATCCGAAACGATCAAGAAAGGAAGCACGGATGTAGTTCAAGTGTGTACTTATGGACTCAACATCATCCTGCATATCCTTGCCAACCGCATTTCTCAGTATCGGCAGCCCCAAGTCGATGAACGATCTGATTGTGGCCGCAGCGATAGCAACAGCCATTGATTTCCTTGTGGAATGGATTTCTCTTTGATTTCCTTGTGGATTGGATATATATGTAGACTAGATATGCATAGTAGTGTTGATGTGGCTGGAGATCAAAGGGAGATTGATCTAGCGTGCAACTGTCGATGCATAGAGAGAGGGAGAGGGAGGGGGGTTGGTGATAAGCTTCCAACTGGCGGCGACGACCTGACATTGGAATCAGATATTTCGTGGAAATTTCCACGCAACTTCTCAACAGGTGCCACTCGGTAGGTTGGTGATAAGCTTGCAACGACTTGGGCCCGAGTGTAATTTCCATAAATAAGGGTATAACTATGCAGTTTCGTACATCTTAATTCCTTCAAGTTGGAGTGCTAATATATAACTTTGTTCGTTCTTATCTCCGAGAAACATCGCTGTTGGCTGTTGCTACCCAAGAAAGAAAGCCAAGACTTGCAGCTTGCTGAGAGTCTTCGGAAATGAGAGATGCTCTCTCGGTATAGCCCTCCTCGATCCATCCATCCATCGTCATACTTTTTTGTTCTTATTTCTTTCTGATCGATGCATAAGTACATACTTTTTTTTTTTGTGAATTACATATTTCTTCTCCCTGAAAACACACATCTAAATGAAAAAGTTAATCTCACACCGCAAGCACCACGCAAAAATACAACCTTACAGTTCAATGGAGAAATCAAGGCGCAGCTCTTGTGTTTTCTTTCTCATCGATCTCGTGCTTGTTTGTTTCAGGTTGAAATGGTTGCTGTTGGGGCAGGTGATGCCTTGGCTCAGGTGGTGATGATGGGGGAGTCGGATCCTCCTATTACTGCTTCGCTCGGCCCCATAGATCGCCTCATATGCCTGCTCAAATCATTGGAAGGATCAGAGCAAACTCTTCCAGTGTGGCTTCGTGTGAATCAAATCAGGACGCTCAGAGAGCATCTCGAAAGATTTCGCAAGCCACTGAAGAATCTGTCCGAGATGGAGGAGACTAGTTTCAGGGCCAAGTGGTGGATGAAAGAGGTTCGGGAACTCTGTTATGACACTGAGGACTACTTGGTGCAATCAGGTGCCGGTGTCCACAGAACACTTGGACGAATAGTTAGATTCATCATCAGTTGGATTTACAGTAAGCTCAAGCGGCGCACCAGCACCAGGGTGTCCAGATTCATGGCTCGTGCGGAAGTCCTGAAGAAAACATGGGAACAAATCATCGGCGCAGAAATCGAAGTTGCCATCTCCCTCAAGAAAGGAAGAAAAGCAGTCATCTCCCTCGAGAGAGAAATGGAAGCTGTCATGGAGACCCTCACAGCCCAACTCTTCGATATGCTGGCTTTTGAGGACGACAAGCAGCGACAGCTCAAGGTGGTAATTATCTCTGGTTTTGCAGGTTCTGGAAAGACAACGCTTGCCAGAACCTTGTATGTCAAGTGTAAAAGAAGATTCCGGTGTTCGGCTTTTGTACGGGTTTCTCGAAATCCAGATTTCAGGAGCCTCCTCACCAGCATCCTGTCCCAAATTAAGGCACCATCGCCACATGGCCTTTGTGATGTGCAAGGCCTTATTTGCAGTATCAGTGATCATCTGCGAGGCAAAAGGTACGTACAACCCAGGCACTTTAGCATCTCTTTCCGGTTACTCCACACATTTGTACATATATACATGTGTAATGTGTTATCTTCACGGTTTTGGAGTACCTTGAATTAAAGTTGTCATGCCTTCTATGTTTTAGCTTGATTTTATAATCTTATTTAATTGTTAGAACACGATTGTTATTGTGCTATATGGTTAACTATAATTCTTTTTTTGTATGTATGACGTACTTACTATTCTATACTATGACTTAAACTTCAATTGCTAAGCGTTCATTGTTGGCTTAATCCCGCTATCTTAACTAATCAGTAGAATTATGTGATTGTTTTGATTTCCCTTTATCATAGATCATAGGAAAGACATAGAAAATGTTAATGTTTATTTCATACGGATATAAAAATACCAGTCACTAAAGATAAAACAAATCAGTGGAACCGTAACAGTATAGGGTTTCCTTGCTCTGAGATTTGGAGATGTTGAGTACTCACAGGTTAGTCCTCTTCAGCTAGGCGCCTAGGAGCCGATGTTTCGGCAAGTCGCTCATTAGCAGTATCCTCGCTCAGACTAGGACGTGTTTATCGGTGTCTCTAAATATATGCTCATTTATTTTATTTAATATATATGGACAGAGAGATGCATTTCTCTATGCTTATCTTTGTGTCAACTTGGGAAAACATATTTGACAAGAACACAGTATTTTACAGGTACTTCATAGTAATTGATGATGTGCGGAGCCCGTCAGTTTGGGATATTATTAGCCGTGCTTTTCCCTCTGGCATTTTTCGCAGCAGGATATTAGTGACCACACGGAGCGAGCAGGTAGAAGCGGCATATTCTGGTTATATGTTGAAGTCTGCTATCTTTAAGATGGGTGCCACTGATGATGGTTGCACGCATACTAGCACTAAAGAGAAGAGCAATGCTCTGAACATTAGATACAATAATCTTCCTCTTCATTTGAAGACTTGTTTGCTCTATCTTGGTATGCATCCAGAGGGCTGCACCATTAGGAAGGATGATCTGGTGAAACAATGGGTAGCTGAAGTTTTCATCCCTGCAGTAAAAATAGAGGAAACTTCTCAGATTCCTCAAAATAAAGAAGAGGCAATTTTGGAGATTTCTCAATATGAGACAGAGGAAATTGCAGAGGTTCCTCAAGATGGCATTTCAGAGATTCTTGAAGATCAACCAGAGCAAATTGCACAGGTTTATCAAGATCAAAGAGAGGAAATTGCGGGGGGTTATTTTGATGAGCTTGTCACTAGAGGAATGCTTCAGCCCGTAGACATAAATCATAAAGGCGAGATATTGTCATGTACAGTTCATCATTTGGTATTGGATCTTATTAGGTACAAATCGAAGGAGGACAATTTCCTTATTGTTGTGGACAATCTTGAATCAACTCTTGGACACCCTGACATTGTTCGTCGACTTTCTGTCCAGTTTGGGTGTGAAAAAGGTGCAAGCATACCGGAAAGCATCATATTGTCCCAAGTTCGATCACTTATATTCTATGGATTCCTCGAATGTGTGCCCTCTTTTGCAGATTATGGGATTCTTCGAGTTTTGAATCTTCATATTTGGGCTGATGAAGACAAGATTTTTGATCTCACAATAATTGGTGAGTTATGTTATTTGAGATATCTGAAGATTGAATGTAATGTCGCAGTCAGACTTCCATTGAAGATTCGAAGATTGCAACACTTGGGTACACTGGAATTACATGCACAAGTAGTGTCTATTCCATCAGATATTGGTCATCTGAAGAAATTATTGCACGTCCGCTGTCCATGCAAGGCTGATGTGAGGGACCTTAGCGAGCTGAAAAATCTTCTTGATCTTGAGCTCACTTGTTACACAGTTGAAAATCTGGAAGACAACATGAGGTGCATACACTCAGTTCTGGAGAACCTAAGCAGCCTCAGATGTCTAGTTCTGGTCCCTGCTTCAGGGTCATATAGTGTAAATACACTGCCTGACAACCCTTCAAGAATGTGTATTGTGTCCCCTGCCCCAGCCCATCTTCAGAAACTTGAGTTGTCACGTCGTTGTTGTATCTTCTCCAGACTCCCCGACTGGATTGGGGAACTTCATGAGCTATGTGTTCTTAAGATTGCAACTAGGGAACTGTCTAGGGAAGATATTGCTATCCTGAAAGGACTACCTGCCCTCACTACTCTCTCATTGCATTTACAGATAATGGCTGCAGAAATGACTGTCTTTGGCAAGGGAGGATTCTCACTTCTCAGACACTTTAAGTTCAAATGCAATGTACCTTGGCTGAAATTTGAAGCTGATGCAATGCCTAATCTCGAGAAGCTCAAGCTATGTTTCAATTCCCTGATAGAGGATGAACAAGGGACTACACCGATCATCATCATCGAGCGCTTGTCAGGCCTTAAAGAGATATCTGCAATAATTGATTCAGCAGGCGCTGATGCAGGTTCTGCCTGGTGGAAAGCTATTAGAAACGATCGAGGAAATCCTAAGGTGCAATTGATGGGTTCGATTTATTATGATGAACAGGGTCGAGAAACGCTGATGCGTGAAGGCTCAGGGAAGATGAGAACACCGAAGCTGATATCAGGTATAAATTTACCTTCAAAAAACCAATGCCGCCTCCCTTCTCCCTTACTTTGCGCACGATTGCTTTGCAATGGAAATAAACTTGTGATGTTCATGTTTTTAAATAAGTATTTACATGTATGTACTTCACACCATAACCGACATGTCTGAGTGTTTTCATAAATAAGAAAAAGTGTTTTATATGTTCCAAATATGATAATACGAGTGGTTCAATCAGCCTAAATTTGTTTTAGAAAAAAAAGGGATTACCTCGGCCTCTTCATCGGTTGATACACAGTGCTATTAATGATTGGGAAGTTAAGTCTACACAAAGTTTGCTACCAAATAAGAAACAATTATATAGTTTGAAGAAAAAGAACCGAACCAAAAGGAAAAGAAGAATAAGTTTGACCTCTTTTTAATGATTATTGACACCAGGGTTCATACGAAGCCGGAGTCCTCGCATCTACCTGTTCCTGGTATTATATTTGGTTTTCCACTGTTCATCCCGTCCAACCCTTTATGACAACCAGTTTGCGATATCTATCAGTAGCTTGATGCATACATGTCTAATTCTTCATTGTCTTTTGTTATACCGTTGCAATTGCAGCACGCTGCAGGGAAGATGAACCTGAAGATCGACCTTCTATATCCGAAATAATCAGCATTCCGGATGAATCTGAAAGCACGGATGGGCACAGTAGTAGCCAGGTAAGCTAGACAGTTTAAGATACTCCCTCCGTTCACTTTTATAAGGCACACTTTCCATCCATTCCATTTAGCCACATACATACCAATATGAGTGAATCTAGACTTATTTTATATATTTTTAGATAAAGGGATTTATTACTTAAAGTTTAAGCATTACACCCGGCCTCTGCATATAAATGCACACAGCCGCAATCCGAACTAGAAAATAAAATAGTATGTGTAGCAGTAGGCGAATTACAATCATGAAATGAATATAGTAGAACGCCAGCACTGAAGGTGGACTCGAGCGCCTATTGAGGACCAATCCGGCGATCAAGTGGTCATCCATGTCGGATAAAAATATCACTCGCCACCTCTTCCAAACGTGCACATGCCTCCGTAAAGAGGCCTCGATGTCCCTCCCGTTGTAAGGTGGACCAAGAACGGAGAAAACTTGTGCACCGGTAGAGAACCTGCATATGAGAAACATCTTTATCATTGAAAAGCTTGTCATTTTTACTTAGCAAAAGCGACCATATGACGGCTATCACTCCCACCCTAATAACGGTTTTATACTTTTTATCAATCCCATTAAGCCAGTTGCCAAAAACATTAGCAACAGACTTTGGTTGATATAAGTTAGACGCTATCTGAATGGCTGACCATATGGAACGTGCGAAACTACACTCGAAGAATAAGTGTTTTATTGTCTCTTCGTGTGGACAAAACATACACTTCGTACTTCCATGCCAATTCCGTTTAACAAGGTTATCCTTTGTTAGAATGACACCCCTACAAAGATACCACGTAAAAATTGTAATCTTAAGTGGAATCTTCATTTGCCATATTTTTTTTATTATCATCAACTGGCACCTCGGAATGTACTAACGCCCTATACATGGAATCCACAGAGAATTTACCATTCGCACATAGATTCCAACGAAACTCATCAGGACCCTATGTGAGTTGAACCGAGTTCAACCGTGCCAACAAGGAGTTCCAAGACGCTAGTCTCGGCCCAATTAAATCTCGTCTGAACGGCACATTCGGAGGAGAGCACTACATGACAGTGGCAATGGTATCCCTTTATGACGCACAATATTGTATAGGGCTGGATATTGATCCCGGAGGGTGGTATTGTCTAACCATTTGTCCTCCCAGAATCTAATCTCCGAGCCATCCTTAATATTAAATACCCCGAAGCGAAAGAAATGTTTCTTTGTCGCCATCAGTCCAGCCCAAAAGTGGGAATCACCAGGTTTTCAGTACACCTATGATACCGCCTTTGTGCCAATGTATTTTCTCTCAAGGAGTGTTTGCCATATCCCATCTTCAGTAAGCAGCTTAAAAAGCCATTTACATAGAAGGGCTGAGTTCTTGACATTAAGGTCATGAATACCACGCCCTCCCTGATATTTAGGTCGACAAACAACATTTTATTTAGCCAGTCTGTACTTCTTCTTCTCCCCGTCTCCTTGCCAAAAGAATCTTTATCGGAAATAATCCAATTTTTGCAAGATCCTTTTTGGTATTTGGAAGAAGGATATCATATACAGTACCATGTTTGTTAGTACCGAATTAATGAGTACCAATCTTCCACCAAGAGATAGCAATTTTCCTTTCCAACTAGATAGCCTTGCTTGAAGACGTTCTTCGACGTGTCTCCATTCCGCATTAGTCAGTTTCCGATAATGTATTGGTATTCCAAGGTACATTATTGGAAATTGACTCTGCTCGCAGCCAAAAATATCGGCATATTGGGCAGCTGCTTCTTGAGCCTCACCGAAGCAAAACAATTCACTCTTATGGAAATTTATTTTCAATCCCGATAATTGCTCGAATACTGATAATATTAATTTCAGATTCGCTGCTTTATCTAGATCATGTTCCATAAAGAGGATTATATCGTCTGCATATTGAAAAATAGATAATCCACGATCAACTAGATGTGGAACAACTCCTTCAATTTGGCCATCCGTCTTAGCTCGTTCAATCATGATCGTCAACATATCCGCCACTATATTAAATAATATAGGCGATAGAGGATCACCTTGCCTTAATCCTTTTTTTGCTTGGAAGTAGCGGCCGACGTCATCATTGACTTTTATCGCCACCCTACCCTCGGCAACAAAATTATGGATCAAAGCAGACCACTCATCCGAGAAGCCTTTCATTCTCAGAGTCTGTAGCATGAACAGCCATTTGACCTTATCATAAGCCTTTTCAAAGTCGATTTTAAATATCACCCCATCAAGTTTTTTCGTGTGCATCTCATGGACGGTCTCGTGTAGAACCACAACCCCGTCAAGGATATTCCTCCCTTGCATAAAAGCTGTTTGGGTAGGTTTTACCACATGATCTGCCACAGAATTTAACCTGATGGTCGCTACTTTTATAAAGTTTTTGGAGCTAACATTCAGAAGACATATAGGCCGATACTGTTGTATCATTTCGGCATTCTGAATCTTAGGTAACAAAACGATCTCCCCAAAGTTAAGGCGAAATAGCTCCAGTTGTCCGGCATGTAAGCAGCCAAATAACTCAAACAAGTCAGACTTGATGGTTTCCCAGAAATGCTGGTAGAACTCAGCCGGAAAACCATCCGGTCCAGGCGCCTTGTTATGCTCCATTTGGAAAACCGCCTTGCTTACCTCCTCCATAGAGAAAGGTGCAGTAAGAAACTTGTTTTCCTCAGGAGTTACTTGGGTAATATCATCCGTTCGAGACTCATCTAGAGTAAAGTTCTCTTCCTCGGGAGCCCTGAACAAACCTTTATAGTAGTTCGTAATATATTCCTTGAGCTGATCCTGTCCTTCGATCAAGCCCTCATCCTGTAGGAGAGAATGAATACATTTCTTCCTATGTCTGCCATTAGCAACATTGTGAAAGTACTTTGTATTCGAGTCCCCTTGCATGGAATGGATGTGGTTCTTCGCTCATTTACCAAAAATGCTAGTTAAACTTTCTAAACATAGAATGTTTATTTTTTCAAAGATTGTCGAGATCATCACATTAACTAAAGCAATGTACCACGAGTTATCTCGTTAGTGACCCTTTATCACAGGCCTCGAAGTTGTGTTAGTGAAATAAATTATTCACCTTAACCACCCATTGTATGTACAAGTACTGATCACAAGGTGGTACATAATTTTAGCGCATAGCATGCCAGATTTGAGGCACCTAGGGCAGTCTGTGACGCGCCCGCCCAGCAGGAGATGGTAGAGGACGTTTCTGGCAAGTTGAGTGGTTGAGAACGCCCTGGTTGATGTAGTTGAGGCTGCTCGCCCAGCAAGTTGGTATGTAATATTGTGGTATATTGTTCATCTGTTGTTTTTCTGTGGGGCGTCCGAGAGTGGTGGTCTACGGAGGAGGAGCTTGCCCCGGAGGATTCTCTAGCCTGGACTTCTGTGGATTTTTTGTCTGCATTGTTGGCATGGCTGATGAAGGCCCTTCGGGGATGTTTCAATTCGTTTGGCAACTATCATTTTTGAGATTGCATACCCAACAAGTTTGGCTGTTCTGGAATTAGAAACATCATTTCATGTCTGTATGTTTATTCAATTCATGTGTCTAACCCAGTCATTTCATTTCATTTCATGTGTCTAACCCAGTCATCTCCAACAGCGTGGGTGGGCATTGGTCCCTCTCAACATAGGGAACAGGCTAGTGAGAGGTTGTTGGCATGAATACGGGGCAGAGGTCCGGTGGCAAGGGTAGTAGTGGCTAAACCTGATTGGTCGAGTTTTCGAGAGGTCGTCGGCCAGTAGACTTATTGCGGGCAATGACGGGTGTGAGGACAAATATGCGCGTAGTCTGGCAGAAATAAAAGATTTCGCCTTACAACTTGATCAGGCAATGTCGAATGCGCACATTGTGTCTTTTTTAAGTTGTTGGCTCAAAGCTATGCCTTTTCAGAGATGAAAATCTTGAGTTGGACCTTGTTGGACTCGCCAACATAGGGACAGTGGGACACATGTGACAATACCTTTTGTAACCCTTCTCGGATAGTTTTTCTTATTTCGTTTGCCGATTTGCTCGGAATCAATGCTTACCATTGTTAAATAATCAATTGTAGATGGACATCATCCACCTGAACCGGTAATTTTGTGTTTGCAGGCGAGTGACTTCCCAGGCAAGCAGGACAAGAAACAATACACAAGCTCAGGTACGTATGCATCCTCCTGGTGTTAGCTAGCTAGCTAGTTTTTTGTATGACATCTCGAGATTCTCTTCTATACATTGATCGATTGTTATCCGTATCTGTCTAGACATGAAGAATGGGACTGTTGCCATTTAGCCTGCATGTGTAGATAGTTTAAGTCATTGACACATCGGACCAATAGTAGTTTCTGATGGCTAACCAAGCGGCCTCGTACTGATAAGTAAGCCTAGTTTCTAAAAATAGTGTTCCTCGTCTTCTAAGAAAAAGTAGGCCACGCGGTCCGATCTAGCCTCGGCACGTTTTCTTCTGAATAAAGCTAGATATATTAACATTAAGGATCTTTGTACATCATTACATGGCTCTCAACAATCAATATTAGAGTAAGAAAGATCGCTGCCCAGCTGCACAGTACAATAAGAAGTTGATCGAAGGACAGGATCGCTGTCATGCAATGCATTAAAGAGGAGGCAAATAGAGTAATCAACATATGTAGTTACCATCAAATAACACTTGCCAATATAATATGAGTCTACAAAGTTAATAAATGAATGCCTATATGTTACCACGCATACGATAATTACCACTGTTGGAAAATAATCTTGCCCTTGTCCCTAGAATAGTAAAGTTTGTGTTAGTCGTGCAATATTGGTAAGTGTCCTAGTCGATCTGGTTAGTTTCCTAGTGAGTAGTAGTACGTGTGCATCAAACTGGAGTTGAAGTTGGAGTCAGTTTGGTGTACGTGTGTACAACTCCGAGTAGGTATGGTAAGATTCGTTAGTTTGAGTCTATGTAGGACAAGGTCAAGAGGGTTGGGCTGTGTATATAAGCACCGCCCAGGGCGTGATTGTAACCGAGACATTGAGAAGAAATAAAAAAACAAAAAGAACGGGCACGATATGTGCCCTTGGCTATAGTTTCTCTTTTGCGCGAGTTCGTCTAGTCTTCATGTGATCGATCCTGTGGGCAAATCCCAACAACCTACTATAAAGATAATAATTTAGACGAGTAACATACTAATGATATTAGTCTAATTACTCCGCAATATGACCAGCCTTATGTAAGTAAAGCATGATATAAGAGATAATGTATTTATTGGTTAACTAGCAAACGTGCCCGTGCGTTGCAACGGGACTACTACTACGCTTGAGAACGACAAAGTTAAATAACAAATCTCTCAAATACTGGAACATCACATACGGAATACCGAATGAATGTCAAAACATTCAAAAGATAAAATAATTCTTTGAACATAATAGGCAACTCGGAAGGAGCCGGACAGTTAGATTGTCCCTTCTCTGCTAAAATTTTCTGTAAATTGTTTCAACTTGTGAGCAGAACTTGTATAGTTTGAAACAATCTGCCTCTACTATCTGAATTTAACACGCTGTCCTCTCACAATCCTTACAGTGACAAAAGAAAAATGGTAAGTTAGAGGGAGCAAATAATGATACTGTTACATGTGCCGGAGATCCGTTTCTTACTTCAGTTAATTTGGACCATACAAACATTATACACGATCCCAGGCTGAATAACTTGGGATTATTTTTATTTGCCGGAGATCCGTCTCTTCCTTCAATTGAAATTGAGAGCTAAATAGGAGTCACCGGAACCAGTGGACAGCTCCAGGCCGTCCTCGCACATACTGCATATGTTTCTAAAAAACAACCGAGCTAATATATATCGGTTCTTCCGCATGCATGTCCACCATCCGCTTCCATGAACGCGTCTCTGTTCTTGGGCAATGGATTCAGCGGGCATGCTCCAATCGGGAGACATCGGCCGATAGCGGGCCTGTCTCCCCTGGCCCGGGGAAAGCTGGGGACAGAGCAGCGTTGTCGCTTGGCAGCAAGGCGGCGGGGAACTGGGCACGTCGATCTATGGGGCTCGCCGACGGGGGTGGACGCGAGGGCTGACGGTCGGCGGCGCTGGATTGGCCACGGGCACGGCGAGAGGTGGGCGACGGACGAGACCGGAGCGGGGCGCGTGTGCCAGAATCCAGCCGAAGAGGAGGTTCTGCGCATGCCGGAATCCAGCCGAAGAGGAGCGACGAACTGCGCTGGACGGGAGCGAGCGTTTTGGATCGAGGAGTTGACTCGGGAGGAAGCGGTGGCATCAGTGCGTATTATGTGATTTGGTGGGAGGGCAAAACCGGAATGAAAAATGACGTACCACAAGAAGCCATCCTTCCTTTATAGATAGGTATAGATATAGATATAGATAGGAAACGTGCCCGTGCGTTGCAACGGGAGAGAAAAATCTGGTTCGGGAGTCACACATAATAAATTCTAATTGATACAGCCACCTCCCGTCGCTGGTTTGCACGAGAGATTGAAAAAAATATATCACGGTGCAATTGTTCAATATAATCTATTTTAGCATTGGATTATCCACATATGGTTCTAAACATACATTCATATAAAATAGTATAATTTTATCATGCTTTAGTATTATACCCAAATGCCCGTGCGTTGCAATGGGTTGAATTTTATTTACAACACTTTTGGTTGCAGAGAATTTGATGTTACTACTACCTCCGTTCCTAAATATAAGATGTTTTAACTTTTGTCCACATGCACATGTATCTAGATGTATGTGGACATGTTTTAATATGTATGTACAGTCATTTGGGTTTGTACCTAGCCAAACATGTGATCTAGCTAGAACATCTTATATTGTGGAACGGAGGGAGCAGTAAATAACGGATGCATGAAAGAGGGAACACCAGACTATTCTCACGTATGTTTGCGTTCGTGTCCCTGATTGTGTGTATTTTTTTCGTTCTTTCAGTAATCTCTCCTGATTCTGCACATGGCACCCCTTTGATGGATGACACGTCTGCAAAACTGAAAGACTTTGACTTGGACGCCTCCGCCATGTAAGTGCTCCTCGATTCGCTTCTACCGATCGCGATTCGCCTGCCGCTGTTCCAATCTGCGCCCGCGCTATAACATTGCATCGTCATCGCTAGAACTAATGGCAATTTGGAGGTAACTGTACGTAGCAGGGCTCGATCGATCGCGCACATTGTTTGGTTGGATCAGATCGGTTGATTGGGGATCCAATGTTGCAACTAGGAGTGCCGATACTAGTGATGTTTTCTTTTAAGTCCTCTCAAGAAAATCTTTCCGTGACAAAGAACAGCTATAGATGAGTGTTACTGACAAATCGTGAACAAGCGACGTCACATTGATTCATTTTTTTTATTGCTCTTGGATGTTGGTGCCTTATGAAACCATACTGCTTTCCAGAATTCCAGTACCAGAATATGGAAGTTTTGGCTTAGCTTTCTTCCAAATAACCAACTGTACCGAAGTTGTGGCTTAGTACATTAAGTTCTTGCCTGTGCTAAATTTGAGGGATGCGGGGAATAGTAGCTGATGCATCTGAATTATTTAGCAATTCTCCCTTGATCAGTGATTACACAACACCTATATCCTGAACCATTTGCATCCTCGTTTGCAGGTGTGTCGTCTGTCTCGTGGATTACGAGGATAACGAAGTTATCCGCGTTCTTCCTTACTGCGGCCACGATTTCCATGTGGCCTGCATCGACCTCTGGATAACGAAGGTCTCCGAGACATGCCCTGTCTGTAAAGTTTCACTTCGCGACAACCCTGGCAGCAAGGACGCCATGCCGCCTCGACTAAATGAAGTGATAGCAATTCCCGGATGCTCTCCTGAAGTTCCTGGATCCAATCCATGCCACTGATTGTTCGGCGCCAGAGGACATTCGCCAAGGACATTGCCAGAGGTTCTTACAGACGAACCCGCCCAGGAAAATCAGATTCAGGTAGTGTGCCATCCATCCGGGGATCGGGGAAACAATCTGACACCATCTGAGGCTAGCTCTCCTGGTGATATTAACGACCAAACACTCAAACTGAACATAGAGAGTCCTCGTGCCGTTGGCATTCCATGATGTAACCCTAGCTAAGACTCTACAAGCATCAAGCTATCTGGAGGATTTCCCTGTGTTTTTTATTTCTTCCTTTGAACTTTGTTGTGCATTTTGAGGCCCGGTTTGAAACCTGGGAAGTTTCCTTGAATGCTGGGAATTAAACTGAGTTTATTTTGTGAAAGAATTCCTGTGAATTCCTGGGTATTAAATCAAGTTCAAGTGTTCTCTGGCTACCTTCATATACATGCTTGCTTTCTAGTTACCTTTGTATCAAGTTCAAGCTGCTAGTCCAATAAACATGTATTTTTGTCACTAGATTGTTCTCTGAAGCTGTTGGAGTGAATGGGAGTGAATGAGGCAAAGCTGATGTTGATGTATGCAAGGATTCTCTGAAGTTGATGTACACTGTAATTTGAGGAAGGATTCTTCGATCCAGTGATGGGAGACACGTGTGCTGTATGCGATGGGACATGTGTACTGTAGTGATGGATTTGCTAGGATCCCTGCTGCTTTTCTCTGTAACCGTTTCAAGTGGCTTGAAGCTTGTTAATGTGCAAATGCCGTCAAACTGATCTATAGTTTGTTTACTGTTATGTGGGCGTATGTGGGATTCGTGGGTACCCGCGTATGATTCGTGGGCTGCCGCGGAACGCCCACTTACCATGTGTGGGACTGTGCGGGCATTAAGCGGGGGCCCACGAGCAGTACCACCTGCAGCCTGAGCGGGAGGGCGTGGGGGCGGAGGGAGATGGATTTGTGCGGCATGGGCGCCGCCGGGAGCGGCCGAACAGGGGCCGTCTTCAGGGCAGGGGAGGAGCGAGCGGTCGCTCCCGGCCCAGATCCCGCAACCAGGGCCGAGTTGGTGGCGGTGCAGATGGCTGCAGATGGAGTGGAGGAGAGCGCGTCGACATCTAGGCGCGCCGGCCCAGGCTGTATCGAAGCGGAGCGGAGGCGCACGGATCCGGGAGCAGCCACGGTGGATTCGCGCGGGAGGTAGCAGGGTCGCAGGGAGAGGTGGACGGTGCTGGGGAGCGGCCGGAGAGCGTCGGCGCCCGGCAGTCGCCGCGGGTGGACGCTGGGCGAGAGCCAGCGGTCTCCCTGCCAAGGAACGCAGGCGTGAAGCCGGTAGGCATTGTGGCAGGCGGCGGAGGAAGGCGATGCAGGGGTGGGGACGCAGCAGGGGCGCGGCCGCCGGCGACGGGAGCGGCCCGACGCCCATCGTGAGAGCGGAGGTGGCTACCAGATGCGGCCATGGCCGTGGAAGAGAAGATGCGGGGCTTGCTTCTGGGCGAGCCTGGGGCGAGCGACCGGGCGAGCTGGGAGGACGCATGACCAGTGGGAGGAGGCTCCCGATAGCCGGCGCGGATGCAGACGGAGTCGGGGACCGGCGGCGGGCGACGGCCGAGGCGGAGCTTGAGGAGCGACGCCGGGACGATGCTGAGCTCGGAGGAGAGAGGGCGCGGAGGCGATGCTGGATCTCGACGTGGCTGAGGAAGAGGTGGCCGGAGAGAGGAGATCAGGCCGCCGGAGTCGGCAGCGCACCTCGCAGCGCCATGGTCGCAGCACCTCGGAGCTTTGTTTCATGCGTTTTTACCTGAGTTATTTAATGGTATTATTCTTTAAGCTGTATATATATGCCTGTTCGCTCCCCTAGAGATGTTCCTTGAGTTTTGGACAGCACAGCTTTGCAGTCATTTGTCTTCGGCTACCAGTCTGACCTGATTCTTGTTCTATTGTTTTCTTCTGATCTAGCTTGGTGCAAAGCCTTGGCCATGAGCTAGAATTGATAGTTGTTTCAGACTTACTCTCATTGAGAGAGGATGGCACTAGGAGAGTTGGGGCAATTTTCGTTGGTTTATTTCTCACACAATGTCATACCAACCTGAGGGGTTGGGGATACATACTTATAGGATGCTAGCCAGCCACAAATATGCTAGGTGCTAGTCTAAGATGCTAGTCTAAAAGCTAGTCAAGGCTATCTTAACAACCAGTTCTTCATGCTATCCTGACTGCCAGTCCTTTATGCAAGGACCATGTGCTGCAACCAGTCCTTGATGCAAGGACCATGTGCTGCAACTAGTCCTTGATGCTATCCTAACTGCCAGTCCTTGATGCAAGGACCATGTGCTACAACCCCACAAAGACCATAGTACAGAGACTTATCCATCATTCTCCCCCTAAGTCTTGTGCGTCGTCTTGTGGGAGGGCTGGGCCATCCCAATCCTGGAGCAGAGTTCAAGGAACTTGACCCTCCCAAGGGGCTTGGTGAGCAGATCAGCGAGCTGATCCGTGGTGTTGATGTAGCTCGCCTTGATGCTCCCTTCCTCCAAGCAGCCTCGGATGAAATGATGCCTCAGCTAGATGTGCTTGCTCCGTTCGTGGAAAACGGGATTCTTTGCCAGGGCCAGAGCGGACTTGCTGTCCACCATGAGCTGCACTGCTCTAGTGTCTCGGCCGAGGAGATCACCAAGCAGTCGAGCGAGCCAGAGTGCCTGAGTGCAGGCGGTGGAGGCCGCTATGTACTCGGCCTCGCAGCTGGACATGGCCACCACCTGTTGCTTGACCGACTGCCAGCTCACGAGGCACTTGTCGAGGAAGAAAAGCATCCCGCTCGTGCTCTTGCTGGTGTCGATGTCGCTGGCGTGGTCGCTATCGCTGTACCCGATGAAGTCTGCAGCCCAGGACACCTAGGGTAGTGAAGGCCGTGATCGAGAGTCCCCGCAACATAGCGGATGATCCTTTTCACAGCCTACTCGTGCTCCGTCGTCGGTCGCTACATGAACCGACTAACGTAGCCGACGGAGAACGCCAAGTCCGGCCGAGTGTGGGCGAGGTAGCGAAGGCTCCCCACAAGACGTCGGTACTGTGTAGCGTCCACTTCCTTCGTCTTGCTGTTGCGGCTCAGTTTTAGCCTCTCCTCCATCGGAGAGAGGGCTGGGTTGCAGTTGGTGAGCCCAGCTAGCTAAACGATGCGCTTGGCGTAGGCGGTCTGTCGAAGCGTGATCCCGGAGTGGTCCTGGTGCACCTCTATCCCAGATAGAAGGAGAGGAGCCCCAGATCACACATCTGGAAGGCGGCCTTCATCTCCTCCTTGAACGCCGCCACCTCTGCATCCTTGATGCCGGTGATCACCAAGTCATCGACATAGACGCCCACCAACAGAGCATTTCCTCCACTGCCCCGTCGGCAGACGGCCGCCTCGTGCGGGCTTGGCTCGAAGCCCATCATCTTCAGCGTGGAATCCAACTTGGCATTCCACGCCCTTGGTTCCTGCCGTAGGCCATAGAGAGCCTTGTGCAGGAGGAGTACCCTGCCCTCCTGGCCGGGGATCGTGAACCCCGGCGGCTGCTGCACGTAGACCTCCTCCTTCAAGTCGCCGTTGAGGAAGGCCGACTTGACATCCATGTGATGGACAGTCCAGCCCTCCTGGGCAGCTAGCGCAAGGCGGAGTCGCACGGACTCCATTCGTGCCACGGGAGCGAAGGCGTCGTCGAAGTCGACCCCCTCCTGCTGCAAGAAACCTCGTGCCACCAAGCGAGCCTTGTGCTTGACGATGTCGCCGGCCTCATCCCTTTTCAACTTGAACACCCATTTAAGGGTGATCGCGCGATGACCACGAGGGAGGTCAGCAAGCTCCCAGGTGCGGTTCTCCTTGACCGCATCCATCTCCTGCTGCATCGCAGCACGCCATGCCGCGTCTCTTTCAGCCTCTGCAAAAGACTGAGGCTCGCCGTCGTCACGCGCAAGCTGCGGCGCGGCCTCCAGGTCGCGTGGCACCAGTCCCTACCAGAGATAGAGAAGTCAAATCCATTTTTAGATGTCTTGTAATGTTATTATAATTTTATTTTAGAGGTTGGGTAAACCAATTGATTGTATAGCGAGAATGTTTGGGGGGTGGGGAGGGGGGGGGGGGGGGGGGGGGGGGGGAATAGGATTAAAGATCAAACGATAACAAACTGGAGTTGTGCAACCACATGAAAATTCAAATGCTATGATCTTACTCTCGCCACATACTTCCAATGGAAAAGTTGGTAAACTAAATACACCGCTATTTATTCATCACCACAAAACATAACTGGTCTGCTCTCCCGCACCGCTTCTCAATACTCAATACACAATTGATCTGCTCTTTGATTGGAACATGTCGGTCGGCGGCCGGAAACGTCTGAGCGGAAAAGAGTGAAATGCATGTACAGTCCCGGAAGTTGTTGGCTATGTTTAAAACAGTCCTCGAACTCGCGATTTGCACTAATTCAGTCCTACAAGTTGTTCTGAATGTCCAACTACGGTCCTAATACGAATCCCTATCGTATAGCGCTGGAACCCCATGCTGTTGCTCACCCGCGCCGCCAGCTACAGCCGGTCGCTGGACGATTTGCTGCATAAAACTGAGCTAGTACGAGAAACTGGGAATGCATATTATTATTCCTCACTAACTAATATCAACTCTCAACATATGATGTACATGCACGGAGCGATGCGGGGCGGAAAGTGCAGCGAACCGACGCAAATACGGCACGGCACTCGGCTGCCAAAAGAATCCAGCGCGGGTCAAGAACTCGGTCGATCAATCCCCGTGAACAACCCAAAGAATGGATCATAGCTTGAACCTGAACTTGCAGTTGCTGGGCTTGATCTTGATCTGGCTGATTGGCTGCTAGCGTTCAGGAGGTTGTCGACGATGAGGTCGCAGCGCACCCTGGACATGACCTTCCACAGCTTGAGGCCGAGCTCCACCCGCACGGGCACGTCGGCGCGGAACAAGAGCAGGACGTACGACGGCCGCAGCGCTGTCATCAACGCCCTGCTCAACTGCGCCTGCCTAGCCATGACCCCGCTCTCCTTCAGGGTCTGGTCAACCTGGAACTGGGACACCGAGAGCCGGACCACCGCGTAGCGTGGCGTCTTGGGCTGGAACACCATGCATGTAGAGGGCGCCCAGCGCGGCCGCGGCGAGGATGGCGAGCACGACGACGGTGATCATGTTGCAGCAGATGAAGCGGCAGCAACAGCCACGGCGCCGCTTCGGCGGAGGAGGCGGCAGCTGCTGCTGCTGGGGCGGAGTCCTCTTGTCCGCGCCGGGTCCGTGCCCTTGCCGGACCGGAGCGTGCGCCGAGCCCCCCGGCGGCACAAGTGGCGCCGTCGGCCTCGGCTCCCCCGCGTCCAGGTCCACCGGGTGGATCAGCTGTCTCATGTTATCCGCCATGGCCGACAGCTAGCTAGGCAAGAAGTGCGGCGTCGAGGACCGGCTGGAGCTGGCGGCGTGGGTGGGCAACAGCACTGTGTTCCAGTGCGTCGAAAACGTCGAGATGATCCGGCGCGCCAATTCACGGTTTCGCCAAAAAAAAAAACATCTTCATGGTGTCGCCGCCGTGGGAGATGCCAACGGCGGGTTGGCGTGGATGGCGCTGATGCATGAGTTCATGGAGCACGTGGTGTGAGCGTGGGAGGACAACCTGCCGAGGAAAGGACAGCCGGGATGTTCGTGGTAGTGCGGCCAACACGAGGGCTGCAGCACGGCGGCCGCCAATTTCGACAACTGGGTGCTTACAGTGCCGTTGTGTGTCCGTTTCATTGCCACGTCAACACTATACGGTGGGTATTCGTATTTGGACCGTAGTTAGACATCCAAAGCAACTTCTAGGACTGTATTAGCGCAAATCGTGAGTTCCAGGACTGTTTTAAACGTAGCCGGTAACTTCCGGGACTGTACGTGCATTTCACTCAGCGGAAAATGAAACGATCGTGCGTGCAGCATGCTGATCCCCATAACCTGGTAGTACTATAACCTGGTAGTAAGTTTATGCATTTGTCTTCTAAATGGGCTTTAATTAATCTATTTGTTGGGCCTAGCTAAGTGGCTATTTTCTTGTACCCACGTATATACATAACGTGTTAGCTTAATTAGGGCAGTCCATGTCCGACACACACAAGTAGAAAACAGGCCAAAGGATCGGACCTTTAGGCCTGGCCAGGTTTCGAACCGGTACTAAACTGTACCGGTTCGAAAGGCTAGGGAGGCCTCACAGACTAGTACCGGTTCGGACGCCACCTTTAGTACCGGTTCGTGATACGAACCGGTACTAAAGGGTCGCAGCAGGCAGCCGCAGAGGTGGGGCCAGCGCCAGACCCCTTTAGTACCGGTTCGTATCACGAACCGGTACTAAAGATGGACGGTTCGTGATACGAACCGGTACTAAAGGGTTTCCTATATCATCTCCTACCCGAGCTGTCATCCCCATTTTCCTGCTCGAGCTAGCACAACTCCATTTTTTTGCTCTCTCTTTCCTCTCCTGAAATTCACCCCATTTTTCTCCACCATTTGTCAAGATTGGTGACACCCAACTATACAAGGGTTAGCAACTTCATACTCTTTTCCGGCGTTTCAAGTTTAGCTCATTTTATTGCTTGTTTAGCTCATTTTATTTTTCTAGTGCTAGCTAGGTGTTTGATGAAATGCCTAAGTAGGGAATTTCATTTGTTTTATGTGCAATTTAAGCTCAAACTAAATTATGAAATGCCTATCCTCACCACCGTTGATCGCCTGCGCCGTCCCCATCCTCACCGCCGTCGATCTCCTGCGTCGTCCTATCACCGGCACCGCCTCGGTGAGACTCTTGTTTTTATCGTTAAAAAAAATCTTAGTTGTATCATTTAGATGCATAATTATTACTTGTATAATTTTCTTATTTGCATAATTGTTTGTTATATATAGTGCCATGGTTTTGACATCTGTTCACACCGGCTCTCGTCCGCTCTATTATTCGGATATGGAATGATTGTTTGTTATAGCTATTTGTTTCATTTCATGTTTATGGCAATTATGCCAACCAACCTGACATAGATATATTTTTATCTAGGAGGTAGTTGAACCGGAAATCTCAACCGACCCTATTGTCGAGTTTTTTTAAAAAGAAAACAATGATTTGAAAGAAAAATTGAAAAGAAGTGAAGATCTTCGTCTCCGATGCTTAGAAGAGAAGATGAAATTGGAGTTCAAGTTTGCCGACGTCGTCGATGATCACGAGATCAAGATGGAGGCAATGCGCTTGGATCACGAGATCAAGATGAATGCAATGCGCCCGAAGATTAAAAAGATTAGAAAATATGCCATTAGTCAAGAGGCTTGGTATCATTATGTTGTTGGTTCAATTGTTACCTTTGTTGCGATTTTGATCGCATTTGTTTTTGCATTTAAATGCATTAATTAGATAGTTGTATGTTAGTTTCAATTAATGTATGTTTTATGAGAACTATGTATTACATTTGGTCGATTAGTACTCTACTTTGTTTTTAATGTGTTGAAGTTGTATTAATTAATTTGGTCATGTATCTATTCATAATGTAGCTAGTGTAATGGTTTTTGATATACTTGTATAATGCAGATGAACCGACAATGGATGTACGGTGACCGACGCAGTCCCGAGTTCATTAGTGGCATGCATAATTTTCTCCATGCGGCTGAGGCAAACAAGCGGACGAATGGTTTTATTTGTTGTCCATGTAGTGTCTATAAGAATAGGAGTGATCACTCTACCTCAAAAATCCTTCACATCCACCTGTTGCAGAATGGTTTCATGAATGGTTACTATTGTTGGACCAAGCGCGGAGAAAGCGGGGTTATAATGGAAGACAATGAAGAAGAAGAGGATAATGACAACTATCCTATGTTCAATGAACACGGTGATACTACAATGGGGGAAAACGAAGCTGAAAAAGATCCCATTGTTGATGAGCCCGACGATGATCTTCGTCGGGCCATTCGTGATGCACAAATGGACTGTGGAAGTGAAAACGAGAAGTTGAAGTTGGAGAGAATGTTAGAGGATCACAACAAATTGTTGTACCTAAATTGCCAAGATGGCCAGAAAAAGCTGGGTACCACACTGGAATTGCTGCAATGGAAGGCACAGAATGGTCTATCTGACAAGGGATTTGAAAATTTGCTGAAAATATTAAAGAATATGTTTTCAAGGGATAACGTATTGCCCCCCAGTACGTACGAAGCAAAGAAGGTTGTCTACCCTCTAGGATTAGAGGTGCAGAAGATACATGCATGCATCAATGACTGCATCCTCTACCGCGGTGAGCACGAGAATTTGAATGCATGCCCGATATGCTGTGCATTGCGGTATAAGATCAGGCGAGATGACCCTGGTGATGTTGACGGCGAGCCGCGCCCCAGGAAGAGGGTTCATGCCAAGGTTATGTGGTATGCTCTTATAACACCACGGTTGAAACGTTTGTTCCAAAACAAATAGCATGCCAAGTTGTTGCGATGGCACAAAGAAGACCGTAAGAAAGACCTGATGATGAGACACCCCGCTGATGGGTCGCAGTGGAGAAAAATCAACAGAGAGTTCCCGACATTTTCAGATGACGCAAGGAACTTAAGATTTGGTCTAAGTACAGATGGTTTTAATCGTTTTGGGGAGCAGAGCTCCAGTCATAGCACTTGGTCTTGATAGCCAGAAAATATGTGATGGCGTAGGTTGAGACCCCAATAGCAGAGTGTGTAGTACGGGCAAGACAATTTTCCCCACGAAGGTGACTCGAGGGTTTATATCGAACTCTCGGGGAATCAGTAGTGGAGCTTTACCTCCTTATCCTTCCCTTGGAAACCTGCAAACAAAGATAAATTGTTTTGTGCCCTCAACCTCACCAAGTGGTTGTCAAGCACAAGGTGTGAGAAGTTATGAATACAAAACAATAAATAAAATATGCAATGATGATAAATAAATATGCAAGGATGATGGAAACAATGATAATGATATTTTTGGGTTTTATATGATGAATGCAAGATGCAAAAGTATTTTTGTATTTTCGGATTTAATTATGGCTGAAAATGAAAAGTGGTGAAAGTTGTTGGAAAGGTGTTTCTTATGATTAAAAATGGACCGGGGTTCATGGTTTCACAAATGCACTCTCTCTTTAATGATGTGGTGGACAATGGAACACAAAAGTTAACATATGAGATTGCAACAAAGTTTCATGACAAGTTATAATCATATGGGCATCACGTCCTAACATAGAGATCTTTTGGTTATTAATCTCTCTTATACTCCACTAAGATGCGAACTAAATCATAACACCTTAGTATTAAGATAAATCAGAGCATAGCAATAAGTTTCATGACATGAAGTTGAAATAAGAACATGCTAGATCTAGTCATGGAGTAGTGGCAATGGTCACACCCACATCTCCGGTAGCAAGGTATTTCTTTTTATCCCTAGTGAGGCAACAAAGTAAGGTAAAATACCCAAGTGGATCGCGGAACTTTCTCTCACGTTCACCGCACTAGCCACCCCCCGTTACTCCATCTAATGCACACGTTCCCCCTCACACGCTCTCATAAACATGCTTGATCATAACAAGTAAACAAGAACGGGGTACATAATATGCATCTACTTTCATAACTGAAAAAAAAATTGCAATCTCACACATATATTAACTCATAAAGATCCACCACAAAGGTATTACATAGATGACCGTAATCATGTTCGGCAGCTCATACGGTGCTAATTAGTGAAGCACAAGAGAGAGATACATAAGTTACTTCCACAAACCCATAGTCCAGGGGTGGACTACTCCCTCTTCATCATGGAGTCGATGGAGATGTCGTTGGAGGAGGAGAGACCTCTCCGGCAGCGCCCCGCCGGAGTTTTCCCCCTCCAATCTGCAGCTCCTGATCTCTGTTTCGGTGTTTCTGTGTTTCTGCGGCGCTCCTTCCGAAACGCCGGGGACTATTTTTATAGGCGTTTTAGGTCAAGACGGAGTCGGTGGAGAAAGATCGACGGCAACGGAGCCACGAGGGCCAAATGGTGGGTCCCACGCGGCCAGTACCTGGCCGCGTGGGCCACCCTCTTTTGGCCTCGGGCTCCGTTTGTTGCTTCCTTCGCTCCCAGGTCTTCTTCCTTCCAAAATATGACGCCTGTATTTTCCATAATTTTTGGACGTCGTTTGGGTCCCTGAAACATAAAAAAAGAAATAGGGTTTTCTGCCTGCGCAGGGTTAATTCCATAAAAATAGGGAACTTGTGAATTATTCCCAAAATCATTATAAATCAATATATAACCCTTATATGATGCAAATATGATGGAATATGAATAAAATAATGCAAAGTTCATGTATGCATTTTACATGCATCAGCATCCCCAAGCTTAACCCATGCTCGTCCTCGAGTATGAAGGTGATAAAACTAACATGGACTTTGCATTTCAATACTATCAATGGATATCAAAGATGATTACTATTGCTACATAGAGTCAAATGGTTCATTCTTAATAAGATGTAACAATATGCAAGATAGTTTATGAAGTGATATCAAATATTCAATGTAAGGATGTTCAATGATAATTCACAAAGTGTAACATAAATGAAAAAGTACTATGGACTTCAAGTATGCATAATGATAAGTAAGAACATCCTATAATGGTCATAGAGTGTAGATGGAAATCTGAATATAAAAGGTGGACACTTTGGAAAGATATATATGAGTAGAGGTAAACATGAATAAGTTTCATCTAACTTCTGAACTTCTCTACTTAAGTTAATGATTGTAATATGGTATCCTTGGTGTCAAGCTCTCATTGCCCCTATCATAGCATCTTGAATGATTAAGTTTAAAGTGAAAGCAAATATGAGTAATGTGCTTGACAAAGTATGGTTGAAAGTCTCATGCCCCTTGAATACGAGTACCTACACCATGTGTTACTCAACTCGGGAAACAAAGCAAGTTCAATTTAAATATCATTGTAAGTAATATAGTATCATCAAGAGCGTCAACTGGGGTACCTCTTGTCCCAGGATATGGAACAAGCCCATATCAAAAACAAGACAAACAACAATGAACAATCTCACACTTTTTATTTACCATTGTGTAGCTTTTTATTGTAAGGTGCATCACTGAAGGTTCACTATGGTAGCTGTAAATTTCCACCATGATTGCATGGCTTAGATTAGCGGCCCAGGCGTCTCTCTAACCATTATACAAACTCATTTAAACTACTCATTTCACTTTATTTCACCATGATAAGCATCCATAAACAAAAGTGCATGACATCAACTAATATAATGAAGTGCAATGTTGAAAGCGTTCCATGTGACACATTTCTGCTAACTCTCAACCAAAGACATTTGTCAAGCTCATAACATCATAATTTTAATCACAATGGGTCATGTTTATTAAGTGCAATAAAAGTAAAGTGTGCATCAAGTTCGTGAGAGCTATATAACCAACTTTTCCCATAACAATCAACAACATAAGCATTTTAATTCAGAGGTATAAATGATACAAAATAACATGGTAAACATACTCGGAATAGCATAAAGCTAATAGGTAGATATGGTGGACTCACTGGAAAAACTTTGGTTGAAGGTGTTGGAAACAAGTTTTTACTTGTTGGAATTTTTGGGCTAGCAAGAGGGAGAAAGTTGACCGTCTAAATGCATGCATGAGTGTCCATAGAACTAACTAATCATGTTAAACAAAGTAAAGTAACATTCAGCATCAAAACATGAATAAAAGATAGCTCTTGATAAAATACTAACAAATTATTACTCATTAACAAGCTCATGAATCATGCAACTATATGTATCTTTTAAAATCAACTCAAACATCCCTTTTCCCAATCTTATAATGGCATCCAACATATTTCAACCCATATTTCCAGTAGCTCTCTCATATATAAATGATAATGTGGTGGTCTCTCAAAAATAAAAATCAAAACAAACAAAAACAAAAAGACGCTCCAAGTTTATGCGATAAAGTGCATTGATCGAAAAACAGAAGTTAGACGTGTGCAAACCGAGAGTGTGTGGTCCAGTGGGTTGTCTTCACATCCCCAAGCTTATGGTTTCACCATCCTTGGATAACTCTTGGTGCATCTCCTCTAATCCCTGTGAAAAAACTTCAAAACACCGTTTCTCCCATTTCTTTTCTGTGGGTGACATTAGTAGTGATAAACAAATAGGTTTCTTGCTGCATATAATCCTTAGACAAAAATTATATGAATGTCCAGTAAGTGTATATGTTGTATGCCTACTCATAAACTCAATTGGATCAAAAGATTCAAGTTAAAAGTTCTAAGCATGCATCAAACAAAATGGGACAGAATCTGTCCAGAAAAACAGCAGCAGCAAAACGTATTTTTCTACCCTACTTAACTTTGTCAAAAATTCTGAAAAAATTCATGCATACAGAGGATGAAAAGTTGCTTCTACAGTTTAAATATCAGCTCATTCGGAGTTACAGAATAGAATTAAAAATCAACCGTGCACAGATTCGTGCTGGAATAATATCTCCGAATGCTATAAGCAACTTTTTCAAACCAAAATGGGTAAAACTTGGCACTTTATTAAAAATTCCAGAAACAAAATAAACAAAGTCTCTTGTTACAGCAAGAGGACACAAAGAAAATCAAAAATAAAAACAACCGGGTTGCCTCCCGTAAAGCGCTTTCTTTATAGCCATATAGCTAGGCTTCTTACTTGATAGTTATAGTGGACGAAGCTCATGAGGGAGCTTGAACTTTGGTGTGTCCCTCTTCCTTGGGAAGTGTTCCATGCATTTCTTGTGTGGAAACTGAAACTTCACATTCCCTTCTTTTGAATCAATGATAGCACCTGTAGTACGAAGAAAAGGTCTTCCAAGAATAATTGGACTAGAGGTTTTATTCCCCATATCCATGATTAGAAAATCAACAGGCACAAAAGTCATATGTAACTCTACCATAACATCACTTACTCTTCCTAAGCATGTTTAATGGAATCATCAGCAAGTGCAAGTTCAATAGAGCATTTTTCAAGATTCTTTAATTCAAGTACTTCATATAGTTCTTTAGATAAAACTGAGACACTAGATCCTAGATCAATATAGCATGGTGTGTCTCTTTTCCAATGGTAACAGTACTTTGGGAATCCATACATCCCCAAGCTTAGGTGGTATCATAGCTTCTTGTTGTACCTAGCAATCTTTTCTTTTAAGCATGATTAGCAATATAAGAACCAAAACCAGCTTGGTTAGCATTAACAGAAGGATCACTTGCAAATTTTTGTAAGATAGATATTAATTCATGCAAGCTACAACTTTCTAAGTCAAGCAATGGTTCCTTGACTGCACTTAACATTTTAACTTCCTCAACTCTCTTATCTTTTCTCTTTCTTAATAAAGCATCCAAAGCTATTTTGAGATCGTTTTCATCTTTAACAGATTCTTCAAGATTCTTTTCCAAAAGCTCTAGTATAGAAAATAATTTGTCATTAAATTTCTTAGTTGCTCCCTTTTTTAGACTCAGCCTTGTTTAATATCCTTTCCATTCTTACAGTAATTCTAGAAAGGGTGTCATTAGTCTTCTTCATAACAGCTTTTGAGTGAAAGATGAAAGAGCGCATTTCATTTTTAGTAGGATACTCTTCCACATAGGTTTGTAGATTTAATATAGACCTATCAATAGAAACTTTCAGTTGTTTGACCCCAGCTTCATCTTTTGTTTCTAAAGAACTCCCAAATAATTTTTCCAAGTTTTTATGTATTTTTTAATTTTTTATGCAAAACTGAAAAGAAAATATGCAACACAAAATGCAAGAAAATAACAAAACAAAATAAAATGGTTTGCAAGTAAAGATGGATAAGATGGTGCTCACGTAGGTGCAACCTCCCTAAGCTTAGGTGTTTGCACAACTTGGTGATGAAGTTGACTTGTTGTGAGATACCCTTGGATAAAAACTTTCAGCAATGATTCCCCGGCAACGGCGCCAGAAAATATGTTGCTGAGCGCTGAGTTGACGAGGGAATCTGGATGCGGTGTTGCTTCTTTGCTCCCCGGCAACGGCGCCAGAAAATATGTCTTGATAGCCGGAAAATATGTGATGGCGTAGGTTGAGACCCCAATAGCAGAGTGTGTAGTACGGGCAAGAAAATTTTCCCCACGAAGGTGACTCGAGGGTTTATATCGAACTCTCGGGGAATCAGTAGTGGAAGCTTTACCTCCTTATCCTTCCCTTGGAAACCAGCAAACAAAGATAAATTGTTTTGTGCCCTCAACCTCACCAAGTGGTTGTCAAGCACAAGGTGTGAGTAAGTTATGAATACAAAATAATAAATAAAATATGCAATGATGATAAATAAATATGCAAGGATGATGGAAACAATGATAAATGATATTTTTGGGTTTTATATGATGAATGAAAGATGCAAAAGTATTTTTGTATTTTCGGATTTAATTATGGCTGAAAATGAAAAGTGGGTGAAAGTTGTTGCAAAGGTGTTTCTTATGATTAAAAATGGACCGGGGTTCATGGTTTCACAAATGCACTCTCTCTTTAATGATGTGGTGGACAATGGAACACAAAAGTTAACATATGAGATTGCAACAAAGTTTCATGACAAGTTATTAATCATATGGGCATCACGTTCTAACATAGAGATCTTTTGGTTATTAATCTCTCTTATACTCCACTAAGATGCGAACTAAATCATAACACCTTAGTATTAAGATAAATCAGAGCATAGCAATAAGTTTCATGACATGAAGTTGAAATAAGAACATGCTAGATCTAATCATGGAGTAGTGGCATGGTCACACCCACATCTCCGGTAGCAAGATATTTCTTTTTATCCCTAGTGAGGCAACAAAGTAAGGTAAAAATACCCAAGTGGATCGCGGAACTTTCTCTCACGTTCACCGCACTAGCCACCCCCCGTTACTCCATCTAATGCACACGTTCCCCTCACACGCTCTCATAAACATGCTTGATCATAACAAGTAAACAAGAACGGGGTACATAATATGCATCTACTTTCATAACTGAAGTAAAACAATTGCAATCTCACACCTATATTAACTCATAAAGATCCACCACAAAGGTATTACATAGATGACCGTAATCATGTTCGGCAGCTCATACGGTGCTAATTAGTGAAGCACAAGAGAGAGAGATACATAAGTTACTTCCACAAACCCATAGTCCAAGGGTGGACTACTCCCTCTTCATCATGGAGTCGATGGAGATGTCGTTGGAGGAGGTGGAGGCCTCTCCGGCAGCGCCCCGCCGGAGTTTTCCCCCTCCAATCTGCAGCTCCTGATCTCTGTTTCGGTGTTTCTGCGACGCTCCTTTCTCGAAACGCCAGGGGACCTTTTTTATAGGCGTTTTTAGGTTAAGACGGAGTCGGTGGACGAAAGATCGACGGCAGAAGAGCCACGAGGGCCAAAATGGTGGGTCCCACATGGCCACAGTACCTGGCCGCGTGGGCCACCCTCTTTTTGCCTTCTGTGCTCCGTTTGCTTGCTTCCTTCGCTCCTAGGTCTTCCTCCTTCCAAAATACTGACGCCTGTATTTTTCCATAATTTTTGGACGTCGTTTGGGTCCCTGAAACATAAAAGGAAAGAAATAGGGTTTTCTGCCTGCGCAGGGTTAATTCGATAAAAATAGGGGAACTTGTGAATTATTCCCAAAATCATTATAAATCAATAATATAACCCTTATATGATGCAAATATGATGGTAATATGAATAAAATAATGCAAAGTTCATGTATGCATTTTACATGCATCAGGCCTGTGACTCTATGTATTTATAACCTTCCTCCTTGGCTGTGCATGAAGCGGAAGTTCATTATGATGCCAGTGCTCATCCAAGGACCGAAGCAACCTGGCAACGATATTGATGTGTACCTGAGGCCATTGGTTGAAGAACTTTTACAGTTGTGGCGTGAAGAAGGTGTACGTGTGTGGGATGAGCACGGACAAACAGAATTTGACCTACGAGCGTTGTTGTTTGTAACCATCAATGACTGGCCTGCTCTTAGTAACATTTCTGGATAGTCAAACAAGGGATACAATTCATGCACGCACTGTTTAGGTGAGACTGAAAGTATACATTTAGGTAACAATACTGTGTACCTGGGCCATCGTCGATTTCTTCCACCCAAGCATCCCTTAAGAAAAAAAGGCAAACATTTCAAAGGTGAGGCAGATCCTCGGCCGAAGCCTACCCGCCCTTCTAGTTCTGATATATATGATATGGTCAAGGATTTAAAAGTAATCTTTGGGAAGGGTCCTGGCGGACTATCTGTTCCGAATGACGCTGATAACCACGTACCCATGTGGAAGAAGAAATCTATATTTTGGGAGCTGCCCTATTGGATAATCCTTGAGGTTCACTCTGCAATCGACGTGATGCACGTGACAAAAAATCTTTGCTTGAACCTGCTAAACTTCTTGGGCGTGTATGGGAAGTCAAAAGATACACCGGAAGCAAGGCATGACCATCAACGTATGCACGAACGAGACGACGTGCATTCAGATAATCATAAAGGTCCTGCAAGCTACGCTCTTACGAAAGAAGAGAAGACAATATTTTTGAATGTCTTAGCAGTATGAAGGTTCCATCTGGCTTCTCGTCGAATATAAAGGGAATAATAAATATGGCAGAGAAAAAATTCCAAAACCTAAAGTCTCATGATTGCCACGTGATTATGACACAATTAATTCCGATTGCATTGAGGGGGCTTCTACCGGAAAATGTTCGAGTACCCATTGTGAAGCTATGTGCATTCCTCAATGCAATTTCTCAGAAGGTCATCCATCCACTAACTCTACCAAGTTTACAGAAGGATGTGGTCCAATGTCTTGTCAGTTTCGAGTTGGTGTTCCCACCAACCTTCTTCAATATTATGACGCACCTCATAGTTCACATAGTCGAAGAGATTTCCATTCTCGGTCCTGTATTTCTACACAACATGTTCCCCTTTGAGAGGTTCATGGGAGTCTTAAAGAAATATGTTCATAACCGTGCTAGGCCAGAAGGAAGCATCTCAAAGGGGTATGGAACGGAGGAGGTCATTGAGTTTTGTGTTGACTTTATTCCTGACATTCAGCCTATCGGTGTTCCTCAATCGCGCCATGATGGGAGACTGCGTGGAAAAGGCACGCTAGGAAAGAAAGCAACAATATGTCAAGACGGGCATTCTTTCACTCAAGCACACTACACAATTCTACATAATTCCAGCTTGGTGGCTCCATATATCGGGGAACACACGAATTTTTTACGCTCTAAATACCCGGAGAAACCTGAAGATTGGATTGATGGACAATACATGAAGACTTTCGGCGGTTGGTTGTAAACACGTCTCATTAATGACACCAATGTTGGAGAACAGCTATACTTGTTGGCCAAATCACCATCTTCGACTATATTGACTTTTCAAGGGTACGAGATTAATGCGAATACATTTTACACGGCCGACCAAAATAAAAAGAGCACCAACCAAAACAGTGGTGTTCGTTTTGATGCAACAAACTACAATGGTCAAAAGGTCACATATTATGGTTACATAGAGCAGATATGGGAACTTGACTATGGACCTTCTTTTAAGGTCCCTTTGTTCAAGTGCAAATGGTTCAACCTAGAAGGCGGGGTAGAGGTAGACACACGGTACAAAATGACTATAGTGGATTTTAATAATCTTGGGTACGACACCGAACCATTCGTCCTAGCCAGTGAAGTGGCTCAGGTTTTCTATGTGAAGGACATGTCTACCCTACAAAAAAAAGAAAAGATAAGCAAGCGAATACATCATACGATGAGCCAAAGCGCCACATAGTTCTTTCAGGGAAAAGAATCATCGTGGGAGTGGAGGACAAGACAGACATGTCAGAAGATTATGATAAGTTTCATGAAATTCCGCCCTTCAAAGTGAACACTGACCCCTGCATCAAGCTAAATGAAGAAGATTGTCCATGGTTACGGCGCAATGAGAGGAACAAGTGAACACTAGATAGGGATGTTGTTGGTGATGTGTAATAATGTATTAAACCTTTTATGTAACTGTGTTCTGATTTTTGTTCTAAAAACTCCAACGGCTTACAAGCGGTCGAAAAAGTTGGAACAAAACACACAGTTTCCCCTGCATACAGCCCGACGGTGGCTCGTGAGTGCCCGCATATCAAATTCACTGTCGGACGTACGCAGGGAATCCGAATGATTTGTATTCGGTCGATGAACTGAAGTATTTTGTAGATAGAACAAAACACACGGTTTCCCCTGCATACAGCCCAACGGTGGCTCTGGAGTGCCCGCAGATCAAATGCACCGTTGGGCGTATGCAGGGAATTCGAATGCTTTGTATATCAAATGAACTACACTGAGTGCCGAACATGTTCGAGAGGGGGCTATATATAGGGTAATGTGACTGATCCAACACTGATTTTGCCCTCAAACACCCCTGATCCAATGGCTCACAAGCGCTTGAAAGAAACACACCCCTGAGCCAACGGCTCACAAGCGCCTGAAAGAAACACTTGATCCGTGTGCTTATTTAGTCCCGGTTGGTATCACCAACCGGGACTAAAGGCGGGCTTTGCAGTCTATAAATAGGCCACATCTCAGACAGGTTACTCACTCATGCTCAAACACAAAACATTCTGTCTCCCTAGCTACGTCCTACAGTGAATGCCAAGGCATTCGACCATGAATCACTGTAGGGCTGTAGCTAGGGGAAACCGGGTGTTTTGTTTCAGCTATATTTAGGTATTCAAAACACAACTTGTTTTCAGTTTAATTCATGTCGTCCAACACAAATCATCCGGATTCCCTAGCTAGCTACGTCCCACAATGAATGTAAAGGCATTCGACCGTGAATCACTATGGGGCTGTAGCTAGGGGAAACCAGGTGTTTTGTTTCAGCTGTATTTAGGGGAAACCAGGTTTCAGTACACTTCACAGCCATCATAACTGTGATGAAACCTATGTAACACTTTCGGCAACCAGCGGCAAGGCGTCTTTGATGATCTGGTATTTCCCCAACACTTGTTGGGACGGTTGCAGATCATCAGAGACGTCGTGTCGCTGCCTGGATCGAATGCCGGTTCGCTACGAGAGAAGTGGTGCGGGCGCACACTGATGGCGACGATTCCTCCTGCTGCTTCTCCTGTTGAAGGATCTCGACTGTTGTGGTAGGGGGTCGTTCCTCCTCATCTCCTCCTGTGAGACCTTGCTAAAGCAGGAAGAGTTGGATCACGGGTGTCCACCTTGCATGCGTCAAAAGAAACACACCCCTGATCCAACGGCTCACAAGCGCCTGAAAGAAACACACGTTCCGTGTGCTTCTTTAGTCCCGGTTGGTGTTACCAACCGGGACTAAAGGCGGGCTTTGCGGTCACGTGTCCTCCCCAGCGCTGCCCTGGAGGTCTATATGTATTGTCGTCGACGGGGTAAACCCTAATCCACCATTCCTAGCAACGAACCCATCGTATCCACGAGATGGATCCACCACGCCCGCCGCAGCGCCTTCTGGACAAGGTCGAGCGTGCTCGGTAGAGCGCGCTTGGGCGCTACCGCGGGAGCCTATCCCGTCGTATGCCCACGAGCCCGGCGTGGAGAGGAATGCCCAACTACCGGCCTCCTGCTGCGGTGCCGGAGGAGGTGCGGAGGGCGTACGAGCGCGCGTGGTCCGACGTCCCCGACCCCGACGAGGATGCGTACGCCGCAGGGGTGGCATGGGGATCCGCGGCCGTACGTCCACCAGTCGCCGCCGCCCCTCCCGACGAGGAGGATTACGACGACGACGACTTCGACTGGAGCGACCATGGGGAAGAGCGCGGCGGGCCGCAGATGCAGGAGGCCATTGAAGCCTCCTTCTAGTCCGTCCACGATGACCGTGTACAGCGAGCCAGAACTGCCTGCCAGCTAAAGGCGAAGTAGGCTTGCGAGCTGGATTGGGCGCTGAAAGACTCATCCTCCATGGATCTTGCCCTCCGCCGCAAACGTGCGCGCGAGAACCGGGCAGCCGCGAACGGGGCTAGCTCCTCCCGCCGTTCCCCTTAATCCTACGGCCTCCGAGCCAGCAAATCCGTTTATGTATAAATGTAACTGTGTTATGAAAACTGTTAGTGATGTGTAATAATGTATTAAACCTTTTATGTAACTGTGTGGGGATGTTGTTAAGGATGTTTTTAAAATAAAGAGATAATTATTACAAAATTTTAGACAATTAAATCAATGGATAAATGGGATATAAAATAAATAAGAAAAAGATATGATTTTTAGACAATTAAATCAATGGATATATTTTTAGACACATTTTTAGACAATGGATAAATGGGATATAAAAGAAATAAGAAAAAGATATGATTTTCAGAAATATTGAAACATTTAAATTAAATATATATAAAAGAAACTAGAGCAAAAAAAATTAAAAAGCATGTAAATCAAAGTATATAAAAGAAACAGAAACAATAAAAATTCAAAAGGCATGTAAATCAAAGTATATATAGAAACAGAAAAAGAAACTAGAAACAAAAACAATTCAAAAGAAAGTAAATCAAAGTATATAAAAGAAAACAGAAACAAAAACCATTGAAAACAGAAAAAGAAACTAGGAAAAAAAATTAAAAAGCCCATTTAGCCTCGGTTGGTAACACCAACCGGGACTAAAGGTCCGCTGGGCTGCGCGCGCAAATTTTGGCGGCTCAGAGAGACATTTAGTCTCGGTTGGTGTTACCAACCGAGACTAAAGACCCTTTAGTCTCGGTTCGTGGCTAGAACCGAGACTAAAGGTCATTTTAGCGGCGTTTTGGGTGGTTCTGCACCAATTTTTTTCACAAGTTTGAATTGTTTGCCTCTCTGCCTCCTCTCCGCCTCCGACGCCGCTGACGCCCCCTAGACAGCGAAGCGCTGCTCCGCCGCGCCGTCTGGTCCTCCTCTCCGCCTCCGACGCGGCCGACGCCGCCCCCACGCCGTCCCCGACGTGCCCTGCCCCCACGCCACGCGCCCCACGCCGTCCCCGACGCAGCCGCCACGCCGTCCGCCCCGACGCCGCCCCCGACGTGCCATGCCCGTCCCCGCCGCCGTCGTGCTGCTCCGGGCGCCGGTGCCGCTCTGCCACGTCGCACGCCCCTCCCCTGCCTCGCCTCTCCCCTGCCTCGCAAGGTGAGACATTTCTTATTTTTTTTCAATTTGTACCATTTTCATTAGCTAGTTTCTATTTAAATTGTTGCTATTTAAGTTAGCAAATTTGCTATTTAAATTGTTGCTATTTAAGTTAGCAAATTTGCTATTTTAGAGTTAGTTGTTGATGTTAATTTTAGGTAGTTTTTGTTGATGTTAATTTTGTAGATGCAATTTTGTTACTTGTTAATTTTAGAGTTAGAAAATTAGATGTTAGAAATTTAGGGTTAGAAATTTAGTGTTTTTTAGTTTTGTAATTTTAGTAAATGTTATTAGGAAATTTAGTATTAGATGCATTGTTAGAAATTTAGTATTAGAAAATGTATTAGAAAATTTGTTGTTTAAAATAAGTATGAAAATTGTTAGAAAAAATAGTTGTTTAACATTGTTGCTATTAATTTTGATGCAAATTTAAGATGCAATTTTGAGATTCAAATTGTAGATGCAATTTTATAGATGCAAATTTATAGATGCAATTTATAGATGCAATTTTATAGATGTAAATTTTATTGATTGCAGGGACATTGAGCTATGGAAGCCAACTATGAGCGAGACGAGGAGAATGAAGACCGAATTCAACAGATGATATATGAGGATGCCGATAGAGAAGAGGATGATGAATTCGCCTCACAATTTCTGATGGACTCTGGTGAGGGACTTGAGTCTGGAGAATTGCTCTTAACAAACTCCGACGAGCTATATATATTAAGGGGATATGTTGTTGATCACTAGATGCATTAATTGATTTGTATTGCACTTATTAACGACTCATTTTTCTTTTAGCCTCCGGATCGAGCAAAGCTGCTAAAAACCAAGCTCCTCGAGGCCGGACGAAAAGGATGACGAGCGAGGATGCAAGGTTACCGATCAAGGAAATTTCTGATGACGGAGAACCGCTGGAACCCAAACAGAACCGCAAACGACGATGACCCCTGTTATGTCCACCAAATTACAAAAGATTTGCTCTATGACATGCTCTTGACACATTTTAACCTCCCGCCAAATCTCTCTGAAATCAAGAAGGAGAAATGCAGGCAGTGGACTCTTTCGAAGATGGCCACAAAATTCCGGAACTGGAAGAAAACATTATGGAAAAAATATGAAAATAAAGATCCAGATTTTAGTGGAACACTAGAGAAGATACAAAATGACTGGCTAGTGTTTGTGGCATATAAGAAATCGTCTACGGCTGTGACTCGTTCGGCCACAAATAAGTTAAATGCTGCGAAGAAGATATACCACCATAGGTTGGGGGCAGGTGGCTACAGGACCGCCATTCCTAAGTGGTTAGCCTTTGAAGCAGAACTGCTTGCTAAAGGGATCCGTCCACAGACATATGACTGGCCCGAGAGGTCCAAATTCTGGTTGTTCGCGCATGGGGCAGTCTTGGACCCACAGACAGGGCAGATTGTTGCAAAAGGAAAATGGAAGGAAAAAGTAGAAATACCTAGATGACGAAGAATTTAATAAGAAATACAATGCAGAGGTGCAAAGTTGCCCCAAATACGTGCGTGGACAGCCATTATTGACTAGAGATGGATTACAAAGATCAGGCTTGGCTTGCCAGTAGCTTCATGAAAAGTACCTCCAATATTGTGAAGAGAATAAGGAGATGACCTTCAGTATCAGGAAAGAGGATTTTTATGGCGCCGAAGATGACACTCCTTATAACTGGGAGTTTTCAGAGATGTTCCAAGTTTTCAACCTGAATATTGTTGGTGGCACGTTCATGCATTTGTTCACATTGTATGTGCCTTACAAATACTTTTCACATTTTAATAGCTTTCTTCTGTTCAGTACATGCTAACTATTCTCTTTCTTGTACTTAGGAGCCAGGTATTTGAGTGCAACCGCAGGAAAGAACCGGTAGGTTTCCTTGACCCGGCTCATATCAATTACACGAACATCTGCAGCAATGGATACGACGACATATTCAACTATGCTGTGAAAGAGTTGACTCATTATCTAGACAAAGAGTTGATCCTGCTTCCTTACAATCAGGCGTAAGTTTGTTATCAAAAATTATCTGCACATCCTGCTTCCTTACCATCAGGCGTAAGTTTGTTATTTTCCTTTGCAGTTCTCACTGGTTCTTAGCTGTCATCATTCCTAAATAGAACAAGGTATTGTATATAGATTCCATACTTGGAAGTATAAATTATACACCCTTGGAGGAATTCTTGAACAGGTATTACATCGTTCCCTAGTTTACTTTATGATTTAACTTTCACGTGTTGTTTTCTCAATCCGCCAACTCATTACTTTTGTAGTGTGTTCGAAAAGTACCTGACGATAATCAAGAGACCGTTGCCCAAGAGAGGAGAACAGGAGGCCATATTGAGTCACGTAAAAGTTAACCCGGTAACAGTTACTACTTTATTCCTAGTTTTCACAAATACCTGCTAGCAAACCAAACTAAGTGAGCGATTTTGTCACCAACATTACAGTGCCCTCAGCAACCACCTGGTACAAATCTTTGTGGGTATTATGTGTGCAATGCAATGTTGAAAGTCGTTCCCACCTCGAGAAGTCTGCCAAGCCTCGATTCGGTCAGTAATCCACGACATCATCAACAATTCATGTTTCCTAACAATATTTGCAGACATACATGACGAAAGATACCTAACTAAGAATCTGCCTGCAGCTTATAGGTGGAATGGGACGTGCACCTTTGAAGAAGGATGTTCTTATGATGGTGAGAGGCAAGTTTGCTGCGTTCGTCCTTAAACACATCGTAAGCAAGGAGGGAAAACTATACGACCCTAATCCATGATCATGAGATCCTATTCGGCATTTGTTCACCTGTCCATACCGGCATTCTCGCTGGTGAGACTATAGATTTTTCCAAAGCAATTGTTGTCACCATTGTGGTGTAACTTCTTTAAATTGTGTCCACTTTTTTCCGAACAATGGCTGAAAACTTTGTATTTGTAGCAATAGCAATAGCTGTGAACTTGTATTCCAACATTTGCTGTAAACTTTGTGTTCATATGATTGTTGTAAACTTGTATTGCTGAATGTCTGCTAAATAATTGTTGTAGCACGGGCGTGCAAGCGCAGCTAATTACTATTAGCTTGCAATTAGACATAGGAAACGGGCAAACAGAAATAGCCGTTGCCGACATGATACCACACTGGTTACGGAGGACAAAACCCTCCGTTGCCGAAATGGTCACACATTGGTAACGGAGGGCCGGAGGCTCCGATGCCGAAATTTTCTCACATCGGAAACGGTGTTCTGCCACCGTTACCGATGAGGGCCCCCACATCAGTATCGGAAGCGGGGACACGGACCCTTTCTCCGTTGCCGAAGGGGTTTTTGGCCCGTTTCCGATGTGTCGTTCTGTACTAGTGGAGTAAGCCTACGAAGCAGCACATCAACAAGTCATATAATCATATGTCAAGAAGATGATACACACCACAAAAACCATAGGCAGGTAGACACGGGGAGGCCTCGAAGGATCAGCCAGGAACCTTGCAGCTTCAGCTCGATTCAACACCCTCGTCCCTCCGTCAGCAAGCGCCGTGTCAAACTCAACAACACCATTCGCAACAGCCTTGAGCATCACTCCGGTCACACGGACTTCAGGGTCACCAAGCATATGAATCCAGTCCCTGTTCGTTGACACAAAGTGTAAGCAACACGAGTGAAAACATCCTTATATCAGGGAGGGCAATGTCTACGGATTTTTGTTATGTTCTTATAGTTTAGAAGCAAAACCCGGTGAGACGATGATGAGGGAAATCATTGACAAGCCACGATATCACGGCGTTGGCATCGGCAGACAAGTCGGGATCCAATGAAAGATTAGGCGTGAAAGGGACGTCGGGCGCCTTCCGCTTCCCCAAGGCGCTGCTGGAAGCTGCAAGAGGCAACGCGTACGCGGCCAGAGGGTTTAGCGCATTCTGAAAAACGGACGCCGGTCCCCGACTACAAACTCCCGCGGCTAGCTGCACCCCGTGTGTACCAACCGCAGCACCTAGGGCATTCTGAAAATCATCCCAACTACAGAAAACAATACGAGATGTCAAAATCACACGAGATTTACGATAAACAGCAGCAACACCGTATCGACACCCTGGGCCGTCGCACAGACCTGTTGATTGGCAGCCTGACGGCATTGCGGGCAGCAGGGGAACTCAGGAGATCATGGAGGAAGGCCTGTACAACGTCCTTCTGGTTCCTGGTTTTATCATTGATGAGCCTAGCCACGCCAAATATCTCACCACGGGTCTCAAGGATAGCAATCTCATTCCTACCGGCAGCAGCCGCAGCGGAACTAGCAGCTGCTCAGGCTGACTCGAACAGCACACACATGCGAGCAAGATTCGCAGATCCATCCTGCAAAGAAGGCAATTCATCAACAGCCAAATAACGAACAATCACAAGCTCTAGATCAGTCGCAAACGAAGAACAATAAGTCACCTCATTAGCAGTCGCGTTGTCGAAGCGTCCCCTAGGCTGAGAGGTGCCGCCCCCATCAATCCTCTCAACAGCCTAAGAACACACAAGAATAAATTACCAGAAGTACAAAACGGATCTTCATCTCTACAGATCCAAACACACACCGCAAAATCAGATATATTCCAAAACAGATAAACACCCACCGACACCTCGCGAATATCTTTCGAAGGAACACCATCCAGGCTCGTACAGCTCGCTACCGGACTGGCCTGACCGTCGATCGCAACCATTATTAACAACGCAGGCTACTCAGACGTTTTTTATTTTTGCTAGCAAAAAGGATAATGTATGGCTATGTTTCTGGAAGGGACACCTAGATTGGCTGTTTCGCGGCCTGGATAAAGGCAGGGTGAGGGGAGAGTGATGCATGTAAAATGCATACATGAACTTTGCATTATTTTATTCATATTCACATCATATTTGCATCATATAAGGGTTATATCATTGATTTATAATGATTTTGGAAATAATTCACAAGTTCCCCTATTTTTCTGGAATTAACCCTGCACAGGCAGAAAACCCTATTTTCTATAGTTTGATGTTTCAAGGACCCAAACGAAGTCCAAATGACTTGCAATTTTAGGAGCATCAATATTTCGAAGGAAGAAGACCTGGGAGCGAAGGAAGCAAACAAACGGAGGTTCGAGGACCAAAAGAGGGGGGCCCACACGGCCACAGTACCAGGCCGCGTGGGACCCACCATCTTGGCCCTCGAGGCTCCGTTGCCGTCGATCTTTTCTCCACCGACTTCGTCTTGACCTAAAACCGACTATAAAAATAGTCCCCGAGGCTCTTCGGAGAGGAGCGCCGCAAAAACACAGAAACCACGAAACAGATATCAGGAGCTGCAGATTGGAGGGGGAAAACTCTGGCGGGGCGCTGCCGGAGAGGTCTCCACCTTCTCCAACGACATCTCCATCAACTCCATGATGAAGAGGGAGTAGTCCACCCCTGGACTATGGGTTTGTGGAAGTAACTTATGTATCTCTCTCTCTTGTGCTTCACTAATTAGCACCGTATGAGCAGCCGAACATGATTACGGTCATCTATGTAATACCTTTGTGGTGGATCTTTATGAGTTAATATATGTGTGAGATTGCAATTGTTTTACTTCAGTTATGAAAGTAGATCCATATTATGTACCCCGTTCTTATTAACTTGTTATGATCAAGCATGTTTATGAGAGCGTGTGAGGGGGAACGTGTGCATTAGATGGAGTAACGGGGGGTGGCTAGTGCGGTGAACGTGAGAGAAAGTTCCGCGATCCACTTGGGTGTTTTACCTTACTTTGTTGCCTCACTAGGGATAAAAAGAAATACCTTGCTACCGGAGATGTGGGTGTGACCATGCCACTACTCCATGACTAGATCTAGCATGTTCTTATTTCAACTTCATGTCATGAAACTTATTGCTATGCTCTGATTTATCTTAATACTAAGGTGTTATGATTTAGTTCGCATCTTAGTGGAGTATAAGAGAGATTAATAACCAAAAGATCTCTATGTTAGGACGTGATGCCCATATGATTAATAACTTGTCATGAAACTTTGTTGCAATCTCATATGTTAACTTTTGTGTTCCATTTTCCACCACATCATTAAAGAGAGAGTGCATTTGTGAACCCATGAACCCCGGTCCATTTTTAATCATAAGAAACAACTTTCCAACAACTTTCACCCACTTTTCATTTTCAGCCATAATTAAATCCGAAAATACAAAAATACTTTTGCATCTTTTATTCATCATATAAAACCCAAAAATATAATTTATCATTGTTTCCATCATCCTTGCATATTTATTTATCATCATTGCATATTTTATTTATTGTTTTGTATTCATAACTTACTCACACCTTGTGCTTGACAACCACTTGGTGAGGTTGAGGGCACAAAACAATTTATCTTTGTTTGCAGGTTTTCAAGGGAAGGATAAGGAGGTAAAGCTTCCACTACTGATTCCCTGAGAGTTCGATATAAACCCTCGAGTCACCTTCGTGGGGAAAATTGTCTTGCCCGTACTACACACTCTGCTATTGGGGTCTCAACCTACGCCTTTGAGGGCTATCAGAGAACGAGGGGGATTTCTGGCTCAGGGCTGCGGGGGGGGGGGGGGGGGGGGGGGCGGCGGGGTGGTGAGCTTGACGAAGGGGAGAGGGGGCGCGTCATGCGTTTCTTTATGCATGCGAGCAGGGGGGAGCAGGAAATCCCGTGGGGGCCCATTTTTTTTGGGGCCACAGGGATTCTTGCGTTGGTACTTTCCATCGATTTTCTTGCCTTTCTCCACCCCATTTTCGCTTTGCTTTTTTCTGAAAATAAAATTGCAGCACAAGTATAGACTCGCTGCCACCTAAGATCAAAAGGCATCGAAAACGTACCTCAAGTTCATGCCCCTGGACAGCACGAGGAGTGTTGCTCCCAAAACAGGTCGGGCTGTCCTGAGGTTGGGCCGTTGGCGGTAAATCCTGCAGGGCATACCGATGGCCAACGTCGGCATCAGGCAACGAACGCTGCAAGGTGGGACAGGCTCAGAGTCATCGTCACAGTGAAGAAGGTCTGGAAAATCCAAAGATAGCAACAGGAAAAGACGATCGCGAAGCTCACATCGATGGCGCCACGCCCCTCCTGGTTCATATCCACGGACTCAGGAACCTCGGGGCCATTTAGGCATGCAGGCCCACCAAAACTTACCTAGGAAAATAGGTCGGAATCAAACATTCAATGGACACATTTATTGCTCGAATCATCAGGAATTTAAAGCTACCAAGCAAAAAACAACGAGAGCAAGCAAATATCAGGTGGGATTCAGACATGGGGATGGCGAATTTAAAGCTACCAAGACAAAACACGAATTTAAAGCTAGCAAGCCAAAACAATGCTGACCGGGGGAGCACATGCATAGCCGACAACAGCGCTCAGGGTGTTGTCATTGCCCCCGCCGTGAGCCAGGCGATCAAACGCGGAGTCTGTCTTGCCGTAGTCCATGGTGGGAAGGTTGCCCAAGCCACCATACGACATTGGAGGCGGGGGGGCAAGCTCGAGCTCGCACTGCTCTTTGCGTGAAGGAAGAGAGCGAGCTAGTGTGGGAGGAGATGGAAGCAGCAGATGGAATAAAGGAAGGAATGGAAGCGTTCGTAAACTATAGACAGAGGTCAGAGACAAGGCCCACTCGAAAAAAGATTATTTTTGGCGGGATCACTTCTAACGGTAGGCGCTGTTGCTCCTAGTCCACGCTGCGCCTATACGGGGGAGCAGCTCCGGCGCGCACCCCCAAGGGAGCTGCTGCATGAGGCGATGGAGCAGTAGCACACTAGCATAGGCGTACCCCATAAACCATTCGTATAGTAGAAAGTACATGGTGTGCACGGTTAACGTACAAACGATCGACCATGGCAAGCAAAAGATTTGACATAGTACTCAGCAGCACGCGAGCCCGTCCCGATTGTACAACGCTCGGCGCAGACAGGTCGTTTCTCCACCGTCCTATGTACCACACACATTGTACCTTTTGTTTCGCAGCCCATGTCTCCACACGACGCCATTTTTCGTGGTCAACCGCCTCACCCAATCCAATGCCAACACAAACAAGCACGCCCCAAAGATACGCGGGTGCAGACCGAAGAAGTTGCCAACTACCGTTGCATCCTTCTTCTTCCAGCGCGACAAATACGCACGCGACGGTGGGGAGCCGGCAAGCTGAAAACTACTCTTTTGCCACGTGTCTCCACGTGTCACTAACAAAAGGGCGGTCACACACCGAGTGTTTTTCTGGGCCGGACTGAGTGATGAGACCGAAACAATTCGAGCTATCGGGTCTATCCCTTTATTTAACGCGAAGGGTGCATCGGTGCGACTAAAAAGCAACAGTATTAGAGTGAGGCGATGAATACATCACGCTACTGCAACAAAGATTTGGAAGGGGGACGCAATCAGCTGTTACCGCCCCAGCAACCCGCATTAAATGGCACAATACCGGAGATTTTTCTTAACAGCAGTAACTGGGCCGCTGCAGTATGCTTGTCAGCCATGGGCGGACCCATTGGTCCTGACGGGGGTAGAGGGTGGAGTGGTGAGGGAGGGAGGGGGGGCACTGAATTTGCCACGACAGCAATGCAGCGCTGAGACCCGAAACGAGGTAGTGAGCGATGAGACTAGAATAAATTGAGTTATCGCCACGATAGTTGCGGCACCACATCAGTCAGGTCGGACCAATTAGTCGGGGTCGGACAGATTAAAATCGCCACGATGCGGGTGTATCGTTCTTATAAACGCGACGGGTGCATCGCTGCGTGGTGAGGGAGGGAGAGGGGGGAGTCTGGAAGGCGGGGGGGAGGGGGGCACTGAATTTGCCACGACAGCAATGCAGCGCTGAGACCCGAAACGAGGTAGTGAGCGATGAGTGATGCAAGGCGTGCCTGCTCGTTGGGAAACCCCAAGAGGAAGGTTTGATGTAGTCCAGCAGCAAGTTTTCCCTCAGTATGAAACCAAGGTTATCGAACCAGTAGGAGCAACAACTCTTCAGAAGGTTGTTGGTGGCTGCACGGCGCAACACGATCACCAACGTGGAACCTGCACACAACACAATCAAACTACTTTGCCCCAACGAAACAGTGAGGTTGTCAATCTCACCGGCTTGCTGAAAACAAAGGATTAAACGTATGGTGTGGAAAATGAGTATTAAATTGCAGAGAATGAAAAAGGAACAGTTTGCAGTTTGTGGTTGTTTAATCAGTGTAAAAGAATGGACCGGGGTCCACAGTTCACTAGTGGTGTCTCTCCATAAAAGATAACTAACATGTTGGGTGAACAAATTACAGCTGGGCAATTGACAAATAGTGAGCGCATGACAATGCATATACATGACATGATGATTACTATGATATTTAATTGGGCATTACGACATAATACATAGACCGTTATCCAACAGCATCTATGACTAATAATCCACCGCCGGGTTGTCATCCGAGTCCCCGTTGGTATTAAGTTGCAAGCAACGGATAATTGCATTAAGTAAAGTGCGTAATGTAAACAAACACATATGCCCGTGGACATAGCATCGTTAGGTTATCCCTAGTGGCAACAGCACATCCACAACCTTAGAACTTTCTGTCACTGTCCCAGATTAAACGGAGGCATGAACCCACTATCTAGCATAAATACTCTCTCTTGGAGTTACAAGCATCTACTTGGCCAAAGCATCTACGAGTAACGGAAAGCATGCAAGATCTTAAATAACATAGATAGATTGATAATCAACTTGACATAATATTCAATATTCATCGGATCCCAGCAAACACAACATGTAGCATTACAATAATATGATCTTGATCATGTAGGGCAGCTCACAAGATCTAAACATGATGGCACAAAGTGGAGAGACAACCATCTAGCTACTGCTATGGACCCGTAGTCCAAGGATGAACTACTCACGCATCACTCCGGAGGCAGGCATGGCGATGTAGAAGCCTCCGGTGACGATTCCCCTCTCCGGCAGGGTGCCGGGAAGAGGTTCTGAACCCTCCCGAGCTAGGGTTGACGGCGGCGGCGTCTCTGGAACTTTTCGTGGATATTTGCTCAGGCACTTAGGGTTTTCGTCGGGGGGAATAAGTAGGCGAAAGGGCGGCGGCTGACGACCCCGAGGGGCCCACACCACCCAGGGCGCGGCAAGGGGGCCCGCGCCCTAGTGGCGTGTGGGGCCCCTGTGGCTCCTCTCCGTTGCTTCTTCGCTCCGGTGTGTTCTGGAAAAATAGGGACCCCCGTGAAGTTTCGTCCAATTCCGAGAATATTTCCAGACTAGCTTTTCTGGAATACAAAAACAGCAGAAAACAGGAACTGGCACTTCGGCATCTTGTTAATAGGTTAGTCCCAAAAAATGTATAAAAGTGATAAAGTAGATGCAAAACATGTAGCAATTGGTATAAAACAAGCATGGAACATCAAAAATTATAGATACGTTTGAGACGTATCAGCATCCCCAAGCTTAGTTCCTACTCGTCCTCGAGTAGGTAAACGATAAAAACAAAATAATTTTTGAGGTGACATGCTACCATCATAATCTTGATCATATAATATTGCAAGGCACATGTAAATGAATGAAGTGATCCAAGTCAATGGTCTATAATTTGCTACCAAATAGATAATGAGTAAACAATGAATCACACAAGCTAAACGTTTTCATGAATAGTACTTTCGAGACAAGCATCAAACAGTTTTGCATAAGTGTTAACTCATAAAGCAATAGTTTCTAATAAAAGGTATTTAATCAACACAAAGGAAGAATTAGTTTCAGCATTTGCTTCAACTTTCAACATATTTATCTCATGGATATTGTCAACACAAAGTAGTATAACAAGTCCAATACATTGCATATAACGCATGTTGTAACAAAGTTGACACTAGTGTTTGCTTGTGGAAGACAGAAAGAATAGGAAAACTGACTCAACATAAAAGTAAAAGAAAGGCCCTTCGCAGAGGGAAGCAGGGATTAATCATGTGCTAGAGCTTTTAGGTTTTTGAAAGCATATAGAGATTGCATAAAATATTTGATACTCCTCCCAACCTTGCTAACACAAGCCATGGCTAACCGAATCCTCGGGTGCCTTCCATCAATCACATACCATGGAGGAGTATCTATTTTTGAGAGGTGTTTGTTAATTGTCAACGAATGGTAGCGGGTGAGAACAGTATTCTACCTGTCAAACGGACTTTTAAGAGCGGCTCCCATGAAGGACGTTATTTCTACCAGCAAGGCAGATCATCCCTCTTTCTCTTTGGTTTACACACATTCAGGTATTTCACTGTTTGTCATTGCTTACTGATGAATCAGGGCAAAAGTGTGAAGAGAATTAATTGGTTAAAGTTGTAATTAATTGGGACTGGGCACCCCGTTGCCAGCTCTTTTTGCAATTATTGGATAAGCGGATGTATATGCCACTAGTCCAGGTGTAAAAGTCCATTGACAAATAGAATAAAGAATAACCACACTAATTCCTCATGAGCTAGTAAACATTGACACAAAAAGGGAATAATAACATTTTGAATAATTTAAAGGTAGCACATGAAAAATTTACTTGGAGTGGCAAGGAAATACCACATATAGGTAGTTATGGTGGACACAAATGGCATGGATTTTGGCTCAAGGATTTGGATGCACGAGAAGCATTCCCTCTCAGTACAGAGTTTAGGCTAGCAAGGTTATGTAAGCAAACAAGAATATCAACCCGTACACCAAGTTTTATATGACAAACATATTGCAAACGTTATAAGACTTCATACCGTCTTCCTTGTTAACCAAACCCTGTTATTAGAAAATATCTAGACCTTAGAGATACCACCGATGCAAACCAAATTTTCAACAAGCTTTACGGTAGTTCTTCACTAATAGGCTTAACTCATGTGATGCACAATTTAATCATGATCTACTTGTTAACTCAAAACAATTGACAAGCATCAAGTTATCCATTAGTGATCTACAAGATTAAGCAAGTTTTTCCTTATACCAATTACCACATGCAACATTTTCTGAACCAACCAAACACCAATCAATTTATTTCATCAACTCTCCAAACAAATATAAGTGAAGCAAGAGAGTACTTTCTACAAAAGAAAGCTAATAGCTCTGACAAGAGATACATGAAAACAAGAGCTAAAAGCTGAACAGCGCTAGATATGAATACTCAACAAATATAAGTGAAGAATAGGAGTATTCTCATGAAAAAGCGGAGCGTGTCTCTCTCCCAATCAAGAATGCTAGGGTCCAGTCAAGCTTTATTGAAAATAAAAGCAATACTGAAAATAAAAGCACACAGACGCTCCAAGAAAAGCACATATGATGTGAAAGAATTAAAATATAGTTTCACTAGAGATGACCTGATAATTTTGACGATGAAGAAGGGGATGCCTTGGGCATCCCCAAGCTTAGACGCTTGAGTCTTCTTGAAATATGCTGGGGAGATCCATGGGAGCCTCCCCAAGCTTAAGCTCTTCACTCTTCTTGATCCTATTATATCATCCTTCTCTCTTGACCCTTGAAAACTTCCGTCACACCAAACTCAAAGTAGATCTCATTAGAGGGTTAGTGCATAATCAAAAATTCACATGTTCTATAAAGACGCAATATGATTTGTTACTTTAAACATTAGCTACAGCCACTGATGTTATGTGAAGCTCTTCCACCCAAAAAAGAATTTCACTCAACACTAGTAAAAGAGAGAATGCAAAATAAAAAGGCATAATCTGTCTAAAACAGAACAGTCCGCAAAGACGAATTTTTTCGAGGCACTTACGACGCTCAGATCGAAAAACTTGAACTAATGAAAGATTCAGACATTCATAAAGATTACGCAAAAAATTTCAGATTTTTAACAATCTGGTGATTTTAGGAATTTCGTACAGTGAACAGCAAAAATCTGTTTCTGCGCAGCAATCAAAATTAAGCATCATCTTAACATTAGAGGCTACTCTTGGCACAACAATGCGAGAAAATAAAGATACAAAGGAGTTGCTACAGAAGTAAACAACTCCTTGACTCAATAAAAGAAAAATTGCAGAAAAATAAAATGGGTTGCCTCCCATAAGCGCTTTTCTTTAACGCCTTTTAGCTAGGCACAAAGCATGCATCAAGTATTACCAAGTGAAGAAGCATCAACATTGTAATTTGTTCGAACAATAGAATCATAAGGTGGCTTAATCTTCTTCCTAGGAAAGTGTTCCATACCTTTCTTGAGAGGAAATTGATATTTTATATTCCCTTCTTTCATATCAATAATAGCACCTACAGTTCTAAGAAAAGGTCTTCCCAGCACAATAGGGCATGATGGATTGCATTCAATATCCAAGACAATAAAATCAACGGGGACATAATTGTTGTTAACCATGATAAGAACATCATCAATTCTTCCCAAAGGTTTTTTAATAGTAGAATCAGCAAGGTGAACATCCAAGTAACAATTTTCCAAAGGTGCTAAATCAAGCATATCATAAATCTTTTAGGCATAACAGAAATACTAGCACCAAGGTCACACAAAGCATTGCAATCAAAGTCATTCAATTTCATTTTAATGATGGGCTCCCAACCATCTTCTAACTTCCTAGGGATAGAAGCTTCATGTTTAATTTTTCCCTAACTTGTATGAGAGCATTAGTAATATGTTTAGTAAAAGCCATGTTTATCACTAGCATTAGGACTTCTAGCTAGCTTTTGCAAGAACTTAATTACTTCAGAAATATTGCAACCATCAAAATCAAAATTATCATCAAAAGTAATGGAGTTATTATCTTCCTTATTGCTAGAAATTTCAGCATCTTTATCAAGGACAGTTTCAGAGTTATCAGGCAATTTAGGACATTTTGCAATAGAAGTGGAAACATTACCAACACCAATTATCTTGCCATTAATGGTAGGAGGTTTGCTAACACTTGAGTTTGAAGCATTTTCAGAAGTAGTAATAGTATAAACTCTAGCAATATTATTCTTTCTAGCAATTTCATCCTCTCTTTCCCATCTAGCATGCAATTCAGCTAACATCCTCACATTGTTATCAATTTTAACTTGTATAGCATTGAGAGTTTTGCTCTCTTTAACATCATGAGGCATGTTCTTTAGTTTCAACAAGTCAACATCAAGAGCAAGACTATCAACTTTAGAGGCAAGCACATCAATTTTCCCAAATTTCTCCTCAACAGTTTTATTGAAAGCAGTTTGTGTACTAATAAAATCCTTAAGCATAACTTCAAGATCAGAGGGTACACTCTTATTATTGTAGGAGTTACTAGGAATTTCCATAACCATTGCCACTATTAGAAGGATAGGGCCTATAATTGCTATTACCAAAATTATTCCTATAAGCATTGTTGTTGAAGTTATTATTTTTAATGAAGTTCACATCAACATGCTCTTCTTGAGCAACCAAAGAAGCTAAAGGAACATTATTTGGATCAACATGTGTTTGACCATTTGCAAGCATAGACATAATAGTATCAATTTTGGCACTCAAGGAAGAGGTTTCCTCAACAGAATTTACCTTCTTACCTGTTGGAGCTCTCTCGGTGTGCCACTCAGAATAATTAATCATCATATCATCAAGAAGCTTTGTTGCAGCACCCAAAGTGATGGACATAAAGGTACCTCCAGCGGCCGAATCCAATAAATTCCTTGAAGAAAAATTTAATCCTGCATAGAAGGTTTGGATGATCATCCAAGTAGTCAGTCCATGAGTGGGACAATTTTTAACCAATGATTTCATTCTCTCCCATGCTTGAGCAACATGTTCATTATCAAATTGCTTAAAATTCATTATGCTACTTCTCAAAGAAATAATCTTAGCAGGAGGATAATATTTTCCAATAAAAGCATCTTTGCATTTAGTCCATGAATCAATACTATTTCTAGGCAAAGATAGCAACCATTCTTTAGCACGTCCTCTCAAGGAGAAAGGAAAAAGTTTCAGTTTAATAATATCACCATCTACTTCCTTGAGCTTTTGCATTTCACAAAGTTCAACAAAGTTATTAAGGTGAACAGCAGCATCATCAGTACTAACACCAGAAAATTGCTCTTTCATAACAAGATTTAAAAGTGCAGGTTTAATTTCATAAAATTCTGCTGAAGCAGCAGGTGGAGCAATAGGTGTGCATATGAAATCATTGTTGTTCGTGCTAGTGAAATCACACAACTTAGTGTTCTCAGGAGTACTCATTTTAGCAGAATAAAAACAGACAGAAAATAACTTGAAAGTAAACTAGATGCAAGTAACTAATTTTTTTGTGTTTTTGATAATTGAAAGCAAACAAGATAAAATAAACTAAGCAAGACAAAAACAAAGTAAAGAGATTGGAAGCGTGAAACTCCCCTTGCAGAAGACTGCTGTCTCCCCGGCAACGGCGCCAGAAAAAGCTTGATGACGTGCACGCTCGTTGGGAGACCCCAAGAGGAAGGTATGATGTAGTCAGCAGCAAGTTTTCCCTCAGAAAGAAACCAAGGTTATCGAACCAGTAGGAGCAGCAACTCTTCAGAAGGTTGTTGGTGGCTGCACGGCGCAACACGATCACCAACGTGGAATCTGCACACAACACAATCAAACTACTTTGCCCCAACGAAACAGTGAGGTTGTCAATCTCACCGGCTTGCTGAAAACAAAGGATTAAACGTATGGTGTGGAAAATGAGTATTAAATTGCAGAGAATGAAAAAGGAACAGTTTGCAGTTTGTGGTTGTTTAATCAGTGTAAAAGAATGGACCGGGGTCCACAGTTCACTAGTGGTGTCTCTCCATAAAAGATAACTAACATGTTGGGTGAACAAATTACAGCTGGGCAATTGACAAATAGTGAGCGCATGACAATGCATATACATGACATGATGACTACTATGATATTTAATTGGGCATTACGACATAATACATAGACCGTTATCCAACAGCATCTATGACTAATAATCCACCGCCGGGTTGTCATCCGAGTCCCCCGTTGGTATTAAGTTGCAAGCAACGGATAATTGCATTAAGTAAAGTGCGTAATGTAAACAAACACATATGCCCGTGGACATAGCATCGTTAGGTTATCCCTAGTGGCAACAGCACATCCACAACCTTAGAACTTTCTGTCACTGTCCCAGATTAAACGGAGGCATGAACCCACTATCTAGCATAAATACTCTCTCTTGGAGTTACAAGCATCTACTTGGCCAAAGCATCTACGAGTAACGGAAAGCATGCAAGATCTTAAATAACATAGATAGATTGATAATCAACTTGACATAATATTCAATATTCATCGGATCCCAGCAAACACAACATGTAGCATTACAATAATATGATCTTGATCATGTAGGGCAGCTCACAAGATCTAAACATGATGGCACAAAGTGGAGAGACAACCATCTAGCTACTGCTATGGACCCGTAGTCCAAGGATGAACTACTCACGCATCACTCCGGAGGCAGGCATGGCGATGTAGAAGCCTCCGGTGACGATTCCCCTCTCCGGCAGGGTGCCGGGAAGAGGTTCTGACCCTCCCGAGCTAGGGTTGACGGCGGCGGCGTCTCTGGAACTTTTCGTGGATATTGCTCAGGCACTTAGGGTTTTCTCGGGGGGAATAAGTAGGCGAAAGGGCGGCGGCTGACGACCCCCGTGGGGCCCACACCACCAGGGCGCGGCAAGGGGGCCGCGCGCCTAGTGGCGTGTGGGGCCCCTGTGGCTCCTCTCCGTTGCTTCTTCGCTCCAGGTGTCTTCTGGAAAAATAGGGACCCCGTGAAGTTTCGTCCAATTCCGAGAATATTTCCAGACTAGCTTTTCTGGAATACAAAAACAGCAGAAAACAGGAACTGGCACTTCGGCATCTTGTTAATAGGTTAGTCCCAAAAAATGTATAAAAGTGACATAAAGTAGATGCAAAACATGTAGCAATTGGTATAAAACAAGCATGGAACATCAAAAATTATAGATACGTTGGAAACGTATCAATGAGACCAGAATAAATTTAGTTATCGCCACGATAGTTGCGGCACCACATCAGTCAGTCGGACCAATTAGTCGGGGTCGGAGCAGAGTAAAATCGCCACGATGCGGGTGTATCGTTCTTATAAAACGCGACGGGTGCATCGCTGCGAATAAAAACAACGATATTGGAGCGAGGCGGCGAATACATCGCGCTACTGAAACAAATAGTTCGGAAGGGGACGCAGTCACCGTCTCAGCATCAGGGGAGGGGGAGAGAGGCAGTGCCGCTGGTCTAATTGTTTCCACGATGGCATAACACAACCGGATGGGGGGGGAGGCAGTGCAGCCGGTGTAAATTTTTATCACGATTTCATAACGCACAACCGGATGTGACGGAAAGGGGGAGAGGGGAGGAGGGGGAGCTTACACGTCGCAATGGTGCACAACAACTAAGCAATCTTGCACGTTTTCGGCAGAACCATCTGGTGATTTCTCTATTCTTTTGCAACACAGCACATCTCTCCAGTGACACACATGCGTGAGCACGTTTTTCATTACACAGGTTTAAGAGAAAAACATAGTAATGTTTTATTACAGCTAGCAACACCCATGGAGGCCACCACTAAGGATCAACAAGTGCTTTTTTTCTCATTAAACAAATACTTTTTTTTTCGCAACATCTGATTTAAATCTCCTTGTAATGATCGTCATCCGTAGTGGTGTAAACCTCACCAATGCTTGCAAGATCCAGCAGGAACGGCCTGAAAAAACCAACCAAAAAAAATCATTCTCATTCTTCTTTGGGCGTACGTATATTCCTGTGTTTCACATCTACAGTAATAAATGGACAAGCCATACCTAATTGCCTCGGATGTAGTCATCAACTCACGACTTATGCCGTCAATATATGAACCAGCAGTCCCAGAACTAAAAAATAAAAAAAACAAAAGAACGAAATGTCATGAGACAAAGAAACCACATGATAGTCACAATGCATATATATTCTTTTCCACCATACAATGCTCGAACCTTTTAGACATCCGCACGATAGCATCGAGAACTGCACGCTGTCGTGGGTTTGTCACGTCAGGTGTCATAGATGACTTCGTAGGTGTGGGATTACGCGAGTCAAGCATCTCCGAGCTTGGGATCGCAGGAACAAAGATCAACATAGATTTACCCAGGTTCGGCCCCTTAATGTGAGGTAAAAGACCTACTTCCTGCCTACCCTAGATTGGTATTGATATGATAATCGAGGTGTTACAATGGAGACGATCCAATGTGGAACTCGCCGTATGAGCTAGGGTTTAAGGGCTTTGTCTATGCCTCTGCCTGTTCTAAATCCTGCGAGTCCTCTTTATATATGCAGAGGCTCGGCAGGTTACAAAGGAAACTTTCCCCACAAGGAATATGTCCGCAGAGACCTACACGGAGACTAACTCGCCTCCGTGCCTTTCTAGATTCTTCTCTTTGTGGCGGTATGATGTTGGGCTTGATCCCATGTGGGGCTTTGTCCGTGCGAGTAAAGTAAGTCGCACTGGGCCGCGGGTTAATCCAGAAAGTATTCTCCCGACATTAGCCCCCAAGTTTAGCTTGGACTTCAGGCGAAGACTCCTTTATCTTGACAAGCCACCGAACTGCGCACTTGAATGTCCTGGCTGAACTCCAGATCCAATGATATCACTCGCGGCTTAATAAATCTTCTCTGCGACTCAAAGGCGCGACTTAACCTGCCCTGACGGTTAATTTCCAGATCTGAACGTCTTCCGCGCCCGGGCTATTTATCCTGACTTATCGTTCCTCCGGGCGTTCCGTACCAGAATCTTGGGTTACTCCTTCTCCACTTCTCCGCGCCGCCTTCGATCCCGCTTCTTACGCTTGCAATCCTTTGAAGATCTCCATCAATCTGAGACAATGTCTCACCGCAAATGCAACTGGGAGGGCTCGTGGATCGACGAGGACTTCTTGGAATCCCTAACCGCCCGTGGCCTTCTTCCACCCAAAGATCAATGCGAATAGCGGGCGGCTGGTGAGGAGGTAATCCCTAACCCTCATCCAGGCGAGATAGTGGTTTTTGCGGAGCACGTTGAGCGAGGATTCAAGCCCCCAGGCTCTCTCTTCTTCCGCTCCTTGATGCAGCGGTTGGGCCTTAGCTTCCATGATATTGGCCCTAATTCAATGCTGCAAGTAAGCAACTTCCACGTCCTCTGCGAAGATTATCTTGGTATTCCTCCCTCAATAGATTTCTGGCTCACGCTCTTCAGCTGCAATAGCCAAAGGGAGACCACAGATGGTCCTTTCCTCCAATGCGGCGCCATTTCCTTCCAGCGCCGTAAGGGCAGCATCTTCCCGAAACTCGCCCTTGCCAATAAGATTAAGGGCTGGCAAAGGACGTTCTTCTATTGCAAGGATACTTCTCCAGAAAGCAAAGTTCATCTTCCTCTTTGGTCGCCACTTCCCTTTGAGGCGACCGATGCTCTGTCTTCTAAGCCCGATCCTTCTTCATTGCCGTCCATCAAGATTCTTATGGATAGAGTTAGGGCACTGACGCTCCATGGCCTTACTGGACTGGACCTCGTGTCCTGCTGGACCAAGTGGTGAATTCAGCCCGTGAGTCGCCGCCTGCGACTTATGATGGACTTCACCTGCCAGGCAGATGATGCTGACCGCACCTGCCCTGAGGACTGGGACAAAGGGGAATGGATAAATTTCATTCGCCGAGTTACTGGTGAAGATATCAGCTCGTATGACAACGTCGGCCTTGCTCCTTTCTAGGCTGAGCACAAGCCTTTTGTGGTAATGTCTATTTCGCAACTTGCTTCTCCTCAGATTTCTTCTTTATGATCAATTATTTCTGACTTGAGCTTCTTTCCAGATCGACCCTTACTTTTGGGTCCTTTCCTCAGAGGATGCCAACTCGAGCCAAGAAGCTGTTGCTGAGTCGTCAGGGCGAGCCGCTGTTCCTAGCGAGGATATAACTATGCATGATGCTGCTTCTGATCTTGAGGTAGTGCATCTGAAGAGGAACAACAAATGGCCAATGCTCTTCTATCCTCCACTCCAGGCACATCATTTCTTCAACTTCCTGAAGCACCTCGCAGGTCCTCCAAACGGTTTTTGTCTGAAAGCTCAGAGGATCCCTCGCAACCTGAGAAACGCCGCAAAGCCTTGACACTATTGGTAGAAACAAGAACTGCTAAATCTTTAAAACTCGCTGATCCTGGCAAGGCTGTTTTATCCTCCAAGCATACCACAAGGGACTGCTTCTCACTAAGCTCAGGTGTTTACTTGCGACTTCTTCTTTTGTGCTTGCATATTTTTGTCAAGGAATTGCTGATCAACACTTCTTTTCATACTTTGTAGGTTCATATTTGCAAGACTTGTCATCTCCTTCCTCTGGTTGCCTGATGAAGAGCATCCGTATAGCCTCTGGGTATGGTTTGCCTTCTTTTCAATGTTTATGACTCTGCTAGGTTTGGCTTACTAATCCATTAATGTTTTGCAGGGCCATGCTCGAAGGGGATACCAAATCCAACTCTCATACTGCTTCCTCTCAGCCGGCCATGAGCGAGGATGTTGCTACCGACGAGATCATGGGAAACAATGATGGTGCGACTCATCCAAGGACATCTCTGGAAGAATGCATTGCTGATGCGACTCCTGCCGCGACTCCTACTGCTGGTAGTTCCAGATCAATCGCAGATGCTATAATCGCTGCTGGAGACAAACATGCTGCTCTGCTGCGCGACCTGGTCGAGCAATTTTCTTTAAGTCGCCAGGTACACATGCCGTAGCCCCCAAGGATCAAGCCCTTGTGTGACTTCACGGGGTGTTGATTCTTTTCTTGTCTCCAAATTTCGAGCCCCCAAGTTCCTGGTGCACTAATGTTGTTGGCCCTGTTTATTTTCAGCTTGAACTGTCCTTGCTTGACGCTTCTGGCTCAATAAAAGGCAAAGGCATTTCTATAGATCAGCCTGAAATGATGCAGTCTTCCCTGGAGCAGCATAATATGATCATTAAGGACCAAGCTCAGGAAATAAGATCTCTCAAAGGCCAACTTGACTCCTGTGAAGAGCAATTCAAAGAACTTGAAGCAGATTCCCAGCAGCGACTCATGGAGAAGGATGAAGTTATCAAATCTTTGCGAGAAGGGATGGCCTTAAATCCGAATTAATGGATAGACTGAAAGCAGATCATGCAAAAGAGCTCACCGCGCGAGATGAAAAATATAACTCGCTGTTGAAAGCCTTTGATGGTTTTGGCTCCATTGTCAAGTCATCCGTCCTCCAACTTGCTGGTTTGTCTTTTATTCCCTTACTCATATATATGTTTTGGGTAGCCAACATGAGTCGCTGACTTGTATCTGATCTTTCTTTTCTGACATAGGATCTGAAGGCACAGTATCCCGCTCCGGTTTGAAGGACCAACTAGAATATCTCACAAATCTGAACCAGCGCTTTTTAAAGATCGCAAAGGAAGTCATGAAACAATTTCTCCTGCGACTGATGTACAGAAATCTTGCGAGTATTGGATAAACAAACTGCTCAAGGCTCCGCATTATATCTCTGATTGGAAGCGGTCCTCTGCTCGTACCGGAGCAGCTCATGTCTTGACACTGCTCCGGGCGTACTATCCAGAGATAGATGTTGGCAAGATTGCTCGTCATGCCTGCTGGGTGCGCGCGGATGGCACTGAACTCCCAATAAGTGAGTACTTCGACATCTGGAAAGGGATGCGCGGATATGCCACAAAATTTGTTGATAACTTGGACTTGGGCGCTTATCTTGATAAATTCAATCTCGATGGGAGCAAGGTGCCGAAGAAAAAGTCCACAGAAGCCGAGTCATCGCGGGCTTCTGCTCCATCATCAGGGTCTGGCGGCCCTTCTGCCTCATCTGGTGGTGCCCTGGTTATTAGGCCACCTGCGACTTCGATCGCAAGACAAGCCGCGCCAAACCCTACTCCTGTAACTCGGAAGCAGAAGTAAATGATAATATGGGACATGCCCGTTAGTCTGTAAGACATTCATATATATTTTTTTTTATGACCTATAAGCAGGTCCTTTTCATGATACTTCCCTTAAGTAGACGCTCGCGCGGCTCAGTATTTCCCAGGTAAAAATGCGTGTTCAGGGTCGTTGGCGGCCATGATAGGCGATCACACTCGATTGACACCGCACCCCAGTACTTTGGTCGCATAATGCAAGACGCTTCTTGCTTAAGGGTTTCCACTCGTTTGGCAAAATTTGAGGTGCGATTGGTACTCGCGATGCTCGTCAGGAGCCCTCAAGGGTCGGTGATATATGAAATTCTAAAGACTCAGCGACTCAATGATAGTTGAGGCGAAACGACAAACCCTTGAATGTCAAGGGTGCCGGCTTTATTTCATAATCACCCGATGTCTTACAGGGTATGGCAAAAACGATGCAGGCCCTTTAAATGCGGGTTTTCTGTTCCCCGCAGGCCATGCATACTTGATACTCATCGCACTAGGCTGCGAAATAATACTCCTGACGGAGCGGGTTGAACACCTGATTGGTTCATGTTTGAGTCGCTAAAAGCGACTCGGGTCGAGCATGATAGCTCCGATGTGTGTTTCATGTTGAAGCTGGGAACGAGCCCCTTGAAAGTTTAGCCGCACTGAGTTGCGACTTATGTTGGGTCGAGCCTGCTCTGTAAGGCCTCACAATGACTGAGCCCCCTCGGCTGGGGTTGTTGACTGAGGTTGGATCTATGCATATGCGCCACCTCTTGTCCTCTTTTTGTATCAAAGCAACTTCTGGAGTATTATCCTCCTGGTATGCAGTCTCTTGGTTATAATTTACCATCCGATGAGCGCATCTTGGTGTCCGCCTCCACGGTATTTCTAGTGCGACTCGTTTTGGGCTGCGAAGGCTCTTCTCCGGCCTATATCCATGTAAAGAATTAGCAATGCAAGCTTCTTCTGCCATGGCTGAGCCTGTATTCTCGCATTCAAGCGCTATCTGCCTATCTCCATGCACTGTGATCACACCATTGGGCCCAGGTATTTTTAGCTGTAGTAGACGTAGCAGGGGCGAGCGGTGAATTTGACATAGACTTCTCTTCGAAAAATGGCATGATATGAGCTCTTGACAGCCATAACCTCAAAGTCTAGGAGCTCTGTGCGGAAATTCCGCTCTGTCCCAAAACTGACTTCAAGGGTTATCTTTCCTATAGGTCGCGTAACAGCTCCCGGAATTATGCCTTGGATTTCTCTCCTTGTTGGTCGCAACCGCGACTCGGGTATGTTCATTCTTCGGAGGGTGTCTTGGTATAAGATATTTACTCTTCCTCCTCCATCCATAAGGACTTTACCCAACCTGTATCCCGCGACTTGTGGTGCGACTACAAGAGCCGGCTGTACAGGATCTTTTACTTCTGGGGGATGATCGTCGCGACTCCAAATGACTGATCGCTCTATCCAGCGACGGCACCTTTCTGGCGTCGGGTCGTGACCACGCTTCCGGTCTTTGTATGCTGTTTGCACTTCTACAGTGTGAAATTGCATCACATCCCTTCTGGGTGAGACTTCCGGATTTTGGTGAGAACTCGCCTTGTCCTTCTGCTGCACGGGTCCCATGTGAGTCGCGCCTGGCGCGTGACCTTCTTTCCACCTCCTGTAGTAATGGCATTGCGCCTTGGTGTGGCTCGCAGGTCTCCCATCTCTTCGTCGATGTAAGTCGCAAGGGATGTCAAAGATCCCTTTGACACTGTTGGGAGGTGATTCCTCACCTCTTCCTTGCTCTCGCGACTGACTCGCATGATGTTTAGTCTGTGCTGCTTGCTGTTTTTCCTTTGGGATCCGTGATGAGCCGCATACCGTTTTTCTGTTTCCGCGTACTGTTGACTGTTGCCCACAACTTGTCGAAGCTGTCTATCTTATGCGCAGCGCGGCTTAGCTTATGTACCAGTGGCTCGAACCTACAATTCTTCTTCATGACTTGTATCGTGGACTGCACTGTTGAACCTTTGACAGAGTTAAGGATATCTGCGATTCTTTTCGCCCAGTCGCGAGTCGTCTCGCCTTCCTTCTGGACGCACTGTTTGAGTCTCTTCATATCCTCAGTTTGGAATCTCTTGATGAACTTATTTTTTAGGTCTTCCCATGTGTCTATTGATTTCGGTGGCAGCCTTACAAGCCAATCCCGGACCTTTCCCTGTATCGCCAAGTGGAAGTACTTCGCACGCACCTCCTGAGTTACATCAGGTCCTGTCATGTTTGCTTCAAATCCTCTATCCACAAGGCGGGGTCTTGGTCCTCGTAGTAGGTGGTGACTCGCTGTGATTCACCAAGGCTTGGGGGGAAACGAGTGAGTCGTATCTCCTCCCCAAAGCACGCCGGCCCTTTTAATAACGAGTAGGAGCTTACTGGTGCTGCATCCTCATCTGAGTCAATCTCATCCTGAGCCGGTTGAGTCGCTGCGAGTGCCTGCGACTCGCCTTCTATTCCTTTTTCTTCTTCCAATGATACTTGCAAACCTGCTAGCTGGTTAACCACTTTTCGATGCTGTGCTTTTCTCCACCCCATGATATCTCGTGTTGCGGCTCATTGGGGGTGACTCCATACATATTTGCCTGTTGTAAGGCAGCGGTTTGCAGTAGATCGATCGCATAGCGAGCTTCCTTATCAGATTGCGTGTCTCCCACCAGTACTATCCTTGATAATATTCCTATCGCGGCATGCACATTGCTCTCCGGATCGCCGTGGAATTTTGGCTTCACCTCTCCTTTGTCCATCCTGATCTGATGTTTTTGCTGCCAACGGTGGAGTCGCCAGTCTTCTTCTTGAAGTTTCTTGCGTTCAGGCGTCGTCTTGGTCCAGACTGCCTGGCGTTTCTACTGCCAGCGACGCAGTCGCTGATCTTCTTCTTGGAGCTTTTTGCGCTCAGTCGCGAGCCTTTGCGCCTCTTCATAGAGCTCTGACCTGATAGTTTCAACCTCTTCAATCTTGAGGTCTCCTTCCTGATTTGGTAGAGATCCCCAAATAGGCTTTGATGGAGAGGGTATAGGTGCTTCTGCTGTAGCTTGACGTAGTTCTTCCAACACGCGAACCCTGACTGGCCGCAATTCCTCCACTGACTTGCTTCCTTGAGTCGCATCCACAGGTTTGCGAATAACGGAGCCGATGAAAACTTTCACTTATCCAATGGGAACAATGTATCCAAACTCGACGTGATCCGCCTCTGGTCCCCATGCAGAGACGTCGATAAAGGGGACTCCATTGATGTCTTCAACTTGGCCGATGGCGATGTCCTTGAATCCTGATTTCGATCCTGCGCGGAACGTGACGCTCTTGACCGCAGGCCCCACGGTGGGCGCCAACTGTCGTGGGTTTGTCACGTCAGGTGTCATAGATGACTTCGTAGGTGTGGGATTACGCGAGTCAAGCATCTCCAAGCTTGCGATCGCAGGAACAAAGATCAACATAGATTTACCCAGATTCGGCCCCCTCAATGTGAGGTAAAAGACCTACTTCCTGCCTACCCTAGATTGATATTGATATGATAATCGAGGTGTTACAATGGAGGCGATCCAATGTGGAACTCGCCGTATGAGTTAGGGTTTAAGGGCTTTGTCTATGCCTCTGCCTGTTCTAAGTCCTGCGAGTCCTCTTTATATATGCAGAGGCTCGGCAGGTTACAAAGGAAACTTTCCCCACAAGGAATATGTCCGCAGAGACCTACACGGAGACTAACTCTCCTCCGTGCCTTTCTAGATTCTTCTCTTTGTGGCGGTATGATGTTGGGCTTGATCCCATGTGAGGCTTTGTCCGTGCGAGTAAAGTAAGTCGCACTGGGCCGCGGGTTAAACCAGAAAGTATTCCCCCGACACACGTGATATCGGCGTGCCTATAGTGGCAGGCTGCGATGTTCACAACGAAAAAACATAAAATGACCAGATACCAAAACACGAACGGAACGTAGGATATCTGTTCCAAAAAAGGGTGACGGTGTAGATTACCAGCGTGGAGCAGGGCCCAAAGTCAAGGAAAAAGGATGACGGTCAAGAAGTGCAGAGTTACCGCGTTGAAATCAACCACACGCCTGCACATGTACACCTTTCACGGGTATAAAAGCCAAATAATAAATAAAAACCGACGCAAGCACACAAAACTGGGACGAACCTGCATGAATATGCGCTGAGTTCAGCAGGATGATGCTTAAGCGTCACTGTACCAACAAAAGTACCGTAACCATCGTTCCTACACAAAATATTGGATCAAAAAATACAGGAGCACATAAGAAAGAATTAGGATTGAAGATCTGGGCGGAGAATAAAATACAATCAACTACTAACCCGATCTCGGAAAACTGAGCGACGAGGGCTGGCTCAGAACCAAACCTACGAATCAAAATTTTAACATTTTGTTAGCTAGGGGCAGCCCCCACAAGTATGACAACGTGACGATGCAAAACTCAAAGAAAACGGCAAAATTTTAACATTTTCAGATTTGTAAACCCAGTACCAGATCACCCCCTTCATCACGCCCGTGCCGTCGTCCAGATCGAAGGTAGCTTTATCGTCCGTAACCACCTGGTTCAGGAATCGACTGACAAGACGGACCTACAAACAAGAAACGTGACCGTGTTGAACCTCACCGCCAACGCCCGCAAAACTTCGTCAACGGCCGCATCAGAAATCATGTTTCTGTGTTTTTGAACCTTACCGTGGTGACGACCGTGTTGTTAATCACGATCTCGGACGGCGTGCCCGCGGACAGGGCGTTGAGGATCATCCGCAAGGTAAGCGGCATGAGAGTGAAAGCTGTGTTGGGGGGGCCTACCTGCAGACAGTTTTTGCAAAAAATGACGAGGTAAGTATACTTGAAAAAGCAGACATCGAATGGTTTTCTCTCTCTCCCAAGAACGCTGGTACAGCTAACATAATGCAGAAAGAAATACCAGAGCTGAATTGAGCGCAGCAAAACCACCGGCCGAGGAGCGAACCAATGGCTTGTAATAGTTGTCCATATCGCCTATTTTTTCTCTGCGAGCTAGCAGACGAGATGATATCGAAAGCGAACGGAGCAGTGTGTCCATCCTTTTGAACTCACCCGCCCCATCGATCGGGGACAGCGTGCGTACAGCCGCACGTACTGTCACCTATGCGTTTGCAAGCACAGGTCACGTCCTATAAGTCAGACGCCGGACATGAGGCACTGCATACATCCCATCCACCACCGCGTAGACCGGGTACGCGCGAGAACGTGCACCGTACGAGCCTTGCGTACAATACACGAGCCCGGTACGACCGGCGTGGGAGGCGTGCTGGCGGGACGATGGAGAGCTATATCTAGGTCTCACACAACGGGATGGGTATCGCAAATCTGCCAGGTCTTATATCCAGGGGAAAGGAGGAGAAAGAAGCAGGCAGGTCAAGGAGGTAAAACAAACACATCTTGATCTACATCATCTTTCATGATGTTCCTCTCTAGCAACATAACAGTTTTCCCTCCTTTTTTGCTCTGGAGCAGATGCCCCAGACGGGCACAGTAGCAGGTGCTTTCACACTAGCAGCATTAACGATGTTCGTCGTCACCATAGCAGGAGCAAGGACTTCAACCATTGTTCTACTAGCATTCGCGGCCTCTTCCACCTCCATACAGATGTGGCACACCACCGAAGCATGCCAGCCGGCCAACGACAGAAGAATCAGCGCGGATCAGGAGCAGGAAGGTTGCATGCACAATGCACACGTTGACGTCCATTGTTTTTTTATAGAAATCTTTTTCGGTACGAACGAGGGCCACGGAAAATGGGTGTTTGTCCATGCCGTTGCCGCAGTGTTATTAGGGATACTTGTTTACGCGTATAAACCATGGTGGGGAAGTCACACAACCGCAAAGGCAGAATGTGACCATGCCCTAGAGGACAACGACGGATCGCCCGTCTGAATGTATTTTTGTTTTTTGTCAACCATGTCTACAATGATCACAATTAAAACGGCAGAACAAGAAATGACGACCCATTCAAGTATTTTACACGACTAAGTGGCTACTCTTGACGTTTTTGTCTCAAAACAACAAAGTAGAACAACAAACTTGTTCTTATTTTATTCATCGAGCCACCACGCAAAGTAGAACATATTTGCACTAGTCAGCTAGTAAATAATAAACGTCTAAACTAGAACTACTCAATGTCTTGGACGAATTCTTTTGGCGGGCGCCCACGGTTGCCAGATATGTGCATCAACGTGTACAAGAGAGAGGCCCTGTGGGCCACATGATCGCTAGGGCCCAGGGAGAGAGCCCTGTGCTTCACCCCGTCCCAAGTATGGGCGAACAAGACTGCCTGTACAGTAGACTCGCACCTGAAAAAAAAAGTATTATCAACTCAGTTTCCTTAAACATTTCAACGTCACACACATGTAAAGACCAGTTGTTAGCCAAATTTTCCCTGCGTCATACCATTTGTCAGACGTAGTAGACGGGAAAGACCTCCTGCCACCTGCGTCGATGAAAACGCGAGACCAATCATCCAAGTTGAAATTCCAGTCAAGGAATAGAGCGCGCGAACAGTGGTGTAGGGCAAGGTGCACCACATCTGCCATTTTTTTTGTGCGAAAACCATGGGTCGTCACAAGGCGTTCGAGAGGGGACGCCGTACACAGTTAACTGCCTCCTTTTCATATCCCACGCAAATGCAGTTAAGTTCTCGCCAACACGGGAAGTGCAAAGTAAATGTGTCATAGCGAAAAAAAAATTAAAAATGAAGATAGATTGATACGGATAACGGCAACAAATATAGCTAAATAACACAACTCTCAGTTCTTTTTTGACACATTACCATTTGGCACCGGCTAACATCGTACTTGATGTGCGATCCTATGAACTCACTTCGCAAAGCATTGTTGTTGATGTAGTTCTCGTCTGAAAGCACAGTTTCCTGCAAAATGCGAGAGGCACACACAAATATAAGAAAGCGCAACTAACATTTTTTATTTTTTGCTTGGTGCCAAAACACATTATTCGTACATTAGGAATGTACAAAACAAAATGGACAAAGGAACCAACCGCGAAAATGCTGGAAATAAAGTGCCTCCAAAAAACAACCGCACCAAATCCGTGAAGCTTAGCATCAATCTGACGGAAAACCCTCACTAGTAGAAAAAGGACTTTTCGTCCGGAGTACTGTTTGCCATTAGCCCCGGTTCAGGCAAAAACCGGGACCAGTGCCTAGCACTGGTCCCGGTTCGAGCTGCCAGGGCCCCGTGGGGCATTGGTCCCGGTTCGGTTGGGGGCATTGGTCCCGGTTCTTGGCATGAACCGGGACCAAAGCTCCAGAGCCGGACCACGTGGCATGCCGCGGAGCTTTGGTCCCGGTTCGTGCCAAGAACCGGGACCAATACCCCTCCCCTGCCTATATATTGTTGCCCCCACCCCCCCTCTCTCCTCTGTTTTTTTTTCCTGGATTGGTGGGAAGTGGAGGTGCTAGTTTTTTTTCTCTTTGCCACGCACAAGATGTGTTCGATGAAATGCCCGACCCGCACCGAGGTTAGCAACTATATCCTTTTCATCTGTAATTGATACAGAAATATTGCAGGCCTGCATAAATTTCTCTATTCCCGACCCGCACCGTGGTTAGCAACTATGCCCGACCCGCACCGTGGTCATTTCACTATTCAAGATGTTATTGTAATGGTATTTGATAAACTTAATGATATATATGATGCAGATGGATGCACGGATGCGATGGATGTACGGCGAACGACGCAGTTCCGAGTTTATTGCAGGCCTGCATAAATTTCTCGATGTGGCTGAGGCAAACAAAGTGAATAATTTTATGCCTTGTCCATGTGAGAAGTGTCGGAACGTCAGGGAGTACCCTGACCCGAGAACCATTCAAGACCACGTGATTCGGAAAGGTTTCATGCCCAGCTATAATTGTTGGACCAAGCACGGAGAAAGAGGGGTTACGATGGAAGACAATGAAGAAGAGGAGGATGATGACAACTATCCTATGTTCCCTGAGGAATGCGGTGATACTGTTATGGAAGACGTTGAAGAAGAAAGAGGTGAACATCGGGCATCAGATGAGCCCGCTGATGGTCTTGGTGGGGTCATTTCTGATGCAAAGCGAGAATGCGATACAGAAAAGGAGAAGCTAAAGTTGGAGGCCATGCTTGAGGATCACAAAAAGTTGCTGTACCCAAACTGCGAAGATGGCAGCACAAAGCTCGGTACCACACTGGAACTGCTGAAATGGAAGGCAGAGACTGGTTGTTCTGACAAGGGATTTGAGAAGTTACTGAAAATAATGAAGCCGAAGCTTCCAAAGGATAACGAATTGCCCGAGACTACATACGAAGCAAAGAAGACTATCTGCCCTCTAGGATTAGATGTGCAGAAGATACATGCATGCATTAATGACTGCATCCTGTACCGCGGTGAGTACGAGAACATGGATAAATGCCCGGTATGCAATGCACTGCGGTACAAGATAAGACAAGATGACCATGGTGATGTTGAGGGCGATGACGAGCCCCCCCGGAAGAGGGTTCCTGCTAAGGTGATGTGGTATGCTCCTATAATACCACGGTTGAAACGTCTGTTCAGAAACAAAGAGCATGCCAGGTTGTTGCGATGGCACAAAGAAGAGCGTAAGAAAGACGGGAAGTTGAGACACCCCGCCGATGGGTCCCAGTGGAGAAAAATCGACAGAGAGTTCCCGACATTTTCAGATGACGCAAGGAACTTAAGATTTGGTCTAAGTACAGATGGCTTTAATCCTTTTGGGGAGCAGAGCTCCAGTCATAGCACTTGGCCCGTGACTCTATGTATCTACAACCTTCCTCCTTGGTTGTGCATGAAGCGGAAGTTCATTATGATGCCAGTGCTCATCCAAGGCCCGAAGCAACCCGGCAACGACATTGATGTGTACCTACGGCCATTAGTTGATGAACTTTTGCAGTTGTGGTCCGAACCAGGTGTACGTGTGTGGGATGAGCACAAACAACAGGAATTTGACCTACGAGCGTTGCTGTTCGTAACCATCAATGATTGGCCTGCTCTTAGTAACATTTCAGGACAGTCAAACAAGGGATACAATGCATGCACGCACTGTTTAGATAAGACTGAAAGTATACATTTGGGAAACAAGAATGTGTACCTGGGGCATCGTCGATTTCTTCCGAACGGTCATGCCGTAAGAAAGCCCGGCAAGCATTTCAACGGTGAGGCAGATCGCCGGAAGAAGCCTAACCTCCCTGATGGTGATGTTATATATGACATGGTCAAGGATTTAGAAGTAATCTTTGGAAAGGGTCCTGGCAGTCTATCTGTTCCGAATGACGCTGACAACCACGTACCCATATGGAAGAAGTGCTCTATATTCTGGGAGCTACCCTATTGGAAAGTCCTAGAGGTCCGGTCTTCAATCGACGTGATGCACGTGACGAAGAATCTTTGCGTGAACCTGCTAGGCTTCCTGGGCGTGTATGGGAAGACAAAAGATACACCGGAAGCACGGGCAGACCAGCAACGTATGAAAGACCCATACAACAAGCAGACGGATAAAGGGCGTCAATACTTAAGCAGATACGCTCTTACCAAAGCAGAGAAGGAAATATTTTTTGAATGCCTGAGCAGTATCAAGGTCCCGGCTGGCTTCTCGTCAAATATAAAGGGAATAATAAATATGGCAAAGAAAAAATTCCAGAACCTGAAGTCTCATGATTGCCACGTGATTATGACGCAGTTGCTTCCGGTTGCATTGAGGGGGCTTCTTCCGGAAAATGTTCGAGTACCCATTGTGAAGCTATGTGCATTCCTCAATGCAATATCTCAGAAGGTCATCGATCCAGTAACTCTACCAAGTTTACAGAAGGCTGTGGTCCAATGTCTTGTCAGCTTCGAGTTGGTGTTCCCCCCATCATTCTTCAATATTATGACGCATCTCCTGGTTCACCTACGCGACGAGATTGCCATTCTCGGTCCTGTATTTCTACACAATATGTTCCCCTTCGAGAGGTTCATGGGAGTCTTGAAGAAATATGTTCATAACCGTGCTAGGCCAGAAGGAAGCATCTCAAGGGGCTATGGAACAGAAGAGGTCATTGAGTTCTGTGTTGACTTTATTCCTGACCTTAAGCCGATTGGTGTTCCTGAATCGCGGCATGAGGGGAGACTGAGTGGAAAAGGCACGCTAGGAAAGAAAGCACTGATATGTAGGGACGGGCATTCTTTAACTCAAGCACACTACACAGTTCTACAAAGTTCCACCTTCGTGGCTCCGTATATCGAGGAACACAAGAATTATGTACGCTCCAAGAACCCGGGGAAGGATGACTCCTGGATTAAAGAAAAACACATGGAGACCTTCGGCAGTTGGTTGCGATTACAGCTCATGAATGACACCACTGTCGGAGAACAGCTCTACTTGTTGGCCGCGTCACCATCTTCGACTGTATTGAATTTCCAAGGGTACGAGATAAATGGGAATACATTTTACACGATCGCCCAAGATAAAAAGAGCACCAACCAGAACAGTGGTGTCCGCTTTGATGCAACAAACGACGATGGGCAAAAGGACACATACTATGGTCGCATAGAGGAGATATGGGAACTTGACTATGGACCTACTTTTAAGGTCCCTTTGTTTCGGTGCAGTTGGGTCAACATGAATGGAGAAGGGATAAAGGTAGACCAGCTGTACGGGATGACAACAGTGGATCTCAAGAATCTTGGTTGTTACAAGAACGAACCATTCGTCCTAGCCAATGATGTGGCTCAGGTTTTCTATGTGAAGGACATGTCCTCCAGACCGAAAAAAAGAAAAAACAAGCAAACGAATACATCAGACGATGAGCCAAAGCGTCACGTAGTTCTTTCAGGGAAAAGAAACATCGTGGGAGTCGAGGACAAGACAGACATGTCAGCAGATTATGATAAGTTTGATGAAATTCCGCCCTTCACAGTGAGAACTGACCCAAGCATCCCGTTAAATAATGAAGATGCTCCATGGTTACGGCTGAAGCGATCATAGGCCAGGGACATACGCGAAGAAGGGTTCATGGCTTTTATGTAAATCAATGTAATGTATTAAACCTTTATGTGATGTGTAGTAATGTATTAAACCTTTATGTGGTGAAACACGCGTGGTAGGTGGTTGTCGGCTCCCACACCTCCCGTCCAAACACAGTTCCCCCTGCATACAGCCCGACGGTGGCTCGTGAGTTTGAGCGCCACTTCGATCCAAGCAGCGGTAAGACGTCTCTGATGATCTACAACCGTCCGGCAAGACGTCTCTGATGATCTGCAACCGTTTGGAACGGTCGCAGGTCATCAGAGACGTCTTGCCGCTGGTTGCCCAAAGATGCCTCTCCGAGTGACGCTGGAATGTTTTGTGTGAGTGAGTAACTTGTCTGAGGAGGGCGGCTATATATAGGGTACGTGTGCTTCTTTAGTCCCGGTTGGTAACACCAACCGGGTCATGTGGCTCACGAAGTGGTCGTGATACTGCTGATCCAACAGCTCACAATCCCTCAAAAGAAACACACCCCTGATCCAACGTCTCACAAGCGCTTGAAAGAAACACACGATCCGTGTGCTTCTTTAGTCCCGGTTGGTAACACCAACCGGGTCATGTGGCTCACGAAGTGGTCGTGATACTGCTGATCCAACAGCTCACAATCCCTCAAAAGAAACACACCCCTGATCCAACGGCTCACAAGCGCTTGAAAGAAACACACGATCCGTGTGCTTCTTTAGTCCCGGTTGGTAACACCAACCGGGTCATGTGGCTCACGAAGTGGTCGTGATACTGCTGATCCAACAGCTCACAATCCCTCAAAAGAAACACACCCCTGATCCAACGGCTCACAAGCGATTGAAAGAAACACACGATCTGTGTGCTTCTTTAGTCCCGGTTGGTAACACCAACCGGGACTAAAGACGGGCTTTGCGGTCACGACACGTGTCCTCCCCCAGCGCTTCCCTGGGCACGTGTCCTCCCCCAGCGCTGCCCTGGAGGTCTTTATATATTGTCGCCGACGGGGTAAACCCTAATCCACCATTCCTAGCCACGAACGCATCGTCTCCACGAGATGGATCCGCCACGCCCGCCGCAGCGCCTTCTGGACGAGGTCGAGCGTGCTCGGCAGAGCGCGCTTGGGCGCAACCGCGGGAGTCTATCCCGCCGTATGCCCACGAGCCCGGCGTGGAGAGGAATGCCCAGCTACCGGCCTCCTGCTCCACCAGGTGCCGCCGCACCTCCACCTGGCGCCGCTGCACCTCCACCAGGCGCCGCCGCTCCTCCCGCGGAGGAGGAGGAGGACGACGACTTCGACTGGAGCGACGACGGGGAAGAAGGTTGTGGGTTGCAGATACAGGAGGCCATGGAAGCCTCCTTCCAGTCTGTCCGCGACTACCCTGTCCAGCGAGCCAAGACTTCCTACCAGCTCAAGGCGAAGGAGGCTTCCGATCTGGATTGGGCGCTGAAAGACTCATCCTCCATGGATCTTGCCCTCCGCCGCAAACGTGCGCGCGAGAACCGGGCGGCCGCCCACGGGGCTGGCTCCTCCCGCCGTTCCCCCTAATCCTACGGCCTTCGAGCCAGCAAGTCCGTTTATGTAGAATAATGTTGGTGATGTTGGATCAGGGGTGTGTTTCTTTCAAGCGCTTGTGAGACATTGTATCATGTGTAATAATGTATTAAACCTTTTATGTAATGCATTAAGATAAATGAATTAATAATTTTTATCAGCTTTCTTCTGCATTTTACAACACCAAACATTCATCTTACAAATATAGGTTTTCTGAAATTGTTCTGCATTTACTTCTGCTTGCCATGGGATTTTACAACACCAAAAATAGAATTAACTGAATTAATAATTATTATTACTTAATCATAAATCTTACTTAATCAATTTTTATCGATTTATACGTATTATTAGTCGAGTTTCGACTTACGGATTTAAAGATATGAATTTATCCATATTAAATTGAAAATGACAATAATAATGTAAAATTGATTTTGGATTATTTATACAAATTCAAACACTTTTCATGTTGAAAGTTTTGTCAATTCAAAATATGCAATAAAGTTAATGCATTTTTAATTGAAAATGGCAAAATGGTTAATAGTTTGTATAGTTAGAATAATTATTTTAGAAAACAGAAAATGGTTTTGGATTATTTATTCAAATTTAAAAACTTTTCATGTTGAAAGTCTTTTCAGATTCAAAACCATTTGAAATTCATATCCAAACACCTAAATAAGAATAAAAAAGGCGGGAACAAAATTTCAGAACTGAAAAGTTCGAAATAATTTTGAAAAAGGACTCTTTGGTCCCGGTTTCTACCAAGAACCGGGACCAATGAGTCCGTGGATGCCGCGCTTGATCTGCCCACTCTTTGGTCCCGGTTGCTGGAAAGAACCGGGACCAAAGAGGCATTGGTCCCGGTTCTTGCGAGCAACCGGGACCAAAGACCCCCTGCTACTTAACTGCTTCCCCTTCTCCTTCCCCGATTCAGTTCGCAGAAACGCCTAAGGACCAGAGGAAGGAGGAGCCCGTGCACGCCGGCGAAGCCCTGCTCGTTTTTCCGGCGGCCCTGCTCCGCCGCGGCCCCCGCCGTCGCGCGCCCCTGCTCCGGCGGCCCTCCCATCGCGCCCCCTGCCCTCCGCCGCGCCCCCCGCGCCGTCGCGCCTCTCCCGTCGCCGGCGGCCTGCTCCTGGCCTCCGCCGCGCCCGCCCCTTCCCTCTCCACTGGCATTGGCCTGCTCCTGCTCTAGGTGATCGCCGCGGCGCCCACGCCCTCCCTCTCGTGCTCAACACCGAGCCGTAGCACCATTGCTGACGTCAGCATGACATCAGCGGTTTATTATTTTAGGAGTACAAATTTGTAGCAAATTTGCTCAACACACAGAATTTTTAGATAGTTGTTTAGATAGTTGTTTAAAATTGTTAGTGTTGTTTACAATTTGATAGAATTTTTTTAGATAGAATTTGTTAGTGTTGTTTAAAATTGTTGAATTTTAGATAGTTGTTTAAAATTGTTGAATTTTAGATAGTTGAATTTTAGATAGTTGTTTAAAATTTTAGATAGAAAATATTTTAAATTTTAGATAGACTTAATTTTAGATAGAATTTTTAGATAGAATTTTAGATAGAATTTGATAAAATTGTGTATAAGAATTTAGCTACTGTTTTAGTTAGTTTTAGCAAATTTGAAACTTAGCAATTTTGTTTTTAGTTGCAATGAAATTTTGAAACTTGGCAATTTTGAAACTTAGCAATTTTGTTTAAAAATTTGCAGTGACATTGCAGTGCGGCAGTACGTGAAGAGCCCGAAGCCGGCCGGCCTCCACGCCCCCACTCGCGCCGCCCCCTCTCGGTGAGGGTTTAGAAGAAATTGCTATTTTTTAATTGTATGAATATATGAATGTATGAATTAAAGGATTTTTTGTTTAGGTTTAGAAATTCAAACACTTAGGATTTTTTGTGTTAGGGAAACAATTTCGTTCCGACCTTACGAGTTTACGATACGAGTTAACGAGTTTACGGGTTTATGATACGAGTTAACGAGTTTACGGGTTTACGATACGAGTTTACGGGTTTACGATACGAGTTTACGAGTTTACGGGTTTACGGTACGAGTTTACGGGTTTACGATACGAGTTTACGAGTTTACGGGTTTACGACACGAGTTTACGAGTTTACGGGTTTACGATACGAGTTTACGGGTTTACGATACGAGTTTACGGGTTTACGATACGAGTTTACGAGTTTACGGGTTTACGATACGGCAGCATATGAAGTTTCTAATTTGTTCTTGCAAATGAGATGATATTGTAGATGTATCTTGACATATGGAACAAGTTACCCAACTAAAGTTTTGTGCATTGTTCTTAATTTGCAGAAACTATGGAACGAGACGAAGATATTGTCGATGTCACCACGGAGTTTTTTAACAACTCCGGTGAGGGAGATGAGTCTCTCAACCGAAGAGACGGCTCCGGTGAGGTAGAACCCGACGGCCGGGGTGAGGGAGAAGTCAGCGAGGGAGAAGCCGACGAGGGAGAAGCCGAAGGCTCCGGTGGAACATTAAATGTTGCAAACTCCGGCGAGGTGCATATACATATATTAATGAAGCCGAAGATTGTATTAATTAAGTCTCTGATGTATATACATATATTAACGCTCTTTCTTCTTTTAGCCCTCCGGATCGAGCAAATCTTCTGTAAGGACAAAACGAGGCCCAGCCAAAAAGTTGGGCGACCAAGAAAGGTACACGATCGAAAGAGTCGCTGAAGACGGCACACCGACTGCTCCCCCTGGTGTTAAAAATAAAATGGTAAAGCAATGCGGAGTTCTTGTTAGGGACTTCATCCCGATCACCGTTCGAGAATGGCATCGGCCAAACGAGAAAGGACAGCTATATGTCAGCGATGAGGGCAAAGAAAGACTTTGGAGAAAGCTCATGGTTAATTTCACCCTGCCGGCGCCAGAGGTGGATTCAGATGAGGAGGATCCAGATGAGGCAGAAAAGATTGCCCGGAAAATCATGGAGCAAAAAGTCAAGGACTGGGCACTTAAGAAGATGGCCGAGCTATTCAAGAACTGGAAGAAAAGATTGAACAAACTGTTTGTCAAGAAAAATAAGACTCCAGACTTCGATAAAGGGTATGAGAAGATAAAGGACTACTGGGAAGAATTTGTGGCGTACAAGAAATCAGAGGAAGCTCTGGAAAAGTCTGCAAAAAATGCGGCAAATGCTGCTCTAAAGATGTACCACCATACTATGGGGCCTGGTGGCTACGCTGGTAGCATGCCTAAGTGGGAGAAACTTGAGGCGGGCCTGCTGGCTAATGGGATCACTCCAGAGCCACTCAAGTGGATCGAACGGGCAAGAAATTGGTTTTACGGGCATGGGGGCACGTTGGACGCAGAAGGGAAGTGCATATATAACAGAAGACACAAAGATAATCCCCTACTACCCATCCAAGAAATTAGAAATGCAGTAAAGGATGTTGAAGAGGGACGGTTCATTCCCGATAGAGAGGATGACGAGCTCACACGCGCCCTTGGGAATAAGGAACACGACGGACGGTTACGAGGCGTACCTGGCTCCAAGCCCAAGACAATTGCGATTCCCGAGCACAGGAAGAAATTTCCTGATAGAAGCCATCAGAGGAGAAAGGAAAAGGAGGCAATGGAAGCACGCGCTGGTGCAGACCGGCTGCGTAATATAGAAGAAGAATTAAAGCTGCAGAAGGAACAAATTGCCGTGCTTAGCCAGCAAGGTACTAGCGGCCAATCTCAACGGCACATGGTAGAAGCTGCATGCGATGGTACCGGTGTCCCATCGAATCGGAAAAGCAGCGTGGCTTCCACGGAGCTCCAGGATGGTAATGATGATGCAGTGGCTCCACTTCGTCGCTACCCAGTGGATGATATCATGGAGAGCACACCTTGTGAGATGCATGTGAAAGTTTTTAACTTAACCTTTAAGGTGGCGGTCGGCTATGTCGTACCAATTGGACCTAATCCAACTTACCATTTCTCTCCGGTTCCAAATGGCTACGCTGTTGTCGCGGTGGATGAAGTGATGAAAGATTATGAGGAGCTGAAGCTGCAACACCCTGCAGGTGAAGATGGGGAGGTGCTTGAACTTGGAGAAGCCAAGAAAGCGACCATTCTATGGCCAAAGGAATTCATCGTGCTTCCGAACTGGCAGCCAAGGCCATCGACTCCTCACCAGTCTCCAGCGCAACAGTCCTCTTCACCGCCTCACAGTCTCCAGCGCAACAGTCCTCTTCACCGCCTCACCAGTCTCCAGCGCAGCCGTCTCCGCCGCCGCGTCAGCCGTCTCCGCCGCCGCGTCAGCCGTTTCCGCCCACCGCTCGTACTATGAGGGGTAAGCGATCACCGAAACGTAAAAGGTCGCCCCTCCCAACAGTACCTCATAAGAATCTTCCCATTAGACCTTATGACAGGACTGTAGCGGAAAACGCCGCGGAGGTGGCTGCCTACAATAAGGCTTTTTTTGCACCAAAAAAGCCCGAGCAGAAGCCGGTATATGATGAAAAACCAAAAAGTGGAGAAAGTCCTTCCTTGAGCAGCCATCCCAGATATCGATGAATCTGCCATCTGACTATGGTCGTGAACTTACTAAGCTAGCACGTGCCCAGTCTGAGCAGAACAAGGGAAGAAGTGCAAAAAGCGGGAAACAAATTGCCCAGCTCGGACAGCAGAAAAATCAATCGGTCCCCCCGCTCATAGTGTGTTCCGATGCCGACAAGGACTTCAGAGTCGCTATGGATAAGGACCTGGAATTATTGGACCCCAGAGCCATGGCTGCTAAAGAACTTGGTGTCACTGTATCGCAGGCCAAGGAACAGGCTACCGCCTTGGGTATGAGCCTTGGTCAACTTTTAGGCTATGAATCTGCGCCAATGTTAGAGATGGCACGGAAATATGTCCAAGGGGAGCCTATGGTCAGTAATGAGGAGCTCGCGCGTCTATCAACACATATGCGAAATTTGCATAACTGGTACCTGGTGCACACATCAAAGAAGGACGCGAAAGATTGGTTTCCGCTGGACGTTAGAGTGGAGCATTTCTTCAAACGTTACGTATACAGGTTCAACTGACTGAACTGTTCCAGTTATTCCAAAAGCGCGCCCTCGACAAATCTATCCTCTCTTGCTATTGTCTGTAAGTGATTTATTTTCGTAATTAAGTCTCTAGCTCAGCTCGTTCATTGCCTGTATTATATTATCCTGACTATATATATATCCTTTTGTACGCTATTATGCAGAATGAAGATGATGGAATGCAAAAGAACTAAAGTTTTTGAGGTCGGGTTCGTTGACCCATATATCGTGAATTCACATACGTTAGTCAATCACCCCAAAGACGTGGAGCATGACCTGACCACCTTTTTAACCATGCAACATTTCTGTACGGAAATACTATTTCCTTACAACTTCAAGTGAGTGTTTTGTCTTGTACATATTTTTATTTGGCTTTCTCGATGTTAAGTGTAATTGATGAGCTATGCATGTCTGCTTTATGTAAACGTCCGCAGGTTCCACTGGATTCTGCTAAGCATTCAACCTGACAAGTCCACAGTTGAAGTCCACGACTCATTAAGTTGGGACCAAGCATGTGGTCCGACATGAAAGAAATGCTCAACAAGTAATTTCAATCATTATCGCATTATATCGCCCTCTTTCGTTCGTTCCCTGATGTCAAGTAATTAATAACTCCTTTGTTCATTTTCTTTGCCAAAGCAGGTGTTGGACACATTTCAAACAGAAGGTAGAAGGTCCATTCAAAGATGAGCTAACTTATAAATCGGTGAAAGTCCGCAGCAGCCACCGGGGAGTAATTTATGTGGATTCTACGTTTGCGAGTTCATTCGCGAGTTGACCACTGAGCGGAGAACAACTCTTTGAGCGACCTGCGGGAGACGACCCAAAACTGCGCGTAGGAGCAATTCAAGAGGAATTGGCGGGATTTCTGCTTAGGGAGGCATCGATGAAAAGGGAGAACATTATGCTTCGGACGATGAACTAAATATGCCTTGATGGCTTGATCTATCTCCATGTAATTAAATAGTTGTATTCTCGCAAGAGATCGAATATTAATTATATATGCATCAACGTGTACTGTGTATATAGTAGAGCGTATAATATGCGTACGGAAACGATGGAGAGCTCGTCGGCGATGCGAAGAAGGGGGAGACGACGGAGGCACCGGCGAGAGGGAGAGGGGGCACCGGCGATAGCGAGAGGGGCACCGGCGAGAAGGAGAGGGGGCACCGGCGAGAGGGGCACCGGCGAGAGGGAGAGGGGGCACCGGCGATAGGGGGCACCGGCGAGAGGGGGCACCGGCGAGATCGAATCCTAAACCCTAAATACCAAAAAAAAAAAGCACTCATTGGTCCCGGTTCGTATTAAGAACCGGGACCAATGAGTCTCCCCCCACGAGCAGCCAGACCAGGCCACGTGGACAACCATTGGTCCCGGTTCGTGGCCCATCCGGGACCAGCATTGGTCCCGATTGGCCAGTCCCGGTTGGGCAACCGGGACTGAAGGCCCAACCGAACCGGGACCATAGGCCCATTTTCTACTAGTGCCTAAACAACGCGTCGCATGCAACATCAGACAGCTCTCCATACACAGCAAACTCCACGGCAATTTGGTGACACGAGAGTTCGAGAACGTGGGGGATATCATGATGGATCCAGCAGCTGTTCATGTGCATCAAGACAAAAATAGGTTTTTAGAATTTGAGAACAAAGACAATAAACACAGGGGGTGGGGGTTGGACTGTTTTTGCTTACTCACCTAGAGGTATTAGTGCATGAATTTGTCACCCACTTAAAGAAGTTCGCAGCAGCAATCCGATTCGGCATGGTTTTACCAAAGCCCAACCTCCATGGATCATCGCAAAAAGTAACACGCAAAGGCCGCCGCTTGGAAGGGGGGGAAGGATTAGCAGCTTCGCTATCAGGAGCCCTCCGATTCAAATCTATGCTGTCTATCTCACGTTTAGCAAGTACAAAAGAAGAAGAGGACAAACGAGGTGAGTGGTCACTCGATTTCATAGCGACAGAGTCAACCCTAAGGGCTGCGCCCATGGTCATGGCAGGAGAACATTCCTCCAGCGGCGAAGTGTGGGACCCAGAAACAGTATAGCCGCGAGCTGCAACAAGTCAAAAGCACACGAGTAATTAGCATGGTACGTCTCTTTTTATGTCTATATTTTTTGGACAAAAGGCTTAGGGAAAGCAAGCAGCTCACGCACTTTTTTCCCTCTCATAACAGTACACGTCCACACGAAAGAATCGTAAGCAAGCAGCTCATACCTTTTGCATCGTGAGCAAGCACGCTCGGGACGGAAGTAATGACGTCGTTCTGGGCCACAGGATCAGAATCGACGGAGCATCTAAGAGCATCCACACGAACAGGATTTTCTTTATTTTTAGTCAACCACGCGGGAGGATCCCTTTTGAACACCGCCTTGTCGGCAGATCAAACCTACCACCCAAAACAGTATATTAGTTTTTCATTTTCTACGGAACACAAACAAAAGTAGCCAAACGACAGAATGCAAAACAGCATCACGGTGAGTACCTTTCCAGCCCCGAAAACCCTAGAAGGGACCTTCCCTCTCAGTCCGGAAGTGTCTGCCATAATAAGTTTGGAAATGAGCGAGCCGTCGTAAGCAGAAACTCGAGGACGGACAGCAGGGCTGGGTGAAAGGCAGCCATAGTCCATGCTATCCAAGTAAAAGATCTGCAATTAAATACAAATAGATGGGTTCATCAACGTTGACACCGGAAAGACATAAAGGGTAAACGACCGTGATTGCTTCTTTTTTCTTCGGTCATAGCAGTCTTATGCGTGACGAACCTGAAGGAAGAGAGCAACACCGGCTGGGACGTGCACTGGCTGCTTCTGCCTGACTAATCGCCTTACATCGACGCAGGAAGACATAATAGACTCCAGGAAGAACGACGACCAGTTGAATGAAGCCAAATCGCGGCCACTTGCAAGAGCTGGCCAGAAATTCCTAGATTCTTGACGACCGGGGGAGTCATCGTCGACAAGAACGGAGATCAGATAGACTACGAAGGATGTTTTGAAAACTGTAGGATCGATCGGACCGGCCGGAGGGACCGCCACCATGGACTCTAGCATAAAGTAAGCGGCAGAACTCAGAGTTTCAGAATCACCGCTTACGCCTAATATTTGACCCACCCGTTCGTAAGCGGCAGCAGTCTTGTCTAGCGACGAGTCCCAAACCTCAGAACCAGCGAAAGGAAAACCAAACACAAGGCCAACATACTCGAGGAACAAAGGGAGCTGTTTCGTAGGATCAATCCTAATACAACGATTCATTGTGTCGACTTTCGAAACAAGCCATATTGTGAAAGGTTCATCAAAACTTGTTACACAGATCCCGTCGGCAAAACTACCGAAACCGCACTCCACGATCAACTTCTTATGCCGCTTGTCGAACTGAGATACTAACGAATTGTATTTCAAAACGCGAGTAGAACAAGGAAAACGAAGATCGGGTTGAGGTGTAAGAACGGATGAGGAATCAGAGCCCCGAGGGGAACGTTTGGATCTCGACTGCCAGTTCGACATCTGGTCGAAAAAGGAAAACAGAAACGAGTAAGGAGGCAATGAACACAGTGGCTGTATCAACAACAACAACAAATCCAAAAAAATTAATCTCACCAGGACAACGGCGCAAGCGCCTCCAAGGCGAGGAGCACAGGCTCAGAAAATGAGAAGTAGGGGTGTGGTTTTTTTTTCGCGGAGCTGGATGCGTTGAGAAGGAATGGGGGGGGGGGCGAGTTGCTATATGAAGGCGAGTTGCTACACTGCAGCACAATTCAAATTTTTGAATCACAGATGACAGGACGAGTAAACAAAGTACAACAAGGATAGGACACCCGATTTTTACAGTACATGGTACTTAACACGGCAGTACATGCGAGTACAATGGCAAAGGACACATATAGTACAGATACAGTACGGCAATACAGTGCGGGATACAACACGGCAATACAGTGCGGGCAAACATAAGACGAAGGCTAGTCGGTTGCTGTTGTCGAACACGAAAGATAAAGCAGCAACTCAATAGAACATCTAAGAGAAAAGGACAGCTAAAAATAAATGGAAATCCAAATAGCATGACCTAGGGCAGCTTCATAGAACAAGCTTAAACGGCAGGACGAGCATACGACGACTTTCGCCCGCATGTGCTCTTATTATGTCCGCCGCACCCACAACTAGTGCACTTACGGCTGGACGACCCGACCGGCAGGGCCACAGTGTTGAGCGGGCACTTGGAAGCAAAATGTTCGACGGACTTGCAGGTGCGGCACTTGGGAGCGCGGGTGGAGGGGGTGACCGGCGACGGCGAAGCAGCCGCAGCAGCAGTTCTCCGAGACCTCCTGGGTGGCGGGGCACTCGCGGAAGTAGAAGGCGCACACGCTTCTTCTTCATGGCGCCAGGATTTTCGAGGGGAGACTTGAACCTGCTCGCCTTCATGCGCCCACGTGAACGAACACGCGGAGGAGCCAACACCACACCCAATTCTTCTTGTTCTGGCGCGAGGGCAATGCTAGGCTGCACGCCACCCGCCAGCTCCTGATACGGTGGAGGCGGCTCCACTGTCATGGCGGAGACAGCCATCTTCGCGCGATTGACATTGTCAACGGCCAACTCGAACGCGGGTCGGGAAGAAGTGGACATGGACACCAACTCCATTGCAGATGCGTAAATGAAGCAATGCATGGTAGCCTTGTCAGTGGTCTCGCCATTGCCAAGCATGTAACCATCGGAGTCAGCAGGGGAACCTTCACGGGCAGCCCTAGTCCACCGCTTCAGCACCAAACCTGACGACAGTTCGGTAGCACCAAGACTGACGAGCACCTGTAAAACCTTTTCTCCTTGTATCAGTTTTTTTTTTATTCATCAAGTGCGAGAAAAGTAACCGACAAGAAACAAGTTACGAAATAAAAAAGGCCAGTGTACTAAGGAAAGTATGACGTACACACAACACATGACGGCAAGGCATCCCACAATGTTCAAATTGCTTGCATTCGCAGTTGTAAGAAACACCGTCTGGGCTACGCACAACTTTGTATACCGTATATCCCAGGTCGGTATAGCCAGGACGGCTAACGAGTACGGCTGAGTACAAGCCGCGCTCCTCATCATCCTTCTGACAGACAAAGGATCCGGACCTGAACAGCTCCTTGTCAAACCTCGCATACAGCGCCCGTGTATACACCTTAGCGGCATGCCTCTCCAAAGGGACACCAACACTAAGGTGACGCATAGTCTGCAAAACGCCAGACAACATCATCACAACCTTCCTTTTTTACAGTGGAAATAATTTACTATACAAACTTTTACAGCAAGAAAGAACAAACCTGTTTAGTGGCGTGCGACTCCCTGGCTTCATCGGCAATGCGATCTGCGATTAGCTTGTTGTACTGAGAGACAAAGTGATGCATAGGAGAAGAACAGGCTATACAGGTTTTAAGCAAATGATTGGCACTCTCGCTTCTTTGGGTACTGGTCATCCCCGCGCAAAAGGTCTCGGCAAAGTACGGTTTGGCCCACATGTCTCTGTTCTCGTATGCACGCTGCAAGAACTCGTTTCTCTCCAATCCATACTTCAACATCAGCTCGGACCACCTCGTCTCGAACTCGTCAACCGTCACGATCTCATCGAGCAGTTGGTGAAGATGAGCTTTGAAAAGATTATCCTTAGTGTATACGGGACCGAGAGACTCTTTTGCTTTCTTCAAGACATGCCATTTGCACCAGCGATGCCGTGTATCCGGGTACTCCCTCTCAAGGGCAACCCGCATCTGGTGGCACTGATCTGCATACAAGATTGATAACATAAACACGGAGGTATAAGCACAAGCGAGACATGGTAGTAGTTTGAGTCAAGAGGTCGAGAAAAAGAGCCTGTAAGCACAGTGACGGGCTTCTTATCACCCATCGCCTCGGCAAAAAACACGGAAGCACCAAGAGAATGCTTCAATAGTCTCCTCAGTCAACAGAACAGCACCAAACATGGTACTCTGAAAATGGTTATTAACCCAACAAACCCAAAGGGCAAGTTGTACAAATTGGTCCTGTACGTAGTGTCGAATGTAACCACGTCACCAAATGACGCATAGTCGGCCCGGCTAGACCCATGTGCCCAAAACAGAGAGCGTATCCTCCCCCGGAATCAAGATCCATCTTCATAACCAAACCTGGTCATTACGTCTCATGTGGTCGAAGATTTCTAAAGTCTTCGCCATGTCCTCATCTATGGACTCCTGGGCTAGCCTACCACACAAAGCACGGATAGAATGACGACTAAACGGGACATGGGAAGTTTCACCGTGCATCGACCCAACAATAGAACAAACCCGCGATATTTGGACATTATTAAGATGCAAATGACGAATGAGCTCTCTAGTCATCTGATCTATACGGCTGTGCGAGTTCCATTGTCTACGCTCGCCACAGCTGACAGACAGTGGTGGTTGTGTTCATTAACAAATTGGCGAACATACCACGAATCATCATCGGAACGAAGCAGCGTGATGTGGGACACGCATCCAGTACGTGAGGTCCTAGCGCCCTCAACGGGATCACGGCCCTGATAGAACAAAGCACCAAAAAACAGGAAAACAAATCACGACTTGAATACTACTGAATACTACATATCAGTCAGGAAATTATCATCACCCAACCTGACACGCGCAGACCAGATCTTGACTCGAGCGACGACCGGACTTGTTGGTACGGCTACGCCCGTACCGTATGCCGAACCTTGCTCCCACGAGTACATGTTATAGAACTCATACGCCTCTTCAGGAGACTCGAACACATACCCGACTGTGGGTTCGAAGATGCACCGCTCGCCCCGGCCGATGCCTCGCGCAACGCATGCTCAACAGCACCATAATTCCAGGTGGTGGGAAGACGTGGGCCAACGACACGGCTGCGC
>CAMZMU010000090.1:44097584-44193564 GCA_947311845.1 Poa pratensis
AAACTGTTTCCTCTTGAACTTGAAAGGAAGTGAAATGTCCTCCGAGGGCGACAAAGGGATCCTCGGTATGAACACTCTACATCCAGCATGTTGTCCACCAACAATCTCGGCATCGATTGCATTATGTTGGAATGCTCTAATCATCAATCTTGTTCCATTGCACAACCCGTTGTGAGGGTCGAGATTTCGGAGAAGAATGACAGGACAATTAACTTTGAGTTTCAAGACATGCGGGGGCAAACCATTTGGAGTGATGGAGTTTAGATAGTCAATTGTGTAGTTCTTGTGTGCATCATCCTCGACGGAGTCAAAGCTATAATATATCTTTTCTCGGCCAGGAAACCTATGGATCATCTTTTTATTCAGATCGTCCACATATTCATTCTTGGTTGAAAGAATCGCACGTGAGCTCATGTAAGCTGCCGATGTGGCATTCTCATGAAGCAACGGGAAGATATCTTCGATAAGCTTGTTGACTGGTTCTTCAGTGGGAGCATAGGAATAACAATGTCATCTGGAAGACGTACGTAATCGGCACCGATCGTCTCTTCTGTCCCTTCACCAATTCTCAAGAGGTAACTGGAGAACCACGGGTCGGTCTGTGCCCTCATATTACGCTTGAGGCGTATCTTCCTAACCTTCTCCCACAAATAAGATCTCTGTAGCGTGGCGTCAGTGATCTGCGCTCTCGTCCCACGGGTCACCACGGGAAGGACCTGTCTAAAATCTCCTCCAAACACCACGACCTTCCCACCAAATGGCAAATCACATTCCATGATGTCCTGTAGGGACCTGTCAAGTGTCTCCACTGTTTGACGCTTTGTCATGGCAACTTCGTCCCATATTATCAAAGATGCCCTAGCAAGCAGCTTTGCGGTACCACTCTCCTTGGTGAAATTGCACGTGCTGCTGTCGGTGAGCCTAATTGGAATTTTGAACCGGGAGTGGGCGGTGCGTCCACCAGGCATGATCGATGCTGCTATACCAGAAGTTGCAGTTGCAATAGCTATTTTGCCCAAGGAACGAACCTTAGCAAGGAGGCCTTGTATAGGTACGTCTTTCCCGTGCCACCCGGACCATCAACAAAGAAAATCTGGCTCTTGTTGTTGACGACATGAGAGAGGATTTCATCAAAACCAGCACGCTGCTCTTTGTTAAGAGTTGTAAACAAATTTACGTCGGCTTTGTCGAAAATGACCGACAACTCCTCTTGAACCTCTCTATATCACCGCTAGAACACTCGTCATCAACAGGATCCAAATCCGGGAGGCCATAACATTTTATATCCTTCCCCATGGAGTGCACCAGATCCCTAATGTCTCTAAGGACCATCTGCTCTACTGCAGCCAGGTTGGAGTGGTTACGACGGTAGTCCTCAGACATTGCCTCGAGGTGCTTCTCCCACAATGATCGGATTTGGGTCACCTCGCAAAACACCAGAATGGTTGCGAAAAGCCTTCTTAGAGCATATGGCATCTGGAAAGTAGCAGACTCGGTCAAGCAGTCATCAAGGGACTTGTCAGTCTCTATCAGACCTCTTTCCTCACACGATTCTCTGAAAGTCGAGCACCGCTGGCCATGCACAGTTCTCAAATCCTCAAATGATGTTGCACCTCTGACATGATGCATGAGCACTCTCAAAAAGTACCTCTCACCTTCAGCAGGATTCGCATACACAATTCTTCCAACCTGCCCCCGCCCCCTTAGTTTTCTTCGCTGCCACTTCTTGGTACCCTTAATCCACCTATAGAACTCCGGGAACTCTTTGTACAAGAAGTTCCTCGCGCAAGGGTCCACCTGGTTCATCTTGAAATATTCAGTGAGCATGGTCCTGGAAGAAGCGGGCCTGCTGACGACATCATGTAGACTATCGCCCTCTTTGAATGCAATAGTCTGCATATTTTCCAAATGGAGCTGAAGTTGGAGAACAGAAGGAGAGATACCGAACATTGGAAAAGCACAAATCCTGTAGACCGCCTCTTGTGGCCCCACAAATCTAGCATCTCTATACTGTTTAATCTCATTGATTACTCCACCATCTACATCAGCTGCTGGGTCGACTGAGAATGACGCACGATCATGTCCTTTATAGATATACTTGAATAAATACTTAACTGCCTTGATGCTAGAGCAAGCTTCAACATTGATGTGACAATTGTACCGCATAAGCAGACCAGGGTTGTATGGGACAACCCATCTATTATCCAGTTCAGCTCCTCTGACCTTCACTATAGGACCATCTCGTCTCCTCCTGTAGATAGGGTATGAGTCCTTTCCTTGCTGCGTAGCATCACAGAACTGCCGAGGATAACGAAATCGGCATTCACCATCTATCATGCAAGGACTGTGTTTCCGAAGAGCACCACAAGGACCGTGTAGCATATGCTTCACCACCAGAGCATGCAATACAGGGTACCTATCCATGTCAGGGATTTCTGCTGATATCACCTTGTCATACTCGTCTGGGTTTGTTAGCTTGCTGTCCGAGCGCATGATCAGAAGCATGTGTTCATGTGGCAGCCCCCTCTTTTGAAACTCAGTAACATGGACATATGAAGCAACCTCACCAAAGTACTTCTTCTGGATCAAAAGTTCTTTCATACTACGCAATTTGGCCCTATAAACTCTCGCCACAAGGTCTGGACGGTCTTGCGGTGTCTGCCCGGGTTCAAGCCTGGATGTAATCTCCTCCCAGTGCGGGTTGCAAGTCATGGTGATGAAATAATCAGGCTTCCCATACCGCTGGACTAACGCCATTGCATCAAGAAATCTCCGCTGCATGTCTCGGTCACCACCTGGAAAAGTCCGTGGTAGCACAATTCTCTTGCCAACCTGAGAACCACGTGTCTCGCCCGCATCCATGACGTCAACAACACCCTAACAAACAGATGAATCAAAACTTGAGTAGTTGGTAAACGGAAAAGGTTTCTTGTTGGAAGGCTAGCCGATGAACCTTTTTATTCATATAGAACGTTTTGATACCTGGTATAGATCGGCACGAATGAGTTTCTGATTCTCAGGCTTAGAGTAGAAATCAAGTCTCATGGTCTCCATCTTGATATACATGTCAACAGCCCATTGCTGGAAGCCGCGTGCACCAAATAATATAATGTTAAAAAGGTGTTTTCTGCATTGTAGTTTGAAACAGTAGTACTCCCTTGCGCTGACAAATTTTCTGGACTTTCCAGCATCGTCACCATCCTCCTGGTCCTCTTCACCATCTAGGACACGGTTCAAAAAAGAACTCATCAGTAATGATCAAGGAATAAAAACGTGAACACGTTAGAAGCATCAGGACAATTACCTGCTGCATCATCCGTGTTTGATTCATCATGTACATTTGAAGTACGATCTAGAACTGGGAAGTCCTCACCCTCGGTCCCATCCTCGTTGTTCTCTTCAACCACCGGAGCCTCTCCATCGTATGGCATCCAACGGTTCCATCCAGTTTCCCCTCCCGGAAAGAATAATGGATATGCCAAAGGATCATAGCAACCATAGTATGCTCTGATGTATATGGGACGATCACCTTTGCCATGCAAGACAACTTGCCTATCAAAAGTGTTTTGTGGATCGCTCCCTTCGACCCACATCGCAGCCACCTGGGAAGCTGTAGGAGCATTGTACCTTCGTTGGTCCAGCCTTATGTCCGTGTTCAATGAAATCTTATATTCTTCTGTATTTGGAAGAGAGCCCATGCTCTTAAAAACCTGCACATACGGGTTGTCTTTAAGTATGTCTAGAATCTTCCGTATGAGATTTATATCAAGATCGGAGACCGCTTTGCTCTATGTTCCAAGGTTTCATCAGTATCATAGATGTAGAGCTGCAGATGTCTAGGACCTTGACCACCGGGCACCAGATCATCCGCCTTATAGTACAATGCCCCGTGTGCACAGAAGGTATATACACCGGTTTTCGCCGCGTTGCTGACCCTAGGATCGAGGGTGACCGCAAGGCTTGTGAAAGAAAGTGGCTGTTGAAATACCTTATGTGCTTTCTAAAATATTTTGCATCATCATCAACCTGACTTGTAAACAACCGGCGCAACTCCGCAGGAACTTCAGGGGTAACTATCTTGACCTTTCCATTTCTGCAACAGAATGCGGGACCCTCAAATTGGATCCTACTTGCCCCACAGTGTTTGCAATCTGGTACTGCTCTCAAAACATGATGCTTGGTTGGTAGATTGTGGTACACGTAGTCATAAGGATCCACATTCTGGTTACTCGGAGCAACACCACTTGTCACTCTCCACGAATCAAACACATCTCCTGCCAAGATATAATAGATGAAGGTCAAAATTAGATACGCAAAATTTGTTACAGAATACATCATCTTAATAACTGTATCCAAATTTTACCTTGGCCACGATAAATCCTGGACATCATCATCATCATCAAATAATGAGTATTGTTCATGTAGCTCAAAGTTGCATGTAGTATCAGAATCTTCATCACCTGTTTGAACAATGACCAATCTGTATAGGTAAATGTGTATGAACCAAATGAAACGACAACCAATAACGTTGCATCTTAGGGTCCAAAAAATAGGTACTCCATTTTACCTTCCGATGCAGCATAGTGTTCAGTTGGCTCAAAAATTTCAGTAACATTTGTAGCCGATCTGTGAGACCCCTCCACGGAAATAACACCCTTCTGTTTGTGATCAATATTAACCCTGCTTACAGCTGCAAAAAAATTATGTAGGCACACATGAAATAATTAAGGCAGCAAGCATAGTCTATTATTATAAACTGAATCAAATCGGTTGTTTGTACCATTTGTTGGTACAGAAGTCAGCGATATATGAGACTCTTCCACAGAATTAACACCGATATGATCTCGAGCCATTTTTCGTTTTTCGCGGGCAATGCGTAGCATCTGTAAAGAAGTCGTCTTTTGTTGAGGCGTCAATGTAGTAGATGATATGATACTCTGTCGAAGCTGATTATAAGATGAGCCAGGACGGTTCTCCATGTTGGATATCCCTGCAGGAGTAAATGAGAAATTCCAAGAAGATGTCGAAGTTACTAAAAATCGATCCGCTCCAATCAGGAAAACAGATGAAATTCCAAGAAGATATATAGAATGAGTTTATTGTCGATCCATAATTGTTTTAAAAAATTGGCATCCATATTTAACATTCCTCTCAATTTTTACATGTGTGGTGTGCAAGCTTTAAGATGGTACTCCAGAAATCGGACAACAAAGAATGGTAGACAACTCACCCTCTGTTTCAGCTGCTGCCACAGTTGGCTGAAATATTCCATCCAGAAAACAGTAATTATTTATTTCAACAATACCTGATGAGTTGTTCTGTGATCGACTTTGCATGGCAGGAGTGCTTGGTGAGGACCTATAATTGTTGCGGAGGACATATCATGATCGACGAAGGAGAAGATGTTTCTGATATGAATTTTCTTTCTTGTAATCACGGTTCCGTTGCAACACAATACCCCTTTTCGGCTGGCATATTTGAGTAGTGTTGCCTAGACCGCTGCCGTTTCTTCTCAGATGCAGTGCTCTCATCTGGCTCCACAAAGCTTTGTTCGGCTGGCATAATGGTACCAACCCATAATTGTCAGACAAAATTTGTTTGAGTTTACTGAAAATGACCGAAAAAAACACATTGTATATATTACCTGACATTTGGGACCAACTCGAGGTTTGAGTTTCAGTTGCATCGAGTCTGCTTATATGGTTTCGCATAGATGAGGCAGTGGCGATGACATTCGGTGTGTAGTTCTCCTTTCCCGTTGTTCGCTGATAAGTATCATTTCTATGAAGCCAGCTAATGTCGTCGTTTTCTTTGTGTTTCTGGCTTCCTGTGTAGATTGAGATAACAAAAACTGAGTACTGATGCATTCATATTAAGGGTGAAATAAAAAATGAGATTTGATGCATATAAAAAAATGTGTAGGTGAACTGCATACCTAGTGCATTTGGAGATCGCCTCTGCTGAGTAATGCACGACTGTCCTGACCCCATCTGCATCACCCCTACAGTGTTGGTAGAGAATGATTATACTGGTAGTGCCTCCATATGAATGCCACATAGTATAGAAAAAAAACATCTTTACCAGGTGAAACCCTTTGTGAGGATTGTCCAGGCATTTCGACATTCTCGCTGGACCCGCTGACTGCAGCCATTTTCTTTTTTTGTCGATATATGCGCTGCTTCTCGAGGTATTCAGCTCTCTCCTCTTCCGTCATTATGGCATACCACCCTTGCCCACTCGCTTGACATGTAGTTGAATTTTCAGAGACTTTTGTAGCCTTCTTTTGTTTTCTCCTCTCACTGTGTACTCGGCCCTTTTCTCAGGCGTCATCCGGGCATACCATCCATTACGACTTGGTGGTTTTTTCCGAGATTATCACCATTCGTGGCATTTGCATCTGTTCTTGTAGATGTGTTGGTTATGTCCTGAAAAGGAGTGCGGTTGGGTTCGGACATTGTGTATATTTGCTCTCTACAGCCTGCAAAAGTAATGTTGTAATAAGGAATACAAATATATCCACTCAAGTGATGCAGAACAACATAAAATGAGATGAAATGTCATTTTTTCACAAACAATTACATTTAAAGTTTAGATGATCAAATATTGAGGAGATGCAACATCAAAATTTAGAGGATCAATGGTGTGGTTGAAAAAACACAACTATTTTTATAAGAACATTGCTTCCTTGCTGTATAAAAAATATTTAATATTTAAATGAGGTAAACCATACAGCCAGGAATGTACAGCACAGAAATAGTAGGAAAACAGTACTGGAAAGAATAATGTGAAGATAAATAGAGGATAGTATCAGTTTACAAATGATGGCAATCCTTAGTCAATGGCACAACTTGAAAAGAGTAATATTAACGATGCTGATCCTGGAATGAGAGCAGTACCACTATAAATGTATGAACATTGGATATTTGACTCCAAAAGTACCTTGTAGTCGCTGGAATAATTTGTCCCTATGCTTTAGTTGTTCGTTCGTATATTGATTTCGAAATATGCTATGTAGTATTCCCCAAATACCACCTTGCTTTACCTATACAGATTCAAGAGAGCAAATTTAGTAATGCCAGGTTACTCCAGTAAGCCCCACTGTACGAAATTTGTCGGTATTCAAATCTACTTTCAGAAATTTGTAGGTATTCAAATACCACAGCCAGTTGCAAGATGATCTCTTCTCGATAGGCCTTAGGTACTAAATTAGAACAGGAATGCAGTGAAATGTGCTTTTTAGCAGTAACTAAATGTACAAGAATATATTGGCCCTTTGCTTTCACTTACTCAAAATTTTCCAAACAGAAGACAATTGCTCTCCGATCCGATTACCAACTAAATATCACAGCTGAAATTATATTAAAGTGGAATCATAGAGCGCAGCATGGCTGTCAAAATATTGGGTAAAATGAATTCGCGAAAATGCTTAAGAATAAAGTATGTTAAATGACCTACATATTTTAGACAAAAAGGGCAGTGGGCACAGATCCCTAGCTCCAAATTTCATAAGATGAAACAATGTGCATCGCATGTCGTCTGGTCGAATTATTACATACAAACACTTAGAAATAGAACAACATCCTAATAGGATAAGTAGATGGTTCTCAGTATAAACTATTGAGTTCATGCGTTCAACTCTCCTTGTCCCGTAGATTGTCCAACAGAAATTTGTTAGAATCATCTTCACTCTCTATAGGTGGTGTCACGTCCCTGGTAGCAGGTATCCATACTCCCAGAAAATAATCAATCTCAAGGAAACCACTACATAACGTTTAAAATTATTTTCATACATATATTTAAGATAGTGGTGATCAGGGAGCAAATTGTCAAACATATATGTGCCCACAAATGCATATTTTTTCCAATTATGTAGAAACCATTCAGGGTCTTATGACACAATTTGTTAACTACTAACACAGTAACGGATAAACAGAAGTATATATTGCCTTATTAGTGTACAATAAAGTGATAAACTACCTTGTGCATAGTTGATGTCCGATTTAGAATTGGCATCCCGTGTGGATAAAGATGCATGTACACATACATAGGCGTAAGATTCCAGTACCATTACAGACGGGAGTCATACCAGAGTAGTATCAGGTTTTCATCAAAAGTTAAAAAATGTATGCATTCAAATGTGAGTCGGGGAGTGCTTGACAATCAGATTAGATACCAATAGGTGATCTGCAGGTATAGATTAGTCACACATCGAAGCATCATTTAAAAAAATAGCAGTGTACTGTAGCACAACAAAACTGATTAAAATTTTCAGAGAAGCACATTGCTATAGCAAATCTTCAGCTTCCGGTAGAATGAACTAAATACCCAGTAACCATCAGGTTACAACTGAGCAAGATAAGCAAGCACTCTGGAGTCTGGATTGACCTTTGCTAACGGATGACGCTCGACAGAGATTCAGAAAACTTCAGTACGAATTGCAGCAACACAAGGTGCAGCAACACTAACCTTTATTTCCGGTGATTGCTGGGCAGGGGACAATTGAAATGACGCGGATGGAGGCCGCCCGGCGTCGGGCGAGTGCAGCGTCCGGCGCGTCGGGCAGACGGGGATGGAGGCCGGCAGCCGCGTCGGGTGGCACCACGGGGCAAGCGGGCCGAATCCTCGTCCCCCACTCCGCCAGCCGAATCCTCCACCAATTCTCACCGAAAGGAACGGCGGGCGGCGGTGCGGCGAGGAACGGCGGGCGGCGGTGCGGGGCACGGCGGGCGGAGGTGCGGGGCACGGCGAGCGGAGGTGCGGGGCACGGCCGGGCGGAGGTGCGGGGAACGGCGGGCGGCGGGCGGCGATCTCGTACAGTCGCGACGATGGACGGCGGCGAGGAAGACGGCCGCTCCGTCGGCTGCTCTGTTTCGCGAGGAAACCGAACCTGCTCTGTTTCGGGATGGGAACGTGGGAAGAACGGTTTTCTTTTTCTTTTCTTTTTGACTTTTTTCTTTTTGAAAAATCGTGTGCACATCACATGTCATTGGAGAGATCCTGGTCGTTGATTCTGGTGTGATGAGCGGCTGAGATCCTCCGGATCTGACAGTCTGTGTCTTTTAAGATTAGTGGAGATTTGCAACTTCTAGGACTGATTTGCACATACGTGACAATTAGTTGGATGTTCAATGTACTAATTAGCTCAGCAAAGAAACCGTGTAGAGTTCAGTAGACTAGGCAACTTAACGGAAGAAGGGGAAACTTAATTGGACGTCTACGATCGAGGAGCCCACCACGCGCTCCGACGGCAACGGCGCGGAGGACGCCGTCGAGGTGAAGCTTCTCCGACATCGGGCCAGCGGTACGATCGTCCGCCGCGGGCGAGGCGTGGTGCTCTTCGACGACGACGACGACGACACCGTGGAGGAGGAGCCCGCTCGCCAGTCGGCCGTGGCCGCGCCACTGACGGTCGAGGTGGAGGCGTGGAGCTGCACCACATCGAAACCACGCACGCAGGCAGGCTAGGCCGGCATGGACACGGTGTTAGTTGCGGGGCTAGCGATCGCGGCGATTGTGGCGCTGCTGGTCGGGGAGGACGCCGTTTGGCCCATCTGGATGATCATCGCGGCGGCGACCAGGTTGCAGGACATATTGGAAACATGCAGGCAACTGGTGATACTGGTCAATAGGATTATCGACTCGTTCCACAACCTCTTCCGGACGATCGGCGTACAGGTACATAGGGACCTACAGGTACAGGTACAGCCCCCCCACTGGAATCTGCAGGCTTTCACGCTGGCGGAGATCACGCTGGTCACCAACAACTTCGCGCCCTGCCGCAAGATCAGCCAAGGCGACTCCAGTAAGGTGTACAAGGGCAAACTCCATGACGGGCGTCAGGTGGCCGTCAAGCGCCTCAGGCACGGCGGGCCGAGACGCGCGGAAGACATGTTCGTCAGCGAGCTCTCCCTCCTCCAACCGCTCAGCAGCCACGAGCACGTCGTCCGCCTGGTAGGCTCGTGCGCGGAGCAGGGAGAGCGGATGCTGGTCTACGAGCACATGGACCACGGCACGCTCAGAGACCTCCTGGATCCAGCGTCACCGGCAGCGGCGCGGTCCTGGAGAAGGCGCGTCCAGGTGCTCCTTGGCGTGGCGCGCGGCATCAGACACCTGCACCGCCACGCCGTCATCCGCGGCAACGTCACCTCGTCCAACATCCTTCTTGACCGGAGCTTGACGCCGCGCCTCTCCTGGTTCGGCGTCGACGTCTTCCAAACAGATGGGTATGCCGACCCGGAGTACCGCAGAACAGGCGTTCTGCAACCCAAGACCGACGTGTACAGCCTCGGCGTGGTGATGCTCGAGGTGTTGACGGGGAAGCAGCCAGTGATGGTCCCTGGGACGACATTGGTGTCCTGGGTGCTGCCGAGCATCGAGGCCGGGAGACTGGGCGACGTGGTCGACAGGCGCCCCGCGTCAAAGCCAACTCCGCGCGAGCACGAGGCACTGTGGCGCGTAGCGGACACGGCGGCGAGCTGTTTGTTTATGGATGGGGATCGCCGGCTGGCCATATCACAGGTTGTGGCAATTCTCAAGGAGGCGCTCGAGCTCATTTCCACCAATGACTTACGGGCTGTTTAGTTAGGCTTATTTGTGGTTTTTGGACTTTGGATTACAAGGCACAAATACACCTAAATATGTGCTTGTGATTTTAGCCTTTGGGCTTGCATTGTGTCCTACCTCGTTCGCCCTCCATGCAAATTGTAGTTAAGCCTAAAAATGCATTGGAGGTATCTGTAATAATTGTATTATTGCGAACTCTTAAATGATATAAATATGTTGGTTCATTTTAGTGTGGACCTACTATCGGTTACATACTTGTCGAATACGTGTACGAGTTATGCTACAGTTGGTAAAAGAAAAAAAAAGTGTTTTTTTTGCGAAATCATTATCAAAGTGTTGTGTTCTTGAGTCGGAAACATGTACTCGTAGTAATCCTACCTATATAAAAGCCCACCAGCTTCGGCCTCCGCTGGAGCAGCCCACGTCGAGGGCACTGTAGATCGCTACAGTGCGTCCCGCGCATCTACAGTGCGCTGTATTTTTTTCCCTTTTCGCGATAATATGCACATGAAATATATGCGCGCCGACGAGTAGATTCCATTCCGTGATCGGTTTCGAGTTTGGGGTCGTCGAGCCAAGGAGAAATATCTCGATCCCTCCCATCTCTCTGTTTTCCCTCTCTCACATATGAGTTAGATCGATTCCTAAAGATGCCACCGTAGAGGTTCTAGACTAGATGATCTGATAGAAATAACAATGGTATTAGAGCCGTTTCTAGGTCCTAGATCTTTTTCGGTAGGAAAAAAATTACATCCCGTAGCCCCTAACCCTAATCAAAAAAGAGGGAAAAGAAAGACTCACCGGAGGCCCTCGGGCTCGCCGGAAAAGGAGGAAAAGGGGACGTAGACGTCGTCGCCGCCCGCCGGTCGTCGCCGTCGTCGCCCAAAATGGCCGCCGGCTTGCCGGCGCGTACCTCGATCTCGCACCACCGCCATGGATGGCGGCGCACACGCCACACTCGACGGAGCAGCGCGCTGGACCAAGTCCGCAGCGTGCTCCTCCGGCGAGCGGAGCGCAGCGCCGCCGTGTGCGGGTCGCCGGTCACCGGAGCAGTGCGGTCGCCTCGGCACCGTCTCTCTCGGGAACGAGCGACGCGGTGGGGGAGAAAGAAAAGGGGGAGGACTCGCCAGCGCACATGGGCGCGTCGCCGTAGCCGGCCGGCGGGCGGCCGGAACCCTAACCCTAATGGAGAGAGCGGCGCGGGACAGAGGAGTGAAATGCGGCTAGGGTTTGACGGGAGGAGGCGGTCTGATGGTTTTGTTCCGGCGAGATGCACGGATGGCCGTCGGATCCCATCGGACGGCCACGATCGTGCGGCGCGCTCTAAACGGGCCGTTGGGCCGGAAGTTATTTGGGCCGCGTCCGCGCCATGGGCCACTCAATAAGCCGGCCGCTCAATAAGCCGTGGGCCACGAGTGTGGCAGGCCGTGGGCCGGGCCGCGCAAAGCACAGAAACAGTTGTTTATTTTTCCATAAGCGTATTTTATTTTATTTTATTTTGTCCAAATTTTGGGCAAATTTCATCCAGTTTTTCTATTCAAAATTATCCAACGAAATTTTTGTTTAGAGAACTGAAAAGTGACTGAAATACTTCTGAAAAGTATAAAGTTCATAAATTTTTATTCATGTTTTTCCGCTGCAAAATAAATAAAAGTGCACTTAGAGTGTAAAAAGAACTAAAGTGAGAATTAATTTTAAAGAGCATGTTAAAGTGATTATTGAAACAATTATGATTCTGTTATTTTATGACCAACGTTGTTAATAACAGGATCCTCATCACCATCTCGAAGCCCCCTTTCGCCCTGTCTGCGGTGAGCGTCTCGATCACGGTGGCGCTGGCGTTCCGCAGCCGGCCAACGATGATCTGGTCCACGACGGAGCTCTTGAGCGGGTCCTGCCTGAACGCCGGGATCTGGTCGTCGGAAGGACCAAGCTTCTCGCCGGCATAGAAGAGAGCCGCGGCGGGGTGGTCATAGCCGACGCCGTAGTACTGGTGGCTGTTCTTGAAAAGTAGGTGAGTGGTGATGTTGAAGCTGAGATAGATGGGGATGGTCAGCCGGAGCAGCGGAAGCTGTTGGAGGCCAGTGGAGGCGGAAGCTGTTGGAGGCCAGTGGATGTTGAAGCAAGACCAAGGATGATGAGCAGCGGTTGGACAGCTGCTTCATGCAGAAGGTGAACACCTTCTGCGGGCGGTTCCGCGGCACCAGGAGATCGCCGGGGCTGGAGAGGCGAGACTTGAGGCAGTGGCAGCAGCAGATGTGAAGGAGCACGCTGTCGACGGCGTGGCAGAAGAAGTGGTAGCCGCAGGATCTCAGGTAGTAGCTGTGGTTTGTTTCGGTGCAAACGCCGTCGTCGTCGCGGCCAGTAATGATGTTGGTGCGGTGGTGGCCGGAAGGAGCAGACGCGTGTGCGCATCGCTCCGGCTAATGAACTGCAGCACCGGGGCGGCGGCGATGCTATATCGCTGTCCCTAGACATCTCCATGCATGCGTGTCTGCCTAATCTCGTCTAGCTGGTTTTGTAACAAGCAGTGTTGGACCTTGTGAATCGTGAAACTCGTGACGTCAGTGGGCTGGAATGGAATGCGCGAACTCCTCGAGCCTCACTGCTGTAGGACCGAACGCACCACGGGAGGGCCCGCATCCGGCCCGGCCGGTGACGTCATGGCTGAGCGAGGCTCTTTTTCTCGCGCGCCCGCCCACCCGCATGCTCCATTAATTTGCGCTTAATTAATGTGGCTTCATCTGCCACCCATAATTAATCGTTCCTTTTCTTCTTCTCTTCAATCAACGAAAATTAATCGTAGTAAGAAAAGAAAATTAATTAAAGAAGAAAGACACGCACCTACGACCACTCGATCGCGATGCTCCTTTTATTCTGTACACGTCTCCTAGCTGCTATGAGTATTCCCGCAGGGATTATCTACTTCGAACCAAAACCATCCAATGGAATTAATGAAAACGCACACGACCAAATCAGCTAACTTTTTTCTTTTTCTTTGTACTAATGAAGTAGTATCTAAATTATTGTTTATTCATTTTAAATTTCCATCTACTTTTGGTTAGTTTTTTTCATTATCCCGTTCTTCTTCTCGCCAACATCGACTATAGATCCTGCTACCACCTCCCCCGTCTTGTTCAAATCATACCCATGTCGGTCTATAGCCGCCCGATCATCCTCCCAAGATCCAATGGCCCTTTCTGCTACGTTCTGTAAACCATTAGAAAATAATTTCAATCATAAATTAATATTTGAAAGAAAATATCAATATGATAGTAACATATATTTTTGAAAATCCTTAAGAACCTTTTATTTCAATTTACAAAACTCTCACCGTCAGAAAAATCTCCCCACTCACACTCTCCTCCTGGCTAATTTCCCCACTCCTAGGCTCTTTCTCTCCTAAACACGCGGCCACATGTCTCCCTGGTGTCGGCATAGGTGCGATCACCGTGCCCTACCCTCCCATCCAGTTTATTTCACTGGGTTTGTTTACGAAACCATTTTAATATTTTTCATGATACAAAATTGAAATTGGACCAAATATCTCCTGAGAAGTACTCTTCTGTCTCATTCTAGTTAGTGATGGTGATATATGAAGAGTTTGTTTGTTAATATGATCAATGATGATGAAATCAATATAAAATAATGAGACCATGTATATATTTTTATTTGCTCCCCATTATATTTCTCCCTCCGAAACTGTTTTTTTTCTCTCTTACAGTACTCTCTCTCTCTATTAATCTTTGCAGCGGTAAGCAATCACTATTTCTCCACATAAGTTTAAGTACGTTGAAAATGTGGCTAGGAAAATCAAATTCATCTTTTACCAAAAAATATGTCCGAGCCAACGACAGTTATATTCAGAAATTAGGCGTAGAAAGAGAAACAAGCATGCCCAGCCAGAACAGCTTGAAACTTCAGGTCGCACGGAAAACACTCAGTGGCAATTTGATCGATCCGCGTATTGTGTTACTACACCTAGGCCTCAGTATTCAGTAAACGCTAGCACATAATTGTTTTTCCAGCAAAGGAATCTGGCAAGGTAAAAAACTGCCCCGCACGGTCGTCTTTTTACTGTCTGTCTCTTCGTTCTTCTCAATCCCCTTTCTATGCACTACTTTTTCTCAATCCCTGCTTCCTACCTTCTGTATCCATCAATGGCCGTCGAGTCGAGCTCGCGCCGGTCGTTCTGCTGCTGCTTGTTGGCGCCACCGCCATCCGACCCGCGCTCGCGCTCACGCGCCAACGGAGTCGTGGGAGAGTCGTGGGCGCCGCGGTGACGGTGGTGGGCGCAGCGGTGCGTTCTGCTGCTGCTGCTGCTTGCTGGCGCCACCGCAATCCCGCTCGCGCTGCCGGCGAACCTACTGCTGCTGCCGGCCGTGGCCATCTCTTCTTCCAGGAATCAACTGCCGTGCGGTCGGGGCGCGTTGAGGTTGCAACGGCCGGCCCGTGGGTTGGCCAGGTTGACGGCGAGGTCGCCGGGAAGGCGGCGGCGGCAGCGCGAGGAACTCTCCACCGGCCGGTGGGTTGGCCAGGTCTGCCGGCGAACCTACTGCTGCTGCCGGCCGCGGCCATCTCTTCTTCCAGGAATCAACTGCCGTGCGGTGGGGGCGGCGTTGAGGTTGCAACAGCCGTCCATGGGTTGACCAGGTTGACGGCGAGGTCGCCGGGAAGACGGCGGCGGCAGCGCGAGGAACTCTATATATACTAGTACACCTGCACGTGCAACGCACGTCTATGCGATGCATAATTGTTTTTTGAATTCTATCTTTTCTTTATGAATTATCTTTTTATATTTTTTGTTCGTCTCCATCTTAAAAAATCAAGCTATATCCTCGGAGGATCGTGCACACGTCCCTAACATATAAAAAATCGATGTTTCCTAAAGTCAAATCAATCACCGTTAAATCTCATTCAAACATAGAGAATATTTCTAGAAATATTTAGAGACAATATTGTAATTACTTGCACATAAGAAAACAACAAACCTCCCTTACAATCTTTTGTAATTTCTTATGCACGGCTTAAGAATTAAAACAAGTGTCTATGATAAAAAAGAAGTAAAACTATTTCCGAGAAGGCATCCTAAAGGCTGTACGGATGATGATTACCCTGTGTGGATAAAAAAACAACCAATATTTTCTAGGGTAGCCTCTTGTTCCTATAACGAAATCAATTGTTGGCTGTTTGGTTTTCATTTTCTTGAAACTGCTATTTCATGGCTCTTGTCGGCTTTTCTTCACGGTTATTATACATGTCGTACTACGATAGAAAAATCCTAACACAATATGGAGCGATAAGAATAATTTTTTAGTCATCTATGTTGACCCATTTATATAATAAGTTCTCCCTACATCCATCGATTTAATTTCTCACTATGGGCTGTAAACATGACTATTAAAATTCATAACTAATTGAACAGAAATATGAAAGCTGCATCACTTATATTTTGGAGTTAACATTATCCTCACCCCAAAATGAAAAACAACCAGACTGTAGTACAATAACAAAAAAAGATGGCATAGTCAGACCTAGAATCCAAACATTTCGATAAAGTGTAGACAAGTTCGCACATAACTTACAAAACAATTGTATTTGTATCTGAAAAATATATTGCTGCACGTTGCATCTAATTTGAGCTCAAGAGTCTCAAAATCATCATTTGGATTGAGACATGCAAGTATCCTTCTATATCCACCCAACAACAGGACTGTGAAACTTCCATGTAATATCAAAATCATTACAATTACTCAGTTACTCGCTTGTGTAGTTCTCCACCAGCCAGCCCAACAATGAAGTGTGTCATCATATATGCCCCGTGATTAAACAGGAAGCAAATCAATGGGTCCTAGCTAGCGCTGGTCGTCTTACTCTGGATTTTGGTTAGTAGCATAGCTGCTTAGCCTTGGTCGCCTTGCTCTTGTCTATGTTCGTGTAATCTGTATAGTGATATGCCTAGGTCGTGCAGTTTTTTTCCTTTTCTTTCGGCCGGAGGCCTTTCTGTAAGACAATAGCCATTCTTTGGCTTTTCATTTCTTCTATCTATTAATACATGCAGTGCTCCTGCATGGTTCTAAAAAATCATATATGCCCCGTCAAGATCTGAGGCAGCTATTAAACTTGACAAATCAAATATTCCTTTGTTGCGAAATGACTTAAATGCGAGGTGGATTCATCACCGGAGTTGGTACAAGATCTATCCTACAATAATTATCTAATATCCCTATAATAAAGATAATTATGGAAAAGCATCAAAGTAACAAAATATCAGTTAGACATGCTGCCATAAACAAATTGATGAAAGAAATCTTGATTAGCAGCCTAAACAGTCTTCATATCTGTATCCACACACAAAGGAAGATCAAATGTGATAGCTTATTGTATGGGAACTGCAATAAACAAATTAATTACCATCATCAGGTTAATCCTGGAGCCCATGGCACAATACAGATAAAATTAAGTGATCACAAATATAAGTCAAGTGAACCACGGTAATGCCGTCAGCTAGCACGTTTGAATATAGATAGCATTTCATATGTGCAGTTGTGCAAGTAGTTTTATCTTAGACTATCCATGCAGGTGAGTTTAGTTTGTGCTAATGAAATGCAGTAATGTCAATCCTTTACCTTTGTGAATTGGGAGTGAACGGGAAGTAAACTTATGTATTAGCACAGAAAAGAGCACCGTATAATCGTACAAGACAAACAATCAGAACTGATTGAAAATGAAGTATTCTTGTTATACACAACGACAGACAAAGGAGATTAACAAAAGCTATAACAAAGCAGAATTATTGAGATACCAGCTTCTAATAATCACTTAATGATATAGACATATGTCTGAAAGATAGAAGAATCATACTGAAAGTGTTAAGCGTTGACCAGGCAGGGAGAAGGAGTGGCTTACCTGATGCCGCGCGGACGGACGACGAAGGACGCCGAGGAGAGACCATGGTCATGGTGGCGTTGTTCGGGATAAGGCCGAGGACTGGGCGACGGTGCTCTGAGTGTCTCAAGGCGGGAGAACGGCGACCTGGAGGTCGAGCAGGGCCGGACGGACGGCGGTGACCGGACGCAGACTGGCCGGCGCGTGCGCGCACGCCGGCGCGGTAGTAGGGATGGATCCCGTTGGGGACGAATCGCCGTGATAAGGGGCAGCAGGGGAACGCTAATCGGATTCAGAAACAGAGCTGGGCGGAGAGCGGCAACTGAGGGGACGAATTCACTTCAGGAGCTGGCCGGCCGTGGTGCGGGCGGGCATAGCGGCGGAGGACGGTGGAGGGGCAGCGGCAGCACCGCGGCGGCGTTCTGTTGTTGCTGCTTGTTGGCGCCACCGCCATCCCGCTCGCGCTCGCGCTCACGCGCCACCGGAGTCGTGGCCGCCGTGGCCGGGCGCGGTGCTCGCTTGCATAATGGCGGCAGTCGTGCTATTGTTTGGGATATTTTTTCTTTCCTTTTTTTTCAACGACGATTGGGACGATGGGCGTGATTAGTTAGCCTGGCAGAGTTTTCGTCCGCCCGATGTAATTGCTACGTGCACACAGCGTGGGGATTGGTTAATCTGGGTGGTTAATTTTAGTTAGCCAGATCAGATCGTGTGGTGAGAGTCTGGCCGTGTACATTTGTTTGGGTGGGTGTAGGAAAGAATATGTTTACTCGTTTAATACTAGTATAGATGAGGCCGTGGGCGCGAGAGCCACGGGCTCTCGCGTGCGGTAGTCGCGTGTGACTTGTGACTTTGGACTTTGGCGGAGGCGGAGAGGAGTGGGGAGCCAGTCCGCGTCCGGCGACTCCTGATCTCTGGCCGACCGGCCGGCTGCGAGGGAGCGACGGCAACTGAAGTTATCCCGGCGGAGGGAGAGGCAGGTAAGCAAGCATGCCTTGATCTTATTCTCAGCAGGATGGCACCCGTGAAGAATCCTCTGTACGATGAGCTACGCGTCACCAGTCTCGCTATTTCTGGAAACCTCTCCATCCCTCTCCTCTCTCTACTGTACCAGAGCCGATTTTGAGGGCAACCTTGAATCGGCCAGCGTTCGCCGGCGCATCCGTGGGATTTCCCACCCTCCGGCGGCTGCTCCGGCGGCGGGAGGATGGGGAATCCCCGGATCTGCGTTCCGTCGGTGTAGATAGGGTGTGTGGGTGGATCGCGGGCGACGTGGTCGAGGCGGGGAGGCCACCGTCGTCGTTTTGGTTGGCTGCAGCTTCCCCTCGCTCCCGGCGTCGTCTTCGACGGCGGCGGTTGGCTGCTGCCCTTTCCTGCCGGCGCTCCCTCCCTTGTCGGCGGTTGGATCGCGGCTGGTGTACAGGAGGCGGGCTCGGTTCTTGCGGTTGTTCGCCGGTGACGGCAACGAAGACGGCGTCTTCTCCTTCAGGGCGTAGGGCCTTTGGTGCCCCTTTCTTGAAGGTCTTCGGCTGCTTGCCCTTGAGGCTCCCCGGAGCGATGTTGGCGGCGGCGTGCTTTCCGTGCGTGTTGACGGCGGCGACGGCCGTCTCTCCCCTAGGTTGCGTTGTATTTTCTTTATTTTGCAGGGGTGTCTGTACTGGTGTAATATCTTAATAGATCTGGGCTTGTTTCAAAAAAAAAGAATCCCCGCTCGTTTCAAAAAAAAAAAGAATCCCCTGTACGGTACCGATCTAATTCTTCGATTTTTCCGTCCACTGATGGAGTCGATGTGATAAAAAGGTAGAGATATCCCAGCAGCAGATTTTTTTTTTTTTTTGAAACTTTCTTCTTTTCAGTTAGTATAGCACACACATGAGGCTTTGTTTTCTTTTTTCCAGGGACGGGAACGTGAGGCAGTAACTTTGCTGGATTCAATCGATCACGAGTTTGGTACTAGGGAGGACGGACGTGCTTCCGGTCTTTTTTTTTTAACTCTCGTGCTGGGGACAGGCGACGCACGAGAGTTAAAAAAAAAAAAGGACCGGAAGCACGTACTCAAGGCGCGAACCAACCAAGGCGCCAATGAAGGAAGGCCCAGGCCGCGCGCGAAGGGGCGGAGGAAGGCGCATCCCCGGCCGTCTCCGTCTTTCACAGCCGCGCGCGAAGGGAAGCTGGGCTGTCTGGATGTGAACATTCACGCAGCTTTTGTACCAACTAACGCGCGAATGAAGGCCCAGGCCAGGAACCTCAAATGTTGCCGTTTTTGTCGGCCTTGGGCCTAAAGAGAGAGTCAGTGGGCTGGAGCCGCCAGCCACCAGCAAAAATTCTGAATCGCGCCGCCGGCCACCGGCATTACAAACCCTTTGGCACAAACCCGTTTCATGATCAGCTCGATGGAGGAGCTCGATCCACGTTGCTTGAGCAATCCAACGCCACGAAGACCAAGTTCATGGAGCCGGAGAAGATGCCAGTTCACCTGGAGGAAGCTGACTAGCCACTCAGAGAAGCTGGACCGGATAATTTTGGTGGTGGCAGTTGGATTCAAGATGGCAGCAAAGGCTTTGCATAACTGAATTCCAAATGCTTGCAAAAAAGAAAGACGGCCTTCTTGTCTGTCCATTTTTTATATTTTTACTTCCATGCACTGCGTATTTAGGAACTGTGTAGGATCATTACCTGCATGCGGGCTGGGTTCAGGAACTGGGTAAGCCCTACCTAGGTAGCAGCTAAAGAATGGAGCTGGTAGCACATTTGATCCCATACAGCTTTTCTTATGGCTTATGCGTCCATGTTGGATTTATAGCCTGACGACAAATATCATCTGCACTTCCTGGATTCCGCTTTATCTGATCACTCGTATGCCTCCAAGGAGGATTTTCTCATGGTACTCTACAGCCTCAATGGTACAGTTGTAATAACAATCCATTTATTTCCTTCCAAAATTTGTCTTTTTTACACAGACCACATAAAATGTCATTTCCTTCCAAAATTTTGTATGAATGTTGAAAACTTGCATATGTTTGTGCCCAAATTTTTCGAGATTTTTCGAAGTGTTTTAATATTTTTTTTAATTTTGAAAACTATAACAGGAGCATATGCACGCGGGTGCCAAAGTGGATTTCTCGAAATGAATCATTTTTCTCCACCAAGCCAGTACAATGATGTATTTAATCAAGTGGAAAGAAAAAGATATGCCTCCTGAGGCGGGATGGGCTGCTGGGCCGTTCTGCTGGGCCTACGTAGCACATTAGGATCGAGCGATTTGAGAGAAATAGATCACCGGGCGGTATGGAGGGGAGGTCCTTTAGGTCGCCTTACGGCGACCGTTCGGCGCGTCGTCGCCTACTACGACTACTAATTGGGCGGCCCAATTTCGTGCACATCGTTTCTTTGACTTCGTCGACTGTTTCCAACTCGTTTCGGTCGGTTTTGCAAGCTAGCTAGCTCATACAATCGATCATTCGAATCAACAGAGGTTGCGCTAGCTAGCTAGCTCATCCCCATTTTAAATCCGACCAAAAAATTAAATTCGAACAATTTTAGAATCTGAACAATTTTTAAATCCGAACAAAAATCAAATCTAAACAATTTTTGAATCGGAACAAAAAATTTATTTGAACAAAATTGGAATCGGAACAAAAATCAAATTTGAACAAAATTCGAATCGGAACAAATTTTGAATTTGAACAAATTTCGAAATAGGAACAATTTCGAATCGGAACAATTTTCAAAATGGAACAAATCTCGAGTCAAATTTTTTTTCAAAAATCGGAAAATATTTCGAAATCGGAACAAAATTCGGATCGGAACAAATTTTGAATTTGAACAAATTTTTATAAACGAAAGTTATTTTTTAAAGATTTTAAAAGTGAACGAAAATTAGTTTTGAACGATTTTAAAAAGTGAATAAAAAAAAGTCGGTGAACAAAAATTATTTTTGAACAGATTTACAAAGTGAACAGAAAAAGGTTTATAAACGAAAGTTATTTTTTGAACGATTTTAAAAGTGAACGAAAATTATTTTGAACGATTTTAAAAATTGAACAGAAAAAGGTCGGTGAACAATAATTATTTTTAAACAGATTTAAAAAGTGAACAAAAAATTATTAACGAAAGTTATTTTTGAACGATTTTAAAAGTGAACGAAAATTATTTTTGAACAGTTTTAAAAACTGAACTAAAAAAGGTCGGTGAACAAAAAATATTTTTGGACGATTTTAAAAAATGAACAAAACATGGTTTATGAACGGAAACTATCTAAGTCCGCCGCCCTTTCCGATCCGCCGCCGCTGCCCGACGTCCCCCACTCACTGCCTCGAGAAAATCGTCGCCGGCAGTAGGTCGCCGAGCCGCAGATCCCCCGCCCGCTCTCCGCCGTCCTCGTTGGTGCCGAGGCTGCCGCCCAGCATCGTAGCTGCCGCGCTCCATCTCCCGTTGACCGCGGCGGTGCGCATCATACCCGCCGCGGCGGCCCCATCCCGGAAATCGCCGGCGGCAGCATGTATCCGAGCAGCAGATCCCCCCACCCGCTCTCCGCCGGCCTCGTCGGTGCCGAGGCCGCCGCCCAGCATCGAACCCGCCGCGGCGCCGCGCACCGTCTCCCGTTCACCGAGGCGCTGCGCATGGTACCCGACGCGCACCGTCTCCCGCCCCGCTCGTCGGCGTGAGGCACGGCTCGGAAGGGAGCAATAGCCAGGATAGGCCGACGCTAGCAGGTCATCGGCGGCGGCGGTGCTGAACAGGGACGACCGGGTGAGCGTTTTTATCGTGGGCAGCAGCGGTACCGGCCACCTGCACCGTCGCCGGACCTCTCCACCTCTCCGGCAGCAGGTGGTCTCGGGCGCCATGGACGGCCTTTGGCAACCAGTGGCGAGGAGGAGCTGTTGGCGTACGAGGACTAGGCATCCAGTTGACCGCGGTCTAGCGCGCCGTCTCGGCCGTGCTCGTCTGCGTGAGCCTCGGCTCGGACGGGACCAAGAGCACCGTGCCGGCGGTGTTCGTGGCCTGGTTCGCGCTACAACTGTCGTTTTCGGCGGTCTGAAGATCGGAGATGCACTCTGCGCTCCAGAAGTTAAGTAGGCTTATAAAGTAAGCTTCTTGATTGATTTGCTTATAGAATTTGAACTGCTATTGTGTTTAATCATCATTAAAAACTTGTGGGTTGGTGTTGCCATGTCTGCACAGTATTTGCTTGCACAAGTAACTGGTCCTAAACCTGTAGTAGAGAAATCCATAATTTTCATATAAAAAATCATGTCATTTACCTGTCTAGGAACAAAGGTAGCTTAAGGAAAGGCGCAAATCATAACCTGAAGCTCATGAGTAGGCAGCTTCGCTGATCAAGGCCATTGAGTCCAAGATCAGATCTGGAGGGGCCAAGATAGCAAGATTACCTTCGAGCAGCCTGAGACATCTAGTTCCTGGGGCAGTCTACATGTCATCTTCTAGTGAAGACTGTCATGTGAGTTTCCATGCGGTTTTTTCTTTGTGTGTAGTCAGTAGTATATTCTGAGCCCTTATTGAAAGTTAGAAACTACTGTACACATATCGAAGACATGCTGAAAACATCATTTGTTGCCACATATGTTGATTTCAATTGTGTGTAGTCACTAGTATATTCTGCTAGAGATGCCGAAAACCCATTGCTCTCATTCAGTTTTTGGCACAGATGTTGATTTCCGATCTTGACCTCCCAGTTTGTGGTCTGGTATCTGTAGCACATTCATGTGTTGATATTGTTCCGCAACACCTTCTAGAACCTAGTCCTAAACTAACAAATTATCTAGTGATGATCAGATCTCAAAATTCTGTTATGTAACTTTGGTCTGAGCTCCTTTATTCACCCACACGCCTAGAGACCGGAGTACTCCTGTTTTGTGCGAATATAGAAAATACATTTAACGTAGAGACTAGTGATTGTAACTGTTTTCCCAATTAGAGAGGATAACTTGTCATCAATCTGGAGTTCTTCAGATCACAGATGCATGTATATAGTGAGATGAAGACAATTATTTGGATAATACACGGGACCACCAAATTAAAGAGGATGTCCACAATGCAAACGCCCAATACTGACCAGCTGGAGAATAATGATTGATTTCATTATATGTCAGCACTAAATCCATCCGTACAATGTGAACGCCCAATACTAACGACCGGGGCAACGATGATTCACATGTTGATTGCATCTGTGTCATGGTGTGTCAAAATGGCTAGTGGGTCGGGGTCACGCCGTAGTCATAGACGCCGCCATCGCTGAACTGTATGCCGAGGAGGAGCAAGTAGCAGTAGAAGCTGCAGTTGAGCTACTTGAGCCACCCAATAAACGACGAGATGTGCTCTACGTAGTAGGTGACACCGATGAGGAAGACCATGGAGATTACGGATGCGAGCATGCTCCGCTGCTTCACGTCCATGAGCACGACACCGACGGCAAGCCCGAGGCTCTGCGCCACGAGCACGCTGTACAGCGTGATGAGAAGGGAGAGGGCGAAGGACGCTCATATTTTGTGGTAAGGTGGAGGACGACCACGGACGCCCACGCTGACGACCTCTTGAGCCCACGGCCGGTCGGCTGCATCATCCCGGCGCCTGCCACACACATCTCGGTCCAATTTAATTAAAACAAGTATAATAATTAATTAATGAAAAAAATACCAAACTACCCTTTTAAATTTGAAGAGGGGGTACACTAAAGCAGAGCCCTATAGAAAATACATTTATCCTAGAGACTGGTGATTGTAACTGTTTTTCCAATTAGAGAGGACAGCTTGTCATCGACGTGGAGTCGGTCAGATGCATGTATATACTGAGATGAAGACAATTAAGTGGATAATATGCAGGACCACCGAATTAAAGAGGATGTCCACAATGTGAACGCCCAATACTAACTAGCTGGAGAATAATGATTCATTTCACTATATGTCAGCACTAAATCCATCTGTACAATGTGAACGGCCAATTCTAACGACGGGGGCAAATATGATTCACATGTTGATTGCATCTGTATCATGGCGTGTCAAAATGGCCAATCAATGACGTGAGTCACGCGCTGCTGATATGCCGCCAGTGGCGTGCCATAACCATGCCAATGGTAATCACTTACTAGTGGTTGTGTGCAAGGTTTTGCACGCCACTACAATTGGCGTTCGTGCCAATTTATCAACGACGCAACTAGTTGATCTACTAGTTGCGAGTGTAATATATCACACGCCACATATATTATTTTAGGAATTAAAAAACAATTGTTTCAGGAATTTAAAGATTTACTACGGATTGGGTATTTACATCAATTTGGGTGCTTACACGAAATTCCAAAAAAAAAAATGGTTTGCACCAGGCTAATGCTGCTCATCGCCGCTACACGATGTGGCTAATGCTCCGCTGTTCAGCTGAGGGCTTCTGGTTACCTGGACCTCCTTGCATAATTCTGTTTGGGATGAAACGTTGGTCTGATCTCCTTTAATGGCACACACGCGTGGAGTACTCGTGTGTTTGTTTTTTGAAACAGAGACAAAAGATTTAACACACCCATTAATTAAGCAAAAGAGAATTCTCCAGTTAATTAATGAAAAATTGGGTGAAAACCATTACTAACCGCTGAGCGGCACACTGGATACCCCACAGACACCTCTCCAAAGAGGGCCTCGTCGAGACAGCACGCAGGCGTCATCGTAACCACCGTGCGAATATAGAAAATATATTTGTCCTATAGACTTGTGATTGTAACCTTTTTCCCAATAAGAGGAAAGCTTGTCATCGAGCTGGAGTCAGATGCTTGTACGAGTATATATTGAGATGGAGTCAATTAAGTGGATAATATGCGGGACCACTAAATTAAAGAGGATGTGCACAATATGAACGACCAATACTGACTACCAGGAGAACAATGACTCATTTCAGTATATAATTCAACACTAAATCCAAAGGTGACCTGTTGTGAACGCCCAATCACTACTGGAATGGCGCTATACGCCCGCCGACGGCCGACGGCTTTTTGTCGGGGCCGTCGGCGTAGACCCCGCCGTGGCCAGCCCGTCGTGGTGGCCGTCGGCGTAGCTATTGCCGTCGGCGTAGAATTTGCCATAGGCGTAGACCTCGCGCAGGCCATCGGCGTACGCAGTCCGTCGGCGTAGAGTCATATTGGCATTTTTAAAATCTTTTTTTTATGTATATAGCTACGCCGACGGCTTTGCCGTCGGCATAGCTATGTGTTTTTTTTTTCTATTTTTCATTTAATATGGACTAATTCATATCTTTAAATCCGTAAATCGAAATGTAACAAATAAAATGTCTAAATCGATTATAAAAATGAGAGAAATCCAAATATGAAACCTATATCATCTTTTGCATCACAAAAACTCATTTAACTAGGCGAAATTATTTTCGAAAAATTGGTATAAACTTATTTACCTAGGCGAAAATAGGTAGAAATCAAGAAAATTCCTAATACTTGGGGATTATTCATCAAATGTGGACTACTCTTTGTGAGAATTAGATGGGTGCCATTTTGCACCATATATTTTGTAATTGGTTCACAAAAAAGTCATTTTTGCCACATATAAAAAGGAAAATGATATTTATAAAAATAATTTGAGAAATCTCTTCGGAACCATTGTTTCCTATACCAAGATACACCTATTTGTCGAATATGAGAACTTTATCACAAACTATGCCGTGGAAATGGTGATAACTTGGTCATTTGGCTTGAAACTTATAGATGTTCATACATGATAGAACTTTTTGTGAAGATTTTTTTGAATACTTTGTCAAAAATCAAGTTTATCATTTTCCATAGAAACTAGTACACATAAAATGACTCCATGCCAGAGGATATTTTTTGAGGTTTTTTCACTTTATTTGATTTTCTTTCAAAAAGCGGTCAAAATGGCCACCATGACTATTCATCGAAAGAGGTCAATTATTTTAAAACTATCTATGTTTCTGTGATATAACCACTAGTTGTGTACCTTAAAACGACTTTTAAAAAAATCAGACCAAACTATCAAACACTTGTAGTTCAAATTTGAATTATTTTCGGAAAATCAGGATAAACTCATTTTACTAGGCGAAAATAGATAAAAATCAAGAAAATTCCTAATACTTGGGGATTATCCATCAAATGTGCACTACTCTTTGTGAGAATTAGACGGGTGCCATTTTGCACCATATTTTTTGTACTTAATTCACAAAAAAAAGCATTTTTGCCACTTAGAAAAAAAATGATATTTATAAAAATACTTTGAAAAATCCCTTTGGAACCATTGTTTCCTATACCAAGATACACCTATTTGTCGAATATGAGAACTTTATCATGAACTATGCCGTGGAAATGGTGATAACTTGGTCATTTGGCTTGAAACTTATAGATGTTCATACATGATAGACCTTTTTATGAAGATTTTTTTTGAACAATTTGTCAAAAATAAAGTTTATCATTTTCCATAGAAACTAGTACACATAAAAGGACTCCATGCCAGTGTATATCTTTTTTTGAGGTTTTTTCACTTTATTTGATTTTTTTCAAAAAAGGTCAAAATGGTCACCATGATTATTCATCGAAAGAGGTCAATTATTTTAAAACTATCGATGTTTCTACGATATAACCACTAGTTGTGTACCTTAAAATGAATTTTTTAATAAAATCATACCAAACTATCAAACACTTGTAGTTCAAATTTGGATTATTTTCGGAAAATCAGGATAAACTCATTTAACTAGGCAAAATTCGATAGAAATCAAGAAAATTACTAATACTTGGTGATTATCCATAAAATGTGCATCACTCTTTGTGAGAATTAGATGGGTACCATTTTGCACCATATTTTTTTTACTTGGTTCACAAAAAAGGCAAATTTTCCACTTAGAAAAAGGAAAATGATATTTATAAAAATAATTTATAAAATCCCTTCGGAACCATTGTTTCCTATACCAAGATACACATATTTGTCGAATATGAGAACTTTACCACAAACTATGCCGTGGTCAAATCACTTTATTTGATTTTTTTTCAAAAAATTGTCAAAATGACCAACATGACTATTCATCGAAAGTAGTCAAAACTAAAACTATCAATGTTTTTGTGATGCAAAAGATGATATGGATGGCATATTTTAATTCCTCTCATTTTTCTAATTGATTTAGACATTTTATTTGTCAAATTTTGATTTACGGATTTAAAGATATGTATTATTCCATATTAAATGTAAAAAGGAAAAAATAAAGTAAAATTCATTTTATTGTTATTTATTCGAAATATACTATTTGATAATCATTGTTACTTTACTCAAACAAATTTTTAAAATTTAAACAATGAAAAGTGTAACATCATAACCGAGAGGTTAATATGATTGATAGGGTACTAATATCAGTAAGTTCTAACTTCTCATTTGAAATCTAATTTGGAAGGAACTCAAAAGTTAAGCGTGCTCGGGCTGGAGGATGGGTGACCAAATTGGAAGTTTGACCAGGGTAAGTACTTTGACCTATGATTAACTGTGTAATTAAGGATTAAGTATGTGGCTAAGTGAGAAATTTCGAAATAGAAATAAGATAGAATTAAAAAAAGTTCAAAAAAAGTTTAAAAAATAAAAAAATCAAAAATTAAAAATAATTGGGAAAACTATGCCGACGGTAAAGCCGTCGGCGTAAGGGGAGCTATGCCGACGGCCAAGCCTTCAGCGTAGCCTACGCCGACAGTTTTTAATACGCCGACGTCAAAATGGCCTAAGCCGAGGCCCTCTAACGCCGACGGCAGCCGTCGGCGTAGCCCCCTATGGGCTGATTCCTGTAGAGAATACTAACTACCGGGATGATGATTCACATATTGATTGCATGCATGCCATAGCATCCTGTCCAGATTATACTGAGACGCAATCCAGGTCGATCAGCCTGTGTACAAGCTCTCCGATTGCAAAGCACTCCGGCGTTAGTGCAAATCTGGGTAAAAAAGCCAAATATCTTATATTTAGAAACAGAGGGAGTAATCCTCTTTTTTCACCTTCGAGATAGAATGAGCACCCAACCTCATTGAGTTCGATAAAACCCCGAGTCATCCTCATGGAAAAAAGCTGATTGCGGCAACACTCTGCACTTAAAACTCTAGCTAGCAAATTGGTTGACACTGTAGATCGTTGCCAGTAAAACGGCAACTAATAGCAAGTTTGGTCCTCCAGGAATGGGCATTATGTACTAGTGCTAGTGGACCGTGCTTAGTCTATCACTAGTGGAAAACGGGCCTTTAGTCCCGGTTCTAGAGGGTATTTAGTCCCGGTTTGCCAACCGGGACTAGCAAATCGGGACTAAAGGCCCTCCCCCAAAGGCCCCTATGTGGGCGGAGCCGTGCGCGGGCGGGTGTAGAATCTTTAGTCCCGGTTGGTGTTACCAACCCGGCCTAAAGGTACCGAGAATTTTTTTAATTTTATTTTCAATTCTATTCTGAAATTTCTCACTTAGCCACACACTTAATAACTAGTTATACACTTAATATCAGGTCAAATTATTTACCCTGGTCAAACTTCCCATTCGGTCACCCATCCTCTCCCCTGAGTCATGATATTACACTTTTCTATTGTTTAAATTTTCAAAATTTATTTGAATAAATACAATGATTATGTAATATATTTTTTGAATAAATAACAATAATTATGTAATAATATTTAATATGGAATAATTCATATCTTTAAATCCGTAAATCATAATTTGACAAATAAAATGTCTAAATTGATTAGAAAAATGAGAGGAATTCAAATATGCCATCCTATCAATCATATCTTTTGCATCACAGAAATATCGATAAACTTGCTATGAAAAAAAACCCTCTATCATGGAGCCAAATGATCAAGTTATGACAATTCCCACGATATAGTTCGTGATAAAGTTCTCATATTCGACAAATAGGTGTATCTTGGTATAGAAAGCAATTATTCCGAAGGGATTTTTAAATTATTTTTATAAATATCATTTTCCTTTTTCTAAGTGCAAAAATTGACTTTTTTGTGAACCAAGTACAAAAAATATGGTTGACGAGGGGTGGACTCGGCAAATCCCTGGGTTGTGTACCCCGGGTTGATTAAAGGGGAGAGAGATGGCGCACTGGTAGTTCCGTCGGCTGACAAGCAAGAATTTACCCAGCTTCGGCCCCTCATGGTGAGGTAAAGACCTACATCCTGCTTGTCTGATCTGTATAGATGATGATGATATTACATGGTGGCCGCGAGGGCGATGAGAGACGTGGTCTCGTGCGGATCCCCTCTATGGGGTGCCCCTGCCTGGCTTTATAAAGGGAGCCAGGTAGGGTTTACATGAGTTTCTTGTCTTGTACTCCAAGTTGTAGCTTGTTGGGCTTCATTGGGCCGCCAGGTGGGACTTTTTGTCATCTTCTAATAGGCCGCATGTCGGGTCCTAGTCTTGGCGTGCACCAGGTATCTTCACCGTGGGGTAGTCGAAGGGTAGCCCCACGACAGGAGCCCCCGAGTGCTTGGTCGAATTGAAGATTCGGGTAAGGACTCTTTCCTCCTGGGCACGCCGTCGGGTTCCTGAAAGGGACAAGTAGAAATGATTCGACTCTGGCCGTTGAGGGCTTACAGAGGATGGTTTAGTCGGTAATGTTTCGACTGAATATTGATCTCATGCTATCGAGGGCGCGACAGCGCTCCCGATGGGAGTAGCCCCCGAGATTAAGCTGAATTGCTTGTAATTGAGGTTAATCTTAATTAGCCTTCAGTCGAAAGCCGGTTATTTTCATACTCCCGATGGGAGTGAATGAGGGACTCGATAATGAGTAGAGTCTCGTTCAGTCTGTTGGCTTACCGTGTATTTTTATTCAGCCTGGTGGCTTACTGTGTATTTTTATTCAGCCTGGTGGCTTACTGTGTATTTTATTCAGCCTGTTGGCTTACTTCTCTATGGGCACTCGAAAGTTGTTCGAATGCTCGTTCAGCCTGTTGGCCTACTGAATGATTTGTTTTGTCGATGACTGTGAATTGCCAAGACGAATTTGTTATGGCCTGTGCGGCGCAGCACCCGGGTGATCATCGGGTACGGCCAAGGCGAGCTTGTTGTGGCCTGTGCGGCGCAACACCCGGGAGAGCATCGGGTGCGGCCAAGGCGAGGATGTTATGTCCTGCGCGGCGCAGCACCCGGGAGAGCATCGGGTGCGGCCAAGGCGAGCTTGTTGTGGCCTGTGCGGCGCAGCACCCGGGAGAGCATCGGGTGCGGCCAAGGCGAGTATGTTATGGCCTGCGCGGCGCAGCACCCGGGAGAGCATCGGGTGCGGCCAAGGCGAGTATGTTATGGCCTGCGCGGCGCAGCACCCGGGTGATCATCGGGTGTGGCCAAGGCGAGCTTGTTGTGGCCTGTGCGGCGCAGCACCCGGGAGAGCATCGGGTGTGGCCAAGGCGAGTACGTTATGGCCTGCGCGGCGCAGCACCCGGGAGAGCATCGGGTGTGGCCAAGGCGAGATTGCTTCAACGCGGCGTACCGGAGCCGACACGGCAGAAGGAGTAAGTGTGGCGGACTGGAGTTGACGCGGCGGACCGGAGTCGACGCGCGGAGGTAGTCGACGCGGCTGACCGGAATCGACGCGGCGGAGGTAGTCGACGCGGCGGACCGGAGTCGACGCGGCGGAGGTAGTCGTCGCGGCGGACCGGAGTCGACGCGCGGAGGTAGTCGACACGGCGGACCGGAGTCGACGCGGCGGAGGTAGTCGACGCGGCGGACCGGAGTCGACGCGGCGGAAGTAGTCGACACGGCGGACCGGAGTCGACGCGGCGGAAGTAGTCGACGCAGCGGACCGGAGTCGACGCGGCGGAAGTACTCGTCGCGGCGGACCGGAGTCAACGCGGCAGAGGTAGTCGACGCGGCGGAAGTGATGAAGGTGAAGCGCCAGCCCCCGAGTGTCGGAGACGGGCCGATGAAGGCGAGGCCGCCAGCCCCCGAGTGTCGGAGACGGAGCCGATGAAGGTGAAGTCGACGAAGGCGAGGCCGCCAGCCCCCGAGTGTTGGAGGCGGAGACGATGAAGGCGGAGTCGACGAAGGCGGGGCCGCCAGCCCCCGTGTTCGAGGCGGAGTCGACGAAGGCAAAGTCGACGAAGGCCTGTGTGGCGCCAGCCCCCGAGTGTTGGAGGCGGAGTCGACGAAGGCGTAGTCGACGAAGGCGAGGCCGCCAGCCCTCGAGTGTCGGAGACGGAGCCGATGAAGGCGTAGTCCACGAAGGCGAGGCCGCCAGCCCCCGAGTGTCGGAGACGGAGTCGACGAGGGCGTAGTCGACGAAGGCGAGGCCGCCAGCCCCCGAGTGTCGGAGACGGAGCCGACGAAGGCGTGGCCGCCAGCCCCCGAGTGTCGGAGACGGAGTCGACGAAGGCGTAGTCAACGAAGGCGAGGCCGCCAGCCCCCGAGTGTCGGAGACGGAGTCGACGAGGGCGTAGTCGACGAAGGCGAGGCCGCCAGCCCCCGAGTGTCGGAGACGGAGCCGACGAAGGCGTGGCCGCCAGCTCCCGAGTGTCGGAGACGGAGCCGACGAAGGCGTGGCCGCCAGCCCCCGAGTGTCGGAGGCGGAGCCGACGAAGGCGGAGTCGACGAAGGCGAGGCCGCCAGCCCCCGAGTGTTGGAGGCGGAGTCGACGAAGGCGGAGTCGATGCCTTGTGCCGCGCGGGGCTGTCGGGTGCGCGCGGCCGAAGCTGATGTCGTTGCTGTGGTCGATGCGCAGCACTGTCGTCACCCCGAGTCGCCAGTCTGTCGGGTGCGCGCGGCCGAAGCTGATTTGTGCGACTCGTGATTAACTTCTAAATCAGCTGCTGCCAAGGCTGCCTCGTTGCTTGCGCCTCTGCTGGTTTGTGCGACTCGTGATTAACGCGACCGCCTGAATCGCGAGATGCGGCGGCGAGTCGAGAGCCGACCGCCGTCTTGCTGATGGCGAGTCCCTGGGGCGATGATCCGCGATCTTGACGAGATACGCTGTAGTCGCCGTATATGCGGTTCCCATCTGCTCGAGTGATTCGCCTGTGGCTTTGCCCTCATGAAAATAGAGTGATTAGCACATGATTTAGAGATAGTTAAAATAATCGTCAATAGTACGAAGATTGATTGATTCGCTTTGCATGCGTCGAGCGACGTGGTCCTGTGTCGCCGGCTGACAGCCAACGAGGTTGCCCTGCAGGGGTGAAGTTCTGGTGGCTCGATGAAGAAGTCGCTCGGGCGGCGGACGCGGACGGCGGCGGCGTGCGCCTGGTGCCGGTTCCTGCAGCTGGTGTCGGTGACCGGCGAGGCGTTGGCCGCGATGGTTCTCCGGTGCGGTGGCGAGCTAGCAATCCCATGGGACAACTGATCAGATCGTCGATGCCTTGTGCATGCAGATCGATCATTGGGACTCATGTACGTGCACACACGTTTAGAGCACAAAGCGATTAGTAGCAGATTTAACCATGGAGAGTAAGACAAACTTAATTAAGTAATGAAGAATTGAAGATGGAGTCCACGCCCCGCGCATGCACATGCATGCGGTTGCATGCGGTGGAGTCTGCATATGGCTTTGCTGCTTCTGCTCGCCGGGATCGGCCGTCGCTTGGCCGACGAGATCCGATCGTACGCGGGTAGCAACGGATCGCTGCCGCGTGCGAGCCAGATTGGATCTGGAGTGCTGCCGCGGTTGTTGATAAAGTTGTGCGTGTCGAAGTAGATGAGCCAACCAGATTGGATCTAGCCGCCGATGTCGACGAAGATTGGAGCCGCCGGAACGTTGAATCCAGCGCGCGTTCTTTCCCACAGACAGCGCCAATTGACGAGGTGTGGACTCGGCAAATCCCTGGGTTGTGTACCCCGGATTGATTGAGGGGGAGAGAGATGGCGCGCTGGTAGTTCCGTCGGCTGACAAGCAAGGATTTTACCCAGTTTCGGCCCCTCATGGTGAGGTAAAGACCTACATCCTGCTTGTCTGATCTGTATAGATGATGATGATATTACATGGTGGACGCGAGGGCGATGAGAGACGTGGTCTCGTATGGATCTGTCTAATGGGGTGCCCCTGCCTGGCTTTATAAAGGGAGCCAGGTAGGGTTTACATGAGTTTCTTGTCTTGTACTCCAAGTTGTAGCCTGTTGGGTTTCATTGGGCCGCCAAGTGGGACTTTGTTGTCATCTTCTAATAGGCCGCATGTCGGATCCTAGTCTTGGCGTGCACCAGGCATCTTCACCGTGGGGTAGTCGAAGGGTAGCCCCACGACAATGGTGCAAAATGACACCCATCTAAATATCACAAAGAGTAGTCCACATTTGATGGATAATCCCCAAGTATTAGGAATTTTCTTGATTTCTATCTAATTTCGCCTAGTTAAATGAGTTTATGCTGATTTTCCGAAATTAATCCAAATTTGAACTATAAGTGTTTGATAGTTTGGTCTGAATTTTTTTTTAAAATCATTTTAAGGTACACAACCAGTGGTTATATCATAGAAATATCAATAGTTTTAGAGAATTTGACTTCTTTCGATGAATAGTCTTGGTGGCCATTTCGATCGTTTTTCGAAAAAAATCCAATAAAGTGAAAAACCCTCAAAAAAAGATATCCTCTGGCATGGAGTCCTTTTATGTGTACTAGTTGCTATGGAAAATGATAAACTTAATTTTGGACAAATTGTTCAAAAAAATTCTAAAAAATTGCCGGTATCCCCTTTTCTAAAAAATAAATAAAAAATTAATGACTAGTTGCCGGGATCCCCTTTTCTAAAAAAAATAAAAAATTAATGACATCTACCCCATCCTCGAAGACAACTCAGAGGACGAGGGGAGCACCATGAGCGATCATCCACCGCGTGAAATCTTCATGGATGATGACACTCCTGTCAATGCTGGAGCTGCAACCGCAACCGGTGCCCCTGCGAGCGACACCCCTATCAAAGGTGCCTATGGAAACCGCTACCCTGTGAATGATGCCCCCGATATGGTGACACTGATGGAAGGAACGCGGAGGCCCTTGCCGATGAGATTGATCTCATCTAGATGACGGTGGACGAGATTCAACAGTTTTCCTAGTATATCACACAAGGAGCCCACGTGGTGCAGTGTGTCACACGATGTACTCGACCAGGAGAAGAGGAAAACATCAACGTGCGTCGAGTCATGGTTGACGTCTTGCGGCATGGGGGAAGGCAAGTCTATGACGACATCATCACAACTGCATCAGAGGGATGGTGTGGGTGCTTACGCCTTTCCTAGCAAAAACGTCGTTGCCAGCCACACCGCATGCAAAGCCTAGCATTCAACCGAGTCCACCTGGTTATATACATAGGAACGATTGACCACCTTCATCAAAGAAGCAACATTCGAGTCAGAAAAGTTTCTCTCAACGCTCGGGACACCTAGGAAAGTTGTGACCAACAAGACGGCCACACAACTGCCCTCGTCCATCATAAATGTCGAATCGTGGAGGCAGTCTCCCTGCATCATGACCAAGATCTGGAGCCATGCGTCCACCACAGCAAGTCGTTTTCGTTACAATTATGAGGTGATCTTAGCCCATTAGTTTCTACCCTCAGTTTCTCAGTCTTAGCACCTATGATGCTCCTACTATTATGTCCCTACGGCTATATGACCACGGGAGGGATGATGTTAGAGATACATTTGATAGTTAGATATTGCAAGAGATTTGATAGAAATTGTTTCCATCTTATCTTTAGGAGACTTCTTGCCTTCCAAGTCTTTGAGCTAAATATATACCCCCACGAGGCTCACTACAAACATACACGATATTACGACAATTGTCACCCTCTATCTTCTACATGCATGACTTTGTGTAAGTAAAAACTTCTTTTTAGCAACTTGTAGGTTTGTTAATATTAAAGTACCACTGTCATTGTTAGTACAGCTCATTTTCTCAACTTGTTCCCAACTCCAGTTGGTAGTATATCCTTATTGGGTTGCTATCATGTACCAACTTGTTCTCATGGTCAATTGTTTACTTAAAATCTCACATACGAATCAGGCTTCAGAAAATGAATGTGACTCATGTGTTCTCTGGCCCCATCGGCAACCATCATACATTTATCTTTCTATCCATGTGGGTCTAGTCGCTGGCTCCCATATATGATATGTGTGCATCATCAACCACGGAGAATTCTTCCATGATCTCGGACGTCAACATGGATACAGAGCGCTATTACCTCGCTGGAGCACAGGTCGGCTTTTGCTACCGTCCATGAACGACTACATGACTTTGCGCAACTAAAATTGTTTTATTTCTAGGTTTGTAGTGGAGATTTCTAGCTTCCAAGCACCAGTGCTCTCTATATTTTTTAAAAATTCAGAAATATTTACAAAAAGTATAAAGAAAACAAAAACAATCCTGCACATTCTCAATGATGTATCCTACACGCTTGCGAAATCACAATGTAAAATACTTTGCATTCTAATCTACACTAAAATGACAAATGTACTGATCTGAGTATAGTTAACAATGCATAGTTTCAAATCTCCAAGTTTTGTTATTTTTGTGTGGTTGATAGTATAAAGAATTTTACATTGTGATTGTGCATGCTTGTAGTATACATCACTAAGAGCTTGAACGATTTTTTTCAGATTTTCTAGAAACTTTCAAATCTAAATTTTGATTTTTTTTTAAAGAGAGCACTTCTGCACAGGAACCAAAGTGACTTTTCGTTTTTTAGCAAGTTGCAGGTTGTTAATATTAAAGCACCGATTAGTGTTGCTATATCTAATATCTCAAGTTGTTGTGGACTTCGGTTGGTATAGCCTTATTTAGTTGTCATTTAGTACTCAATCTATATTTCAATACTACAAATGAAGCCTGCTACCCCATGGGTAGCTACACACCCTAAGTTTGACCGAAACGTATATGCAACGGTAAAATAAGTTTACTCAAGTAGAAAAGGGGATGTCACTAGTAGAGTTGATAGAATTATTAAAAAGTATTTTGAAATTTTTTGATTTTTTTTTCCATCCGCTGTGATTTTTTTAGTAAAGTTTGACCCAAAAGTCAACAAAAAAGTCAACTATGAAAAAAAAAGCTAAAAATGACGACCAAAAAATATTTTTTTGAAAATTCCGAAACCAGTTTTGTACACCAAATATCCGTGTTTTACTAGGAAAACAAGCTAAGACGGATACATACGGCTTGCATCTCCGTTTAACGCATGGGTGTGTAGCTACCCATGCGGGTAGCAAAACGGCTCTTCAATACTATTAATTAAGGATGTTTTAGACAGTCCAATACGGACAAAAAATAGAACAAAATTAGAGAACTATCCACTAAAATACATCTAGATATGTACAACTCAGAAAACAAACCTCGAGCAAATCTTATAATTAGGAACGAGTGGGAGTAACTTGTTATGACGGAGTCAAAAAACAAATATATACCAAATGCATGCACGGTTGGTCGCTGCCTTACTTGATGAGATTCTTCCGTCCGTCTGTCTTTCACCATATGGAACTAGATGCGCACTTTGTTTGTAATGAATTTCAACCCCATTATGCTAGTTGTGGGTTTTCTAATTAAAAAGAGTTGTTGATTCCCAATATTTTGTTACAAATTTTTCTTCTGTTTGCTCGATTTCAATACTTGTTTATATCCTAACTATGTACATAATTATCGTATGTAGTTCGAGAGCAACATGTGGCGACTTTGACAGATTCAAATCGATCATACAGTCTTCGGTCGTCTTATTTTTTGAAATGTCATGTCGCGTGATCAATGAGAGTATGTATATTAATTAAAAAGCATTTTCCTAAGAAAATTAACAACTGGGCTACCATAGAACTTCCCTCACACACAGTAGCGTAGCCAGGATTGGCCAACGCCCCAGGCCATCCTCAAGCTATAGTAGTGAACAGTAGAAAACAGTAGCTACAGTAGCGAAATTCAACAAAGAAATTAGCTTGCACGCCCTAGGCCATGGCCAGTGTAGCCTGGGGCCTGGCTACGCCCCTGCTCACACATGTATTTATGCTGGAGCTTCCATGGTCATAGCATTCCATTTGCCATTTAGACTCGCTCAAATTTGTTTGTGCTACATACATACGTTTCAGCGATCTCGGCAGCTAGCTCAGGTAATAAGACTTAGAGGTTCATATGTGTACCTACATTAAGATGTTTTTGGTTTTATACTAGCATATATTTTAGCTTTTCCATACTAGTTCTTAAGATGTTTTGGTATCATATTTAACATTCTAGCGCCACTTTACTGCATGAGAAGTTGGCCTTTTTTTTATGGTAGTACGTTCCCCTACTGGTATGGAGTGGACCGACGCCCAACGGCCAAATTTCCCACTTTCAACCATTTTTGCATTAGTCATGCACCTTAGGTTACAATATGGACACACTGAAGTCATTGATGTAAAATTGTTAGTACTTTGTCTATTTAAAAAGACACATCTTTTAGAGTTGGACACAAGAATTAGAAGAGTTATTCTTCACTAGGGCTTGATCTTTATCCAAGCAAGGCCTTCAAACACAAGAGGAGTTAACTGGAAACCGTTGGCATAGAAAACTTGCCTTTTTTTTCTTGATGATGGACAGAACGAAAAAACACGATGACCAAAGTGTCCTTCAAAAGTGTAGAACTACTAGGACGACACCAACAGAATCTTCAGTTTCATTGGCTAGAAATTTTTTCGATGCTTCGTTCAAGAAATATCCTTGGCTCTAGATCAATTGATGCCTTGATGCATGTGCACTCATTTTCTGCAAAGCTCTAATGCTTGCAAGTGTAAGATATCAGAAAATACAAGTTTTAGAGTACTTGGTAATTTTAACAACCATTCATCCTCTTAAATCTGACGGTGGAAAAATAGGAGCCACCGGAAACTACCGGAAAAAAACTACCTGAAACTACCTGAAACTGCCGAAATTGTATTATTTTTAATCTGATATTAAAAGGGTATTTACGTAATTACTTCCTGTACTATCCCCACTCTCTGATCCGCCGCCCTTTCCGATCCGCCGCCGCTGCCCGACGTCCCCCACTCACTGCCTCGAGAAAATCGTCGCCGGCAGTAGGTCGCCGAGCCGCAGATCCCCGCCCGCTCTCCGCCGTCCTCGTCGGTGCCGAGGCTGCCGCCCAGCATCGTAGCTGCCGCGCTCCATCTCCCGTTGACCGCGGCGGTGCGCATCATACCCGCCGCGGCGGCCCCATCCCGGAAATCGCCGGCGGCAGCACGTATCCGAGCAGCAGATCCCCCCACCCGCTCTCCGCCGGCCTCGTCGGTGCCGAGGCCGCCGCCCAGCATCGAACCCGCCGCGGCGCCGCGCACCGTCTCCCGTTCACCGAGGCGCTGCGCATGGTACCCGACGCGCACCGTCTCCCGCCCCGCTCGTCGGCGTGAGGCACGGCTCGGAAGGGAGCAATAGCCAGGATAGGCCGACGCTGGCAGGTCATCGGCGGCGGCGGTGCTGAACAGGGACGACCGGGTGAGCGTTTTTATCGTGGGCAGCAGCGGTACCGGCCACCTGCACCGTCGCCGGACCTCTCCACCTCTCCGGCAGCAGGTGGTCTCGGGCGCCATGGACGGCCTTTGGCAACCAGTGGCGAGGAGGAGCTGTTGGCGTACGAGGACTAGGCATCCAGTTGACCGCGGTCTAGCGCGCCGTCTCGGCCGTGCTCGTCTGCGTGAGCCTCGGCTCGGACGGGACCAAGAGCACCGTGCCGGCGGTGTTCGTGGCCTGGTTCGCGCTACAACTGTCGTTTTCGGCGGTCTGAAGATCGGAGATGCACTCTGCGCTCCAGAAGTTAAGTAGGCTTATAAAGTAAGCTTCTTGATTGATTTGCTTATAGAATTTGAACTGCTATTGTGTTTAATCATCATTAAAAACTTGTGGGTTGGTGTTGCCATGTCTGCACAGTATTTGCTTGCACAAGTAACTGGTCCTAAACCTGTAGTAGAGAAATCCATAATTTTCATATAAAAAATCATGTCATTTACCTGTCTAGGAACAAAGGTAGCTTAAGGAAAGGCGCAAATCATAACCTGAAGCTCATGAGTAGGCAGCTTCGCTGATCAAGGCCATTGAGTCCAAGATCAGATCTGGAGGGGCCAAGATAGCAAGATTACCTTCGAGCAGCCTGAGACATCTAGTTCCTGGGGCAGTCTACATGTCATCTTCTAGTGAAGACTGTCATGTGAGTTTCCATGCGGTTTTTTCTTTGTGTGTAGTCAGTAGTATATTCTGAGCCCTTATTGAAAGTTAGAAACTACTGTACACATATCGAAGACATGCTGAAAACATCATTTGTTGCCACATATGTTGATTTCAATTGTGTGTAGTCACTAGTATATTCTGCTAGAGATGCCGAAAACCCATTGCTCTCATTCAGTTTTTGGCACAGATGTTGATTTCCCCTTTCCTGCAACAGACAGCCAGTCTTGTTACGGATTATCTCAAGTTCATGGATGATCATTTGAAAGAATCTGCTGATCTTACATGTCTTGCATATAGGCACCGTACTTACTCAAAGGTAAGTAAAACATTTCCTTTTACTTCTCAGTAATTTTGCAGCGTACAACATAAAAGTATTGCAGTAATATGTGTTGGCCTGCTCATGGTGATTACAAGAATTTGCTTGCACGCTGCAGATTGTTTGTACACGGACGAACGATAGTTCATTGACAAGAGAAAGTGATGTTGTGGACCAGACTATAAAGCAGGAACGCGAGAACATGGACCATAAGTTGAAGCAAATCCATGAAGAAATGTATAAGAAGATGCAGCGTGAGCGCGAGGAGATGGATAAGAAGGTGAAGACTGAAGAAAGAACGCGCAGCCATGGACCGAACGTTGCAGAAGATCCACGAGGAGATGGTCTGGAAGTTAAAGCAAGAACATAAAGAAGAGCTTGTGCACTAGAAGACATCTTGGTAAATTGTACAGATGTGTTTTGTTCTTGGCCAGGAGGAGGCTCAAAAGCAGAATAACGTAATGTGTTTTATTCTTGGCCATGTGTTAGAACTGTGTGCAATGATTGTGTGTATTTTGTAGTAAGTTATCAACTGTTATGCTATCAACTGAATCCCGTGTGCTATCAACTGTTGTGCTACTGCTGCAGAACTTTCTGCCTATCATGTTTTGTGAAGGCTGAATGTAAATGATTATCCGAAGAAAGTTCTGAACGCTAATTTGTATATTTTGTAACGTATCAAGTACCCTGTTCTATGCTTTGAAACTGTTACCAAATCGATGCTTGACGAATTGGATGTTGAGTTTCATATTGTCGATGAGTTCCATGGTGTTGAAATACATTTTCATCAATTCCTGACATTATACTACTGTCCATTGACGGGCGCCGCAACGCTACATGATCTAGTTCCACTTAATTTTGGGCAAAATGACAGGCCCAAATGAGATGAAGCAAAATTTCTGCAGCTATTTTTTTCATAATTGGCAGTAATAACTCTGAATGGGTTGTTGCGATGTCAGGGTGCACCTTCAGGTCTTCCTGGAACGACACGGACGACAATACAAAGAACCCTCTCAACAAAATTACAGCAAAAAATCCCCGGATATCAGCAAAAAATACATTCCTCCCGATGCACGCACGCAGCTGACCATATACTTAGTACTAGCTATATATAGCAAACCATAACCTGAAGCTCTAAATCAGCCTAAAACAGTAGCTTTGCCCGGTTCCAAAAGCACCCGATGACGATGACAACACGATCAGTCTAGTGTCTTCAATCTTCAGAAGGACCAGAATCTGGAGTACTCCAGCTCCATCATGTTGGTCGGCCATGTGAAGTTCCGGCGTGGGCTTCTTGCGGTCCTGCTCCCCCGTCTTGGCCGGCAACCATAGATGGAGGACGGCGAGCTGCTGCTGCGGCAGCGCAGGCGCCGCCATCCGTGGCCAGACCATCTCCGCTGCCCGAGCGCCAGCTGCTTCTGGAGCAACTCCACCTGCCGCTGTAGCGACGTGATGGCGTACATCAGGCTGCTCACCGCGTCCCCACGGTGCTCCACCGGCACCTCCTGAGGATTCAGTTCATGACAAAAAGTGCTTCAGCAGAAATAGAACGATGGTTTCCTAGATCTGAAGTAAATTAGTGTAACCCTTGCTAGGTGGAAAATACTTACATCATCAGATTCCTCCTTCTTCAACCTTATCCATCCTTCAATTGCTATAGATTAAAAAAATCCATTAGGATTATAATGGATGAACAGTATAGGCAACAAGAGTCGACTATCAATATGACAACAATGAATCAATCACCTCTTAACCAATTACCCGTTCCATGAAGCCTATTAATACTGACTGCTGGTCTGAAATAAAATCTCGAGCACAAACACAACATTTGCATCTAAAATACTAGCAGAAGTATAAGTGATTATTACCATTTATCAGGTTGCATGCCAAGTTGATCAAACAGTAAACATTTGCATCTAAAATACTATCAGAAGTACACAGCCATACAGTTATATATTCAGACACTTAGCCACATGCACCGGTCTAATGCTTGATTAAAATTATCACTATGATACTGTACGTACACAGGCCACAAAAAGAAGTCATTATAGCATCATTCCATCACATGATTATAAAACTGCAATTAGGATACAATTATAGAACAATCAACAAGGGAAGAAGCGGACTGCAGGCTCGGCTGCTGCAGACCAGCAGCAGAGGCGCGCGACGTGAACTGACGCGAGAGGAGACGAACAGCAGTGGAGACCGGAGCAGGGGCAGCTGGGCGGCCGGGAAAGAGCGAGCGGCGGCGGCCCGAGGTAGGTCCGGCGCGGACGAGGGCTTGCTGGCGGCGGCGGCGGGAACGGGCGGAGGCGGCCAGGAATTGGATGGCGGCGACCGGGAACAGGCGGCGGCGGCCGGAACGGCGGACGGCTGAACCTGGCGCGGAGGTGGCCGACTACGGACAGAGACGGCGGCGGCCCGAGCGAATCGAGTGGGAGGAGAGGAGGCGGTGCACGGTGGCGGCGGTCTGGCGGCGGAGACGCGAATCGAGGGGCAAGAGAGGAGCGGATCGAAGGAGAGGACGAAGCTAATTCTGCTCCTAGACAAATTACCATTTTACCCCCACTAATTAAGTTTCAGTGCTTGGATGGCTGACATAATTTAGAGTGGATAGAGTCAAATCCAACGGCTGAAATATTTTAGGTCGGGAACTACCGGAAACTACCTGTGGTAGTTTTCCAAGCACCGTAAAAGAGCTAATCAGAAAAATGGACGAGATGACATGTAACAACTCATGCACACCTGGTTGCATCCACACCTGGTATCAGAAATACTCGGCGAAAACCTAGAAATACTCGGCAAACTCTTTGCTTCAGCAAAGCTGGCTCGTCTTACACCACGTTGTCAAAGCGAATTTGCTGACAGTGTTTTCTTCGAAACTCGGCAACGAGTTTGCCGAGTGCCTACTGAGGTACTACTCTGTAAAGATTCTCACGTGGTGAAAAACAACTAACAGACGTCTCAAAACGGCATCGCTTTGCATTTTTGCCGAGTGTAGTACTCCGCAAAGTTGTCGCTTTGCCAAGTGTAACACTCAGCAAATCGGTTGAACATAATTCTGAAAAAAAATGCTTTCGGCCGACGTTGGCTGCTGTTACATTGGAGGACAGTGCATCCGGGCCAGGCTCGTCAGAGGACGGTGACGTCGCATAAAGGCTGGATAAGAGGCGTGTGTGGGGGTCGCGGACATGGTCGGCACGCGTGGCATGGGCTAGGAGGACATAAAAACTTGCGGTATATTTTCGGTCCCATGGCACCAAGGCTAGCTCTTCCGAGAATCCTCATCACCATGGCCTAGCTCCTTCGTTTGAGTGTGTTTTTTCGTAGCAACGCATGGGCTTGGTGCTAGTAGTATGAAATGTTGACGGGGTATGTCCGCCTTGCAGGATGAATCCTGTAGTTCTGAACTCCAGCGGTGGTGCCGGCAGAACCCAGGAGCAGCCGGGGCAGACGGTGGAGGCCACCGTGGAGGTCAACCTTCTCCTTCCTGGCAACGCAAACGTCTATGGTACGATCAACGCATCCTTCCCAAAATTGCAGCTCAATGAAGTAGTGCTCTTCGAGCGTCGACGGGATGAGAAATTGGAGCTCGCTCCTTCCGCTGTCGACTCGATGGCTCCACTTGAACTTGGGAGGTCTGTGCTTGCGGTGCCAGTGCTAAGAAGCCCTACGCACGGAGGTTGACGTCCTTCTCCAAGGCTTCATCCAATTTGACCTTGACAAGGATAAAGAGGAAATTCGACTGGAACAACATGAAGACTTATTCGTACCTGTGGATTGGACTGGAGGTTCCTCCGCCTCTGCTAGTCGCCAAGGCACTGAGCAAACCAGTGAGCAGCGAGTTAAGGTCCAAGTGAACATCACCTCGCCGGGTTTCCATGTTTCTCCTCTCTGACGACATGGGGATGTAATTCAGTCGAACGGGCCGGAGACGAATTCTATATATGGTCCCGGTTTAGATCATGCTGCACGCGTTCTCAATGTATCGTATCTTCTAATAAAAAGGGTTGTATGGATAATTTTATTGCAGAAGCCAGGGTTTTAACGTCCTTTTTGAAACATAGTGTGATGTATTTCCTTTGCTTTGTTCTCCAAAATAGGCATTTGCCACTACACGCACATACTCCCTCCGTTCCAATTTAATTGACTTGCTATGCACCACATGTGGATATGTATACATGTAATATGTCTAGATACATCCATATTTGGTGGATAGCAAGTCAATTAGGAACGGAGGGAGTACAACATTACACAATCATTAATAGAAAAATACGTGGTAGGTGATTGAGTACCAGTGGCGACCCCTCTCCTTTCTTTTGTATTTCCTAAATAGGCATTTTCCACTGCACTCGTATTTTGGTGGCAATATGTAGCCAAGCCACCTGTATTTCCCTACCAGTGGCGTGTCAATGTATTAGCACGACACTGTTATTTGGTCCTTAGCCAGCTTTCCAACCAAATTTACTAGTGGCGCTGCTATCCACCACGGCACAAATTACCCTAGGGTAACCACGTATCGTTCAGTCGGTTGGCGTCCTTGCGTACGCTACCGGAGGACTTGCTGCTCGAGATTGTCGCGCGCTCAGAACTCGGCACCCTGGTCCGCTGCGCCGCCGCCTGCAGGACCCTCCGTCGCGAGATCCTCGGTCCACCCTTCCTCCGCCGCGTATGCAGTACCAACGAGGACGGCGGAGCAGGCATCATCCCGCCATGTGTCCTCACGTACCTCCACAACAGGAAGACAGAGCCGCCCTTGGTCTCTCTGGTCCATCCCACAACGCCCGCCGCGAAGTCCTTCACGGACGGGTGCCTCGCGCCGTACGTGCTGCGTCGCGCCATCCATATCCGCGGCAGCTATGATCCGCTGATTTCGCGGGGCGGCCTCGTCGTTCTCCGTCATCAGCGTGGCAACGGCGGGTCTTTTCAGCGCCACTACTATGACCTTTGTGTCTTCAACACCATGACGGGTGACCGCACTTACCTCCCGTGTCTAACCGGCCTCTGCCCAAGCCAGTTCGTTCTGCTCACCGCTGCGGACGGCATTGGCTGCTCCTTCATGCTGCTGGCCGCCAATGTGGATTGCTGCAACGAGAGTGGTGGATTCAGAATCACGGTGCAGGCCAAGGTACCCGGTGGCACTAGTTGGGGGCCTATAACCCAGGACGTCTATAGTCTCCTCCCGTTCAGGCCGCTCCAACTCCAGCGTGAACCGGTCGTCCTCCACGGAGGTGTCATCCACTGGCTACTCTGGGATGGTGACCAGGTCCTCACCTACGACATCCGCACGAAGACGCTAGGCACGGTGAAGCTCCCACCCACCAGCTACGTAGGATGTCGACAACTCCTAGGTATGTCGCCGGACGGGAGGCGATTGCGGTTGCTCAGCCGCGAAAGGTTCAAGGTATCCATGTGGGTGCATCGCTCGGATGGTTGGGCCAAGGAGGTCGTGATCGACGTGGAGCACAAGGTACGGTCACTACTCCATCCCAGTGTCTGCCAAGGCCTTATGTCCATCGAGTTCAAGTGCTGCGCAGAGAGGAGCGGCGCCGTGCTGCTGCAGGCATATCGGAATAACCGACTGGTTCATGGAGGTTCGCTCATTCTCCTCAACTTGGAGACCAAAGAGATGCGCAAGATAAATTCGCCGAATACTTCCTTGTTGTTCGAGGTCGACTTGTCCGCACGACTACAAGCCATGAAAATTTATTAATTCTAGTTATGGAGTGATATCTGGCCACATATATATGGAGTGATTAGGGTGCATGTCTACCCTATATTTGAATGTGAATCTTCCTCTTAAAATGTACTACATTTTAATGCAAAATACGAGCACATTTTTCTTTCGAAAGGACTCCTATATATGTTGTGGTTTTTTTAAATTAATGTTTCATCTATTTATGTGAAAAACAAAGTTGTCTTGTTCATGTTTGTATACAACGTAGAGTTGAGCACGTCGTCAAACTTTGAGTGATTCCTCCAGTATTTGAACTGAATTCGTGCACCCAAATCGAATTTAGATTTGCTTACACGCTAAATTATGATGTAAGTGCATGTGTTCCTAGCTGGACACCAAGGAATTGGACATCCAAATTATGAAAGCTAGCAAGCTTCTGAGTTGTAGTTGTAGTACGTCTTTTTTTTTTTTGGAAAATTACAGTACTTGCGTACTGCATGTTGTAGTACGTCTACCACGAGTTCTTCTTGGAACGCGTAATATAGACATATAGTAGAAAGGAAGTTTTGTAATCTCTATAGTATACATGAAAGTAAATGGAAACTATCTTTGGTTTTAATTAGTACACAAATTACTCGTCAATTGATTTCGATGCCGTACGTTTGTGTATCCACTTCTTTTTGCGATGGGTATTAATTTGGATGGCAGACGGCCGGTATATATTGTGAAGAGCTAAGCCTGCACGGGAAAAAACGGACTCGCCTCAATCTGTTGTGTTCACCGCGGACGGGAGAAACCTGACTCGCCGGAGACGCAAAAATAACCACGATGGCACCAGGGAAACGCCGGCTGAAATCACCGGCCGTGGCGGCAGACCTGCTGCTCGAGATCGTCGCACGCTCGGAACCCGCCACCCTCGTCCGCTGCGCCGCCGCATGCAAGCCCCTCCGCCGCAGGATACTCGATCCATCGTTCCTCCGCCGCGTCTGCACCAGCGAGGACGACGGAGGCATCATCCCGCCCCGATTCCTCGTCTACCTCCACAACTGTTCCATCCGCGACCTCATCCACAACGGAAAGCTAGGGCCAGCGGTCTCTCTGGTCCATCCCGCAACGCGCGCCGCCTCGTCCTTCACGGACGGGAGCCTCACGCCCTACATGCTGTGTATCGCCCTCGACGACAACCGTGTAGGCTACGACCCGCTCATGTCACGGGGCGGCCTCGTCGTCCTCTGTCGCCCCCACGGCGTCACCATCGGCACCAGCGTCAGGCGGATGGATGAGCGCTGCTATGACCTGTGTGTGTTCAACCCCATGTCCGGCGACCGCACCTACCTCTCATGCCGGTCGTACTGGTTCAGGACATACGTTTTGCTCACCGCTGCGGACGGCATCGGCTGCTCCTTCGTGCTGCTGGCCGCCAATGTGGACCGCTGCAATGAAAGTGGTGGATTCAAGATCACGGTGCAGGCCACGAAACCCGGTGGCACCACCTGGGGGCCTGTGACTCAGGACGTCCACGGTCTCCTCCCGTTCAGGCCGCTCCAACACCTAAGCGAGCCTGTCGTCCTCCATGGAGGCATCATCCACTGGCTACTCTCCGACGGCGACCATGCCCTCACCTACGACATCCGCACGGAGAGGCTGGGCACCGTGGATCTCCCACCCACCAACTACGGCGAAATCCAGCGACTCCTAGGAACATCACCCGACGGGAGGCTGCGATTGCTCGACCGCGAAAGGTTCATGGTGTCCGTCTGGGTGCATCTTTCGGATGGTTGGGCCAAGGAGGCCGTGATTGACGTCGAACACAAGGTAAGGTCACTCCTTCCCCCAGGCCATGTGTCCATCGAGTTCAAGTCCTCAGGAGAGAGGAGCGACGTCGTGCTGCTGGTGGCTTATGGAAATAACCGACGGGTTCATCGAGGTTCGCCCATTGTCCTCGACTTGGAGACCATGGAGATGCGCAAGATAAATTCGTCGCATACTTCCTTGTTGTTGGAGGTCGACTTGTCTGCACGACTACGAGCCATGAAAATATATTAATTTCTAGTTAGATGGCCTGCACCAATAGACCATATATGATTGTGGTCTATATATGGAGTGATCAGGGTGCATGCATGTATGTAGGGTAGACATGCATGCACCCTGATCACTCCAGATATAGGCGACCACATTTGTAAAGTTGGACCCTAATGGATGTCATCTTTTTCTTAGTTGGACAAGTCATGTAATTTACTTCAAATATCTACGAATGTAAATCTTCCTCTGAAAGTGTACATTTTGGTGCAAAATACGACTACATTTTTCTTGTGAAAGGACTCGTGAATAAATAATGAATATAGATAAGCCATGTTTCTATATATGTTGCGGTTTTTGTAATTAATTTGTAATATATTTATGTGTGAAGCAAAGTTGTTTTGTTGATGGCCTGCATTCATCTTACATTGGATCATGTCGTCAAACATTAAGTGATATGTCCAGTATTTGAACATCATTCGTGCATCCAACTCAAATTCGGATTTGCTCACATGCTAACTTATGATCTAATTAAGTGCATGTGTTCCTAGCTAGTTCACAGGTCGATGGCCCCAAGTTTTTCTTTCCCGAAAAGGAGGATATACTCCCCCTCCCCCTAGTCGATGGCTCGATGTAAACACAAATGAACAAACATATCCACGCTGGAGGCTCCGCCATCGCCAACTGTATAGGCGCTTCCGGCAGACCATATGCTTGAGAATGTTGCACTCTCCGAGTGTACGGGCAATCCCCCTTGATTTTTTTAGAAGGGTAATCCCCCTTGATTTTTGTAACACCCCTTCCCACCACGGTCTCCTCTCTCGTTAACAAACCTTCTTATATCCCGAGCATTTCGAAGTCCTCTCGTCCCTTAGGCCCATTTTTTTGTCATGTGTGGCATTTGGATCCAATCTATCCATTATCTATTTATATACTAAAAGCAATATACAAACTATAACCGAGAAACCACGTTAATCCACGTACGTAAGAAATATATAATCCATTAATTTTATTTGTGACGATTGAGATTTAAAAGACAAATATGTTACCTACAACATTAATTATTAATTAGGTACAGCAATCACGTCCGTCACGCCGGGTCCGTTTCTGCAAATAATTGGATCGATCCATCAAACATACCGAGTGCTGGGTCGTTTGCTCCCTTGATAGGCCGGCCCATGCGGGTGGAGGGAAGATAGAGGAACAAGATGGCCCAAGAAATTCAGCCTAGGAAAGTAAAGAAGAAGAGAGAAAAAGAGAAAAATAAGATGGGCTTGAATAATTTGGCCCATTCGTCCAGGAAATAAAGAAAATGTTTTCTGTTTAAAAAACATAGAATTGACTTCTGGGAAATGATTTCGTCCGTGGGAAAAATACAAAGGAACATTTTGAGTGACGACTTCTCCCCTAAAATATAAAACCAAATACTTAATTCAAATTAAATCCAAAAGGTTAGAAAATATCATATTAAGCTTATCAATTTCATGTAACAAAATAATTTTCTTGGATTGTTTAGGGTGCATGCATGTCTACCCTTATCGAATCATCTTTTTGTTTACTTGGACAAGTCTTGTAAAATTTACTTTAAACTAGAAGATACCCCGCGTGTTGCAGCGGGTATCACTTTAGAAACTATATCGTGTAAATAAAATGGTATAAAAGGTATGACATATTAAATGAATATACGAAAATCAATTGGTCATACTCGATATACTAAAACTTCATAGACATGAATTGCATGTGTATTATATATTGTCAATGTGAACTTTTAGATGGTTGGAGGAATGTATGATGTGTATACTAATAAGTATTAGTGGTAATGACATGAACAATTGATTGGCTAATAGCATGGATGACGTGGATAGCTTGCATGTTGAGATAGAAAAATAATAAATGCACTTAGTGGGGTTTTACTTTATAAGAAGTATAGATATCTATGAATGTGAATCTTCCTCTTAAAGTGTACATTTTAGTGCAAAATATGACCACATTTTTCTTGTGATAGGACTCCTAAACAATTAATTAATATTCTCGTAACATGAGATAAGCCATGTTTCTATATATGTTGTGCTTTTTGGAATTAATTTGTAATTTATTTATGTGTGAAGCAAAGTTGTTCTGTTGATGGTCTGTATTCATGGTAGATTTGAGCATGTCGCCAAATATTAAGTGATTCGTCCAGTATTTTAACTACATTCGTGCACCCTACTCGAATTTGGATTTGGGTACACGCCAGATTAGGATGTAAGTGCATGTGTTTCTAGCTAGCCCACGGGTGGAATGTTGGTGCCACGTTTTTCTTTTCCGAAAAGGAGGATATACTCCCCTTCCCCCGAATTTTTGACATAAAGGACCACCTCCACAAGTGAATTTTCAAAAAAGACCACATTAAAGCAGGTCTCAAACACGGAGCGCTAAAAAAGATCCCCCCTCCACCCCCCCCCCCCTTCACCGGGGGCAAACCCACCGCACTAGGCCCCCCCTCCCCTGGCCCCCTCGCCGCCGCTGCCGCAGGCGCCTGCCGCGGTGGCGGCGGCCCCTGCTGCCAAAACGGCTGCTGGGGGCGGTCCTTGTCTGCTTGTCTCCTCGTTGTCACACCGACGCTGCTGGGGAGCGGAGGTCGCGTCGCCGGCGTATGGAGGCCAGGGCAGCGGCCCTGGAACTAGCGGAGTTCGCGACCGTGGTGGCTGCGCGGGCGGCGCCATGGTCGCTGCGGCAGGTCAGCATGCTCGGCCGTGTGGGCCAGATCTAGGACCGGGAGGGCCCGATCTAGGTCTGGCGGGCCCGAGTCAATGTCGCGCCCGTTTATAAGGTCTTCGACGAGGCGTAGGTGGTTGCTTCGGCATCGGCGAGTTTCGGGCCAGCCACGATGGTGCGGTGCAGGTCGGGGGTGCGCGGGTGCTGCTTTGGCCCGTTGTGCTCCAGGCAGGTCGAAGCTCAGGTGTCGTTGGAGTGTTGTTGTGCGAGAGTCTCCCAATCTTCTCCTGCCGGCAGCAAGAAAGCCTAAGCGGCAGCCCTGAAAAGGTGGCCGTGGTGTGGGAGGGGCATCTCCAACCTCCCGTAGAATCGGTTGTCGGCGGCAGAGCTACGCCGCCTGCCTTGCTGCTCCCTAACCCAAGCCCTAGGGCTTGGCGGTCGAGATCAAGCTTCTGGAGAAAGCCTTGCACTTCGGTGCCGATGAAGGCAGTGCCCTAGGGCGTCGTTCTCCTTCTTGAATACGTCGTTCGGAAGCTGCGATTCTCTACCGACGCGAGTGCCATAAGTCTCTCCAGGTGAAAACCTAACCTCCTCTGGAGCGGGCGGCGGCGGCGGCGCACACGTCGCTACCTTCTTGGAGGCGCCGCCTTGGAGCGTCTTATTTCTCGTCGTGTGTCAGGTGCGCAGCGGTCGTGTGGGGTGGCTCTGAGGCTTGGGCGGTGGATGTCGGGGCAGCGGCCCTGGATAGTGGACATGTGTCGAGGCGGCGGCCTCGGGAGGTTTTGCAACCGTCTCTATGTGGAAGGGCAGTGGTTCTTCATCGATGGGACTCGAAAGAGTCACGAGGGTGGCTGGCTCATCGCCTAATGTTTTTTCTTTTCTTTTTCTGATCGCCTCCGGACGTAATTTTGCCTGGGGCGACATTCGGTTTCCCTCTACTAATACATTAAAAAGTCAGCAATAGCTGAATCTTTCAAAAAAAAAGACCACATTTTAGATAAATTGCCAAAAAGGACCACCTTCTCCGTGGCGGCAGCACCGGCAGGCGACACGTGGCACATGCCTCCACGGTCTGAGCCGGCTGGGGAACAGTCCAAGTACCCAAGGCTTTGCTAAACTTGCCGAGGGCATATCTGTTTACCAGATTCTTTGTGAGACTCAGGTCATTGTAGTCCCCCAGGAACAGGTACCGTGCGTGTAGCTTGCCAATGAGGAAGTTGGCCATAGGTCATTTTTGTTTTCTTCTTATGTGCTCGTCACTGAGATTGGCAAAGTCTCAGACGATGCATCCCAAGTTGTTGCCGTACCTTTTTGCGAGCTTTTCCGGCTTTGTAGGATGATCGCTGCTGGAGTCCACCTCCGTGAATTCGTCTCGCCCGGTGGGGAGCCTGTTTGGGTGCCTCTCCTTATGTCACGTTTGGCTTCGCTACCAGATGTCTTGGTGCCTGTTTGGGCGCCTCCACTAGTAGTGGTATCGCCATCATATGTGCTCTCCTGACGGGGTGCCTCCGTCTCATTGTCGGCATCGTCCTCCATTGTCAAATCGTTGCATAACGACTGTCCAAGCAACGACAGATAGGCATCTTGTACAGGATCATCGTTACCTCCTATCGGAGAACCCGAACCCCGGCCTCGTTGTTGTTGGCCATCTTCGCACTATACAAGAAAAGTTGAAGTTAGTACAAAAATATAAGCAAAATTCACTTAACTATTAAAAATTCACTAATCTATTTCAAATTCATAGAAAATATGTCTAGCCAAAGTCATGCCAAAATTCACGGAAATTTCAGCATGACCTTTGCTAAAAATAGGACATATAGAGTACCCGAATTTGCTGGAACGGAAGTTAAACAACATTCCGGCAATCTCAAGGGCCTCTCGGGGTACCTGGAAACATTTCACACATATAACACAAGGGCCGGCATCAAAACCCCGACCGCCATCTCCGGCTGGCAACCACCACAACCAAAAAACAATCACCACCATCACCAACACAAAACACAATCACACATCACCACCACCACCACCAACACATTTGCATTTGCATTTTACCTCAAACTGAATAGCAGAGCGTCGAGGTCGTTCTAAACTCCCTGCCTACGGCAAAACAATTGGAATTAAGGACTATAATTACAAATGAAGCATCAAAATGCTCACAAAAATATAATCTACCACTTTGTATCAAATTCATGTTCAACTAAAAATTTATGTTCAACTAAACAAATTTGAACTAATTAAAGTTCTAAACAGTAACTAATTTGACCTATTTTTAAACCTAATTTGACCTTAACACTAGCTAATTAAACACAAATTTGACCTAAACACAAGCTAATTAAACACTAGCTAATTAAATTCTAAACACTAGCTAAACCTAAACTAATTTTACCTAACTAGCTAATTAAACACACTAGCTAATTAAATACAAACTAATTAAATTCTAAACAGTAACTAAACCTAAACAAATTTAACTAATTAAAAATCTAAACGGTAACTAATTTGACCTTTTTCTAAACCTCATTTGACTTACTTAAGCAATTTTCAAAATTTCAAATTCAGACCTAACTAAAATTGAGCTAACTAAACCTAAACAGTAGCTAACCTAAACCTAACTAAGTCAAAATCAAACCTACACGGTAATTAATTTCAACTTTGACATTTTAGCAAACACTTAGCTAGCAAGCAGGGGAGGAGGAAGCTTACCTAGCTAGCAAAGGAGGTGCTCGACGGCGAGGCAATGGAGGTGCTCGACGGCGAGGCGGAGATCGGGCCGGCGCAGGATGGGCGCTCGAGGCGTCCGGTGTCCCGCGCGGTAGCCGAGAGAGGGGCGCGAGAGCCGGTACGGCATGGGCGTGCGGCGGCCGGAGGAGAGGAAGAAGAAGGGCACGGCGGAAGGGGCGCTCGGGCTCGGCGGAATGGGCGCTCGGGGCTGGTGGCGAGCTCACGGCGTACGTTGTTCGATTTGAAGAGGACGAGCGCGAGTGGGGAATTTTGAGAGTGTTGGAGAAGATGGCGAGCGCGGCCGATAGGTGGCTAAGTACCACTTACCGCTGGCGAAGCTAATCCGTTCGCCAGCGGTATATGTTACCGCTCCACACACCTCCACGGTCGAGCTCAACAAGGATTGGTTTCACTTTGTGCATTTTTTCCCAGCAATTAGCAGCCCTTTTGTTGAGGTCGCCGTGATGTGCTTCTTGTCCTCCATGGTTGCTTGATTCTATCATGTGTGCAGCAAGTGCTAATCCCTCTCGGCATGCAATCGCTTCAAGAATGGCCGGATCAGATATTCCAGGGAGGGCAAGGACTGAAGCACCCATAGTGCTGCAACAACTCCTCTATTCTCATGCTTAGATACAGCCAGGTCGACGTTTATTTTCACATGATCAGGCATGTCCCTTACTTGATTTTGATTCTCTCTTTGTGTGCCTGACATTTCTCTATACATGGTGGAGCTTGATGTTTCTCTTGTTTGTTTGTAAAGGTGCTGGTTTCCTATGTAATTAGAGGATGGTACCAAAAGCATATGGATCTCGATACTTAACAATCAGGCTGGTGGTAATGGTACAGAGTTTTGTAGTTCTTATAGCTTTGTTGCTTGCATGCAGATAAGAAATGGTCACCTCAAGCTATCAGGAAGGCATGCAAGCAATTCTGAAGAAGTTTGTTAACGTTGGGCTTATGTGAAATCTGCCGCATGCTTTGGCGATTTGACAAGATTTATTACTGGTTTCCCATGCAATGTAATAATGAGTAGCTTCTGCATGACGTTTTCATACTTGTTGGATATCCATGATGCAGAGAAAAATATTGGAAAGTAAGGGGTGTTTTTCTTTTAACTTTTAAAAGATTTGTATAGTGAAACATGTAAGAGGATTAAAATTTGAGAAAAACCAAATATATATATAATTACACAACAAAAATCATGATATATTTCAAACCTAAGATGCTTGATGTATTTTATACCCGTTGTAACGCACGGGCAGTTTGCTAGTATATATAGAATAAGCAGCTAAGCATCGATCAAGGTGGCAGCGGGGACGTGAAAATTCTCTGGCCACGGGACAGGATCGCTTTGGGATCATACTTGCGCTTCCTGTCCACAAATCTGGCCCACTTGGTTGGACCGAAGTGCTTCTTCTCCCACCCTTCCTGCCCGGCGTAGTACGGCAGGTACTGCACGCACGCTATCCCGGCCTCCTCGCAGAAGCGCAATATCTCCTGGTTCTGTTCCTCCAGCCGCCTCAGCAGCGGCTGGCCGCCGTCCGGCGTGGACGACCTGAGGATCCCCACCGTGTAGAACACCTCCTCCTCCTCCGGAAACACTGCCGATGCCTCACCGTCCCACCTGTTCCGGTTCATGGGGTAGATGAGGACGGGGCCCATGGCGCCGGTGCGTAGGATGCCGTGGAAGACGCCGGCCGCGAAGTCGAGGACACCGGAGCGCGGGAGGAAGAGGTTGAGCCAGGGGTGGGGAACGTTCTAGAGACCGGCGGCGCGGAGCTTGAGCTCGCCGGCGCGCACCCGGTCCAGGAACCCGACGTACGACACGTCCTGCACCAACCCGAAGCCCCGCGCGTAGCGCAGCTCCCGCAGCAGCACCTCCAGCCTCTGCACGCATCAAGTAGCAACCATGCATCATTAATCTTTTAACTGGGAGATCATGAGATCCCACAGACGGCCTACGTCAACCAATACTAGCGGACCAATTTCCCTCAACTAAAATTATCAGTTAACAACAAAAGAGTGTCTTGAGATCAGATGATGGCTACCAAGAATTCATTTTCATGCTTGTTGAATTCTGTGTAAACCATTCCATTGACATTCCTAACTTTGACGAAATTTACGTCATGCGTGATGGTCGTGCTCGCCATCAGCCTGATCAGCTCTCCAAGGAGCATTACTTTCGAGTGGAAATATTCCGTGCAACACTGGACACTCAACTATTTGAACTAAATCGCAGGTTTAGATCTCACATCTACACATATCATATATGTATGATCTGCTGAACCAAAGGTATTGAGTATTGACTAATGCCTAGTTGCCTACCATTTGCCTACTGAAGTATATGGTTCATAATTGCAATTTTTTGTGCTCTGCTTTAGCTTGGCCCGCCCAAGATTATTTTGTCGCTCTGCCACTGCGAGGGAACAGGAAAATGGTGGAGGGGAATGGGCGGCGTGGGCAGGGGCGGGGACGGGGATGAGTGCGATGTCAGCAGCCATCTGTTTCCTGACTACGGCGGCGCCAGGGAATGCTAGCGACGGCCGGGACACGTGCGAGAGAGCCGGTGGAGCTCTGTTTCCTGTATACGGCGCAGCGAAGAGATTAAGTACCAACTCTTTTTTTACAACAAATCGATTGCCTGTGTAATCCTAGACCAAATTGCTTTTACAAAAATAAAAGTATAAAAGAAATAACCAAATGTGAATTGCCAAGAATACCCCTCCAATCAACTGATATGGCTCAATACTACTGGCCCATAGGACTACCTCGACAACAAAGAATTGTAGGACCAGAGAACGTGCAAATTATCAAAACTTGATCGAGCGAGTTGCTTTCTGGAGAAGTGGCAGCAACAGTGTGGAGTAGTACAACATGTAGGGACTACCTCTACAACAAAGAATTGCAGGACCAGAGAACGTGCAAATTATCAAAACTTGATCGAGCGAGTTGCTTTCTGGAGAAGTGGCGGCAACAGTGTGGAGTAGTACAACATGTAGGCTAGGCAGGGATATCGGAGTGCGTGTATCCATGCACGGTCGCTGGGCCTGTGCACCAAATCTATCCTTTTCACAAAACTTCAGCCTAAAATAAAGCTTTTTCAAAATTTTAGCCAGTTCTGATCTTTTTGTACTGCCACACCCTGTGGCGGTGTGACGGTACAAAAAAAAGTCATACTTTATAAAAAAAATTAAGAGAGCTCATTTGGTGTTGAAGTTTTGAGGAAAAGTTAGATTTATCAAAATGGCCCGGTCGCTGTCCCATGCATCAGATCTTGTTCGTGTGCTAGGTACTACTGGTGTACTTGCTGCCAGATAATTCAACCACTAGCTGTTGATCGATGCTACCTCACATGTCGACATGGATGACTCAATTCTGGCAAAATTCTACTTCCTAGTTTTGTAACTGCATATAGGATTATTACACGGTCGATATAAGTCCATGACGAGACTACCCAGAATTGACATATTCGCCTGTATATATACTCCCCAGTATCTAGTACTGCCTCCATCCCAGAATATAAAATGTTTTGGTATATTTAGAAACGGAGATAGTAGTGATCAATTACTACAATTAAGGGAAACGTTGTGCATTTCACTTATCACTTTCTAGGCCGATGCTTTTACTATCTACGAAGAAGTTTTCCCTGATTAGCTCCCACATGATTAAATTTTCTATGTTTTATCTCTGACTTTATATAGGCCGATCCAGTATACAAAACTGACATAAACCAAATATGTCATAGGGGAAGTTGGCCGATATGTGGTCAAAATCTTAGTTCAGAGCCTTAAAGTTTTGATCCAACAAAAAATTGGTAAATGTATATTATAGAAATTTTCTGTAATTTTATGTTTAAGAAGTTTAAATTTACACACACTATATTTGTAGTCAGGGGTGCATAATTTAGTGGACTCGTGATTAGAATCAGGTAGCAAAAGTAAGGAATGCTGGTTTAGTTAATTTCTCCCAACACATTTTCTAGGTTAACTTTTCACCCTAAAAACTATGGCCAATGCTAGGAGTCTGCCGGCTGATTCTGGGGGAGAATCAGCCGCGCCTCCAGAGCCGTCCGAATTTCACTTTTCAGCCCCAACCTTCCCGCTCCCGCGCCGCTGCCAACGCTGATTTCCCTGCCCCTGCGCCGTCCGGCCTTGCCGCACCGCCCAATCGCCGCCATGGAGCTCCACGAGCAGTCGCCCGTCCGATCCGAGGTCGCGCGGCCCCAATAGTAGCCTCCTGTCGCTCCTGCGCCTCCCGCCGCGGGCGTCCTCATTGCGCCGCCCAATCCTTCCGCCGCCGTGCTGAAACACAAGCGGCAGGGCAACCACATCGTCTAGGGAGATGGTCCCCTTGCGGCCACGTCCTCTGGGCTTCCTCCCACGTGGTTGATGCCGGGGTCCGTCGCAGCCACGCCGGTGCCATCTCGGGGGTGGCCAAAGGCGGTGGCTACCGGCCCGAACAAGGCGAAGAAGGCGGCGGCTCGAGGACCAACGCCTCCTACACCACCTCCGCCGGCCGGGGTGCCCGGCGCGACCATCAACGGTGCCGGCGCCCATAATATGTTTGAGGAAACGCCGGAGAGGTATAATTTCGCCCCCTCTCTGAATGTGGGTCGAATCGGACGGTATTGCTTAGTTTTTTTGGTTTTCCCATTCTGTAGTTTCAATTTGCATTCGGTTCCTACATTGTATGTGAACATGTTGGAAGAGAGTGTGGTCAACATTGATAGTATACCACTTGAGGCATTTGATGCCGGCATGGAAAATCAAGGCAAGGAGGTTGGTGAGACTAAAGTGGAAGAGATTGAGGAGGAGGTGTTCGATGCTTCTCAACCGAATGCAAGAGCAAAGAAAAGCGTGAATTACACGGAAGTTGAGGACATTGCTTTGGTGACGGCATGGGAAAGTGTGTCACTCGATGCAGTGGCCGGAAATGATCAAACTTGAAATAAATATTGGCAACGAATCGAGGACAAGTTTCATTGGTTTATGCCGGCACCATCGACCCGTTCATTGAGATCACTCCAAGGCCGACATGATTTGATCAAGCAATGTTGTAGCCATTGGAGTGGTTCTTTGGTGCAAGTGAGGAATGCACCTCCAAGTGGTTGCACTATGGTGACTACGTGAGTTTGTTGTCTATGTCAATTTGTCTCAAAATTTTTGTGTTGTTGTTTACTATGAATGTGCTCACACTAGCCTTCTTGCAATTTTTTGAATGTTGGATCGCATTGCACATGAACTGTACAAGCAAATGTCGGGATCCAAAGGCAAACCATTTGTGCTCCAACATTGTTGGAAATTGCTTGAACATAGTGAGAAGTGGAGGTTGAGCGATCAAGAAGCTCCACCGAAGAAAGGAGCATTCGTTACCTTGGATGATCCAGAAGATAGTGATGAACCGAAGGGAAGAAACAAGGGGAAGCCCGATGGAATGAAGAAGGAGAAGGACAAGTTAAATAAGAAAACCGAGGCCGCAAGCTTGGGACAGAAAATCGATGAGTTGATGAAGTCAAAGAAAACATTGGTGGCTCAACAATTGCAAGCAAAAATGGAGATGGCCAGAACTCCGGTGTGGCGCTCCAGCCACCGCCTACTGCGATCAATTCATCCTCCGTGATATTTCTGATTCCGATATATGATGTCTACTATATTGCATGTGCAGATTGATGTCATGAATTCAGGTCTTGCGAAGGATATGGAGATATCTCGATATGTCACGACCATTTTTTGTTCTCTTGTCTATTTTTTGTTATCTGCTAGATTATTTTTGTTGGTGTCTGTAGCAACGTGCTCGTACTTTTACTATGATATATTTTCGTTGTAATCTAGTCAAACTTTTCAAATGCCGTAAGTTAGCACCCTGCAAAAAAAAACAAAAAGCTAGGCTTGCACCGGTGGAGCCATGCATGCATGCGTCCGCGTCACAGGCAGCCAAAAACTCGACATCGATCGAACATCTAGATAGCTACACGGCGCGCGCACCAGCACCGACAAAGGCCGTGGTAATATATTACCTTATCAACGTCAGACTCACCGCCGGCTGCGCCGCCGTAGTAGAGCGCTCCCTCGAGGCTGTAAAGAACGCCGCCTGCCTCCTCGGCGAGAGCGGCGACGCGCACCGCGTCGACGTCCGAGAAGAAGGACGAGCGCCAGCTCCCGACGAGGCCCTGGCCCGCGAGCACCGAGCCTTCCACGTAGTCCATGAGCCCGGACAGAGCGCCGACGCCGATGTCGACGTCGATGAGCCGCTCCTGGTCCTTGGTGAGCGTCGCGGCGTCCGTGTACAAGAGCCGCACCCAGCGCGCCCTCGCCGGCGCCGGCACCAGCGGGATGCGCGCCCGGGTTATGACGCCGAACTGCCCCAGCCCGCCCAGCACGGCGTCAAACAGGTCCGCGTGTTTCTGCTTGGAACATGTCACCATCTCCCCGAGTCCTGCATATATATATATATATATATAGTCACAAGTGGGTGAAGGTGACATACTGGCATGGCATGCATGAAGAATCAAACAATTAATGTTGTGCACTCGTACGTGCAGGTACGTACGTACCGGTGATGACGTCGAGTTCTTGGACGTTGGATATCTGGGGGCCATGGCGGAAGGCCTCACCGCTGATGCCGGCGTTGGAGAGCGTGCCACCGACGGTGAGGTGCAGGTAGTCGGTCCACGACCGCGGGGTGAGGCCATGCTCGAGCGCGGCGTGAAGCACGTCCGCCCACAGCTGCTCGCCGCTGGCATCGATGTAGCGGCTGTCAACCGAGACGGAGAGACGGCGGGTGGAGGAGCCGCGTCCGAGCGACGGCATGTCCACGACGACGCCACCGGGCGCGCACTCCTGGCCCCGGACCGAGTGGCCGCAGCCACGGGCGGACACCGGGAACGGGGAGGGGCGCACGCACGAGGCGCGCAGCAGAGCGGCGATGTCTCCGGGGCTCGACGGGTAGAGCACGGCCGCCGCCGCATCGAGGCCGACCGACACGACGTTGCCGAAGTCAGCGGACGCGAGCGCGGTGGCCTCTGTGTCGTCGCGGATGAGGGCGCGGACGCCGAGGTGGCGGAGCTCGTCAGGTAGGGAGGAGGAGGGCGGCGCATCGTCAGCAGCTGGTATGGTCTTGATCAGCAGGAAGAGAGCAACGACAATCATCTTGCGCGTTCTGTGTATCACGACCATGTCTGTCTTTGTGAGACGTACTCTTTGAAGCGGACACTGGCCGGGTATAAATAAGGGGCGCCGTACGTGTGCATTTTCCTAAGATTGGGATGCATGTCTACGTATGGAACTGTGAGTGTGAGTGTGAGCATACGTGCTGTCGACTGAGAACTCTCGGTCGACTGACGCGACCCCTCCCCATGGCTTTCTTCTCTCCTCCCAATCGCCTTCTTCTCCCCTAGCTCTACGGCGATGATTTCCTTGCCGGCCGGGGAAAGTTAGCGAGCGGTGGAGACGAACGACGGAACGAGTGGTGGTGCGTAGAGATCAGATAAGAGAGGTGAGATATTTTCCCGTGAACTGGTGGGACCACGTATGCTAGGAAGCCGACGCGTATTCTCGCGCGGTCACGTCTCATATCCGCTTGCAATCTGGTGTTTCTCGTTAAGACGGAATATTCTTTAAATGGGACTGTGGGAGGCGACGTTCCCGTCGATAGCGAGACGTCTGTGGTGACTTCGTCAATTTCAAGACCCGACCTGCCAGCTCAGTCTCTCGGAGGTACTCATAAGTGTAGGGTGTGCGTGTGCGCGTTCATAGGGGTGTGCGTGTGCGCGTTCACAAGTGAGGTGAGATATTTTCCTGTGGACTGGTGGGACCTAGCTAGGAAACCGACGCGTATTCTGGCGCGATCAGGTCTCATCCGATCACAGGGATCTTGCAATCTGTGGTGACAGACTAGTTGCATGTAGGCAAACCAACCTGTGGTTGGATGGTTAGCAGGGTGGTTGTACCCTCAGCCCATCAGAGTTCAAACCACAGGTTTGACATCTGTGTGTTGCATTTAGGCGGAATATTCTTTCAGTGGGAGGCGACGTTCCCGTCGACAGCGAGGCGCCCGTGGTGACTTCGTCAATCTCAAGACTCGATCCGCCGGCTCAGTATTTCGGAGGTGCTCATAGGGTAGGGTGTGCGTGCGTGCATTCATAGGGGTGAGTGTGTCCGCGTGTATGTGAGTGTCTGCGTTTGTACTGTGTTCTAAAAAAAAAAAAAGACTAGTTGCATGTAGCCGGTCGCCGGGCGTCCGTACGTACGTACTTACTTTTTTTCGCGCCAAATGTGTACGCATACGACTAGCCAGCAACATACACATGCATGTCAGCATGTGTACGTACACAGCTACTTGGAGGCCGTACATGTTAGAGAAGGCAGAAACGACAAAGCTGCTACTCCCTCCGTTCCAATTTAATTGACTTGCTATACATCACAAATGGATGTATCTAGACTTGTAACATGTCTAGATACATCCACATGTGTGCATAGCAAGTCAATTAAATTGGAACGGAGAGAGTAGGTGATAAGAGGCATCATGCATGATGAGGCCGAGAGAGCAACATGCACAAGCATCATGCATGACGAGGACCACCCGCTCTCACATGGACAAGACAATTTGGTAACTTGGCCTTCTCCAAAAAAAAAATTATTCTCGTGCCTTGCTACCCAAAACCGGGTTTGAACGGCGGATCGCTTGGCAAAAAGAGGGTGGCCAAATTGTGGCTTATGCCCTCTTTGCAAACAAACAATAGAAACGGTTTCTCGCCTCTTTGTGGAGTGTCGACTCACGCGGCGCGTTTGGGAGCTTATCAAGGATTGGATAGGGATTCAAGCAATTCAACCCTACACTTGGAATAACCTCTCGATGGAGGAGTGGTGGTTTTTTATGACGGATGGGTCAACCCCAAATCGCAAAGCCGTCGCCTCTCTCACTTTGCTCACCACTTGGGAAATTTGGAATGAACGCAATGCAAGAGTCTTCCAAAACAAGTTCGCACCTCCCCTAGTCATTCTTGAAAAAATAAAGCGAGAAGCCCGGTTGTGGGTCATTGCGGGTGCCAAACATTTGGGCATTTTGATGCCGCGAGAGTAGTTGTCTTGTAACTTAAACCTTTACTTTCTTGTATTGTCCTCTTAATTAATATAAGGGGCAAAGCTTTTTCCCACGGTTCAAAAAAAAAAAAATTGCATGATGAGGACTTCGTGCATTAGCGTGTTGGAGCTGCAACCTTGCAGTTCCTCTCTCTCTCTCTCTAATCTCTCAAACTTCTTCTCACTTTGTCTCACAATTCACAAGGAACGTACACACGCCCACACATACACCAAGAGAGAAACACCTTGCTTTGCAAAGAGACACTCCATGGTGACTACAAAAACTACATTCTGGCGGCTGCCTCAGGGCTCTTTTTCTCACTAGATAACCCGCCGCGCCACTGGCGCAGGTGCTGGAATTTGTGCCATAAGTTTTATCTCATTTTAGTGTCGATACATGTTTGCTATATGCCGGTATAAATGCAAGTACTTGTAAGTAGCTTAAATGTATTCATGTGAAGATCGTAGTTTTTTTAATACATAGACCAATGGTATGTTTGGGCAATCAAAGTTGTATATAATTGGCCATCCGTGAGAAAAAGGTATTTTCTGTTAAGGTGAGAACAGAATGGTTTGTAGTTTAAAACTGCAGGGGCATTCGTTCTAAATAGGATTTTTGTGATCTCGGGCCTGGCGAGCACTATCGCTCCTGGTCGTCTTTAGGTCAAGCAGCTTTCAGAGCCAAGGCATATGGTGCAATCGCCTGAGGCGGCCAAGAATTTGTTAGCTTAGTGAGGATTCAGTTTGGTAGACATAAGTTTTTATTTATTTGTTTATGTCGAAAACTTTTGTTATAGCGATGGCGCCACTGGCGCAAGTCTCAGAATCTGGCGCAAGAACCATAATGAGACCTATATTTATTTGCCCGTGAAAACTGACTCAGTAACCATACGAAAGTGATAGTTCCACTAGTACAGCAGGGCAACTGTACCGGTTGTATTGGGCCTTTGGTACCGGTTGTGCAACCGGTACTAAAAGGTCGGGACTAAAGGGGTACCCCTTTAGTACCGGTTGTAGGCTCGCCACGTGTGTGAACCAGTGCGCGCGCAGCTGAGGACCTTTAGTACCGGTTGGTAATACCAACCGGTACTAAAGGTTCCTGCTTTTTTTACCCCCCGCTTACTTTTTCAGGGGGGTTTAGGTTTTCGGTTTTATTTCTTTTCGCTTATTTTTCGGGGTTTAGGGTTTCTGTTTTTTTCCTTTTCGCTTATTTTTCAGTGTTTCGGAGGAGATCACGTATAAAGTACTGACTACACATATGAAGTACTCATTACACATATAAAGTACTCTCTTTACATATAAAGTACTCATAATTCTAATGGAGAGCACCGCTAGCTAGTACATGCATGGAGGGAGTCTATTTTTCGACATAGTGGAATTCACCGAATTTATCTAGGACATGCGTCAGAATGAATCCCGCCAATTCCTCCGCAATAGCTTTTACGCGGTTTTGTGGTAGGAGCTGGCTCCGCTTCCTTGACATCTTTAAAAGAAGGAGATCAAATCAGTTATGATCGAAACTAAACACAATTGATGGTAGCAAAATAAAAGTTGTGTATGATGTTTACGTACCTCTCGATTTCTTACACTATTGACTCTCTCATTGACCCTCATGTGAATATACTCGCAAACGTAGTATCCACATAGTTCCGTCCCCTGTGGTTGTAGCAGACACCACTATACAAGAATATAATTTAATCAAATAATAATCAAGAGAACGATAATGGTATTAGAAAGATACGCAGACCTAGATACGTAGTAGTACTTACATTGTTAGCCTTGAACTCCAGCTTCTCTTTCCATTCACCGCGTTCTTCCGCGATGAACCTTTTCCAAACCCTGCCCAGAAAAGAAAATGAATTGAGGAGTTATTACTTATACTTTTGATATCCGGAAATGAACGAAAGAGGACGATATAGTGCGATTGAAATTACCTCTTGAGCATTAGACGCACGCTTTTGTAATCATCTTGATCTTCCCTTAATGAGTCCCAGACTTCAACTTCTCCTTCCTCGAGTCTAATGATTAGCAGAATGAAGTGGTACCTGCGCACATTTATATACGCAGGTATTCAAAACTCATCAATTACACTTAATGTGTACAAGACAGTAACACTCAACCGAAGTTGTAAGGAAGAAGTATTTCCTTTTTGGTACTTTGTCGCTTAAAACACGTTAGCAAAACGTCCTCTGTTTCCTGGGCATACAGAGGACTTCCTACGGTCCCCTCATGAACTTTATCCGGGTCAATGAACCCAATGTCCCAGATTCCTCCCATTCGGCATTCACGAATCTTCATTCTGCATAATAGCGTACAAAAGAATGTTGTGAGGATAATTACAAGTAATGATCGAGCTTAACTATAAATAATTAAATTACACGAATAAATTACTTACAGACAATAGCAGCTGATGATAGATTTGTCGAGGGCACGTTGATTGTACATCTGAAAAAGTTCGGAGAACTCAACCTGCACAGCATATTCTCGGAAAAAGTGTTGTTCCTTAACTCCCGCCATGAGATATGTGCTCCCTTCTTTTGCGGCGGCCATGTACCATGTATGCAATTTATATAACTGTGTTGTTAGAGCACTCGGATTTTCGACCAGAGGCAGCCCGAGTTCAAATTGATATTGAATTGCTATCTGCGCTATGGGGCAACCTGTGTCGCCAATGACAACTTCTCCATGCTCGATTTCCCGAGCTTCAGAAGGCACAATGAGCGGGGCGATCGATTGTGCTTCTTGTTCTCCGAGCTGGGCAACTCTTTTCCCTCATGCTTTTTCTTCCTCCTTCTGTGAGGAAAGTACCTTGTCAATACCTCGCTCATAGTCTGAAAGGGGCGGCGGTGGAGCGTCATATAGGTTGTCAACGGTGCGATCTTTTACCTGAGTTGGTATAGTCTTCAGAAGTTCCTTTATGGGGTCAAGTCTTGCCTCCAGTCTTTCCTTTTTTTCTGTTCAAAAAAGGCTGCAGCCTTGCCTTGTGTGCTCAGTTTTAATTTGATATGGATCAACGTGATCCAAAGGGTTTTAGGCCCAATCTTTCACGGCGATCAGTAGCAACAGCGATAAGTAACGCGGCTTACGATCTGGACGATGCAAACTCACGCAAACAACAAGCAAACCCTTCTCGGCGAGAGGAATTACTTGGACGGTTCTAAACGAACCACGCAGCAATTAGAAGCACAACACCTCCAATCCAACGCAAAGAAACAACCTTGATCGGTCTCGACGGATACACACAGGGATTTCCACCCACGGCACGGCGGCCGAAACACACACGTGTTTTTAACTCATAAAATTCAACCTAATTTTACATATACGCAACTGGCTTTATATAGCCGACCTGACCTAACTTGACGGACAAACTCAACTCATTAAACCTGATACGATCATGATATCCTAATAATTTAAATAGCATCTGCCTTTTACATCTCGGCAGGTACCAAACGTAACAAACCAAAATATTCGGCGGACCCCATCCGCATGCCTGCAGCGACAGCACGTCCCATGGCAAAGGACTCATGTTGCGTATCTTCTTATCTGATGGTCGTAGCAGCCCAAATAAATAGCAGCTGATTTTATGCCTAGCAACATCGTGTCTTTCCTTGTATTTCTCTTTGACCGGCACAAATAAAAACAAGAAATCTAAATTGATTGCAATCCAATCTCCAAAACTCACGCACCTAGCTGTAGCAATTAAACCAGACTTGTACTTGACTTGGTATGGTTCGGGACGTGGCAAATCAAAGAAGCTTCCCGGCTCATGCATGCATCTTGGTGCTTGAACTATGTCCAGCTTATTCCTCTCATGCTTCGACACAATAGGATCAATAGTTGATGTGGTTAATACCGTATGCGCCGTATCATCCTCCCCTTCTTCAACTGAAACCGTCCTCGGTTTCAAGTCAGTGTCCAAAGAAACAACGATGTCTCTTGATTTTACAGACTCTGAAACTGCGTCCTCTTTCTTCTTTGCTTCCTTTTGCTCCCTCATCTTCTGCAGCCGGTCTTTTCTCCATGTCCCAAAAATCTTCTCTTCTAGGGGCTTGAGCACATACTCCTTTTCCTGCTCAACAGTGTACGTGTTGGCATGGGAGTTGTAGGCAGCACCCTTTTCCTTGCACCATGGTTCTCCAAGCAGCACATGACACGAAACTAGTGGCACCGGAATTACATCGCACAAAACCTCACAAGAAAATTTGCCGATGGAAAATAGTACCACAGTCTGGCTCGTGATGTCGAGTTTGTCGTGGCACCTCCGCAACGAGTATGGTCGCGGATGCGGTGTCGTCGACAGCTCCAGTTTCTCCACAATGTCAATGCCGACCGCGTTGATGTAACTATCATGATCAATCGTCATGGCGCAAGCTCTCCCTACCACGTTACAATAGGTATGAAAAAGCTCGGGACCGTAGCCTGCATCCTCCAGCAAGAAATCGCTCGACAGTCTCCGGTAGACTCTCCTTGGCGATGGCGCGCCGGCCATCTCCTTCATAGTTGTAGTCCAATGCAGTCCGATTGATGCCAAGCAAAACACGTGACCCAAAATGAGTCAGTCCCAGTACGTACTCCAGCGGAAACAACAATGGATCGAGTCTTGCCATGAGGTTCGCTCCACATCATCTGGTATCAGAGCACCAAGTTGCTCACGGCACGACGGAGGAGATGGCCGGCGCGTCATCATCGAGGAGGAGCTACTGGAGGTTGTCTAGCGATTTCATGCTGGAGGAGGAAGGCTACGGTGCCGAGCTTTTTCACACCTACTGTAAAGTAGGAGAGAGAGCTTGCGCCACGACGATCGACCATGACAGTGCGATCAGCGCGGTCGGCGTCGACATGGTGGAGAAACTAGAGCTGTCGACGACGCCACATCCACGACCCTACTCATTGTGGCGGTGCCACGACAAGCTCGACATCACGCATCAAACTATGGTACAGTTTTCCATCGGCCAATTTTCTTGTAAGATTTTGTGCGATGTGATACCGGTGCCGATGGTTTCGTGTTATTTGCTACTGGGAGAATCATGGTACAAGGAGAACAAAGTTATGTACGACTTTCTTGCCAACACTTACACCGTCATGCGAGACAAGATGTACGTTCTCAAGCCCATGGAAAAGAAGGTTTTCAGAACTTGGCGAAAGAATAGGTTGCAAACGTTGAAAGATCAAGCAGATGTAAAGAAGCAACAGGCTGAATTTGCTGAAATATTTTTGGCACCCGTTCAATCTGTAGATCAAAAATTTGTTGAAGATACTGACTCAAAACCGAGGACGGTTTTCCTTGAAGAAAGGGAGGATGATATGGCGTTATCACCTGTGTCAAATTCTACTAGAAACCAGGAATTAACTGATGTTGCGTCAACATATAAATACAGCGGCACACTGAAGGATTCGTTCATCAGCTACAACGATCAGGATGGATTTGCTCTCACGTTCATGCATGCGAGTGGGGCCAGCCATGAATTAATTAGAAGACACCATGATATGTACGTGCACAAAGAGAAGCCAGAAGTTCCACGACACATCAAGAGAAGAGAGCAGTTTGGATTCTTTTTCTCGTTTGGCCGGCCGCCAGAGAAAATGCCTATATGCATCGGGAGACTTCGACCCAAGGATGTGCTACCCTTGTGCGCCACCGGATGGGGTCCACCTGCAAGGGTAGTCAGAGGATGAAGTCAAATGGCGCAGAAATAAAAAGGCAATGTCTACGTAGTAATTTTGTTTAGTAGATTTTCCTTCGGTTGTTAAGTCGGTTGTAAAAGGTCCTTAGTTTGGTTAGGAAATCAATTAAAGATAGGGAATCATGTACGATCAACTTGTGGTCCAAGTTTATCATTAGGAGGAGTCGGCTATATATGTAGCCTCAATGCGTCATGTAAAATTCAGATTTGAGTTATATGAAATAGACACGATGTGTGTTTGGGGTTGAAATCCTCCTACCGAGTTTGGGGAAAGCTGTCCAAAAATCCCTAAGTTTCTTGAGGAATCTTTGCAAAAACCTCTACTGGCGTGTGAGGTCCTGCGACGCGTAGGAGATTACAAGCTGAGCCTATACGGTTCGTCCACGTTATTCCTTCGACTAGAAGGGTTTGCGTGTTGTTTCTGCGCGGTTTGTGAATATCTTCATAAACCTGCGATTGTTACTTGCTGCGATGGAGGTTTGTGCCGTGAAAGATCGGGCCAACAATGGATCGAGTCTTGCCATGAGGTTCGCTCCACATCATAATTCCTCCATAGTCATCTCGCCAGCTAACTTCTCAGGAGCCTTGACTTCCTTTGGTTTTTTTGCACGTTTCTTGACAGGGGACGCCGTGAACAGCTTCCGCTTTGTCAAATTACTAGTGGGCGCAGCAGTCGGCTGACGGGACGGCGCGGGCGATGGACTCGCGGTGGGCTCCCAATCGTCGGGGGAGGAGGGTGGACTTTGCTGTGGTGAATTTCTAACCGGAGGAGTCGGTGGCCTTGGCGCCGAGTCTAGAAACTTGATGTATTTCTTCTTCCATAGAACGATACCAAGTTCGACTTCTCCCAATGTCTTCTCGCCTTCAGCTCCGGGAATGTCAAGATGTATTGAGTTCATTCCCGACATAACTTTCGTGATCCCGACACGAGCAAATCCAGCTGGAATCACACCAAAATGGAAGGTTGCTCCAGGTTGATGTGGTAAAGCATAGCCAGTCGCCACCGGAAAACTAATGTTCTTCAACGGCCCATGTAACTCACAAAGTGTCTTCTCCGTGATATCATCCACGGGGTAGTGAGCCGCCGACGGTTCATCAACTGGTTCATCAACTGCAGGATCTTGTAGCTGCGTGGAACCCACGCTGCTTTTCCGCTGAGATGGGCAGACATCGACTGCATGATCTTCTTCTACTCGCAGCTGAGATTCCCTTGACTGGGTAATTAAGGCCAGTTGCTCCTTCACATCATGCATCTGGCGTTCTAAGTTTGTAAACCTCTCCGCCTCCCTCTTCTTACTTCTGCAATGTTTTCTATAAGTTGCAGCGTCCTCCGGAAACCCTTCAAGAAAACCAACCCCGCCTCCTCTGCCTCGACATCGTCCCCAGTGTTCTTTATTCCTGAGGGCGAGTGAAAGCTCGTTGTCCTCTCTATCGGGAACATATTTTCCCTCCTTGACTTGTGCTATTGCGTCAACTAGTTTTTTGACGACTCTTGTAATTCTTTTCCTCCATTTTCCCCGTGCAACAATCAGCCCTGTGTCTGGGTCCAAAACTGCCCCATGCGCGAACAACCAGAACTTGGACCTGTCGGGCCAGTCATCTGTCTATGGACGGATCCCTTTTTGACGTAGCACGTTTTCATAGGCCTCCCACTTAGGCAAGGCAGTCTTGTAGCCACCTGAGCCCAAACGATGGTGATATTTCTTCTTCTTAGCATTCAACTTGTTTTGGGTTGATCGGGCCACAGCGACGGCCGATTTCTTATACGCCACAAATTCAGGCCAGTCATCTTTTATCTTCACTAGATGTCCGGTGAAATTTGGAGGTTTTTTCGCATATTTTTGCCACAACTTTTTTTTCTTCCAGTTGTTGAATTGCTGGGCCATCTTGCTAAGAGTCCATTCCTTGACTTTATCCTTCCTCTTCTGTGGGAGATCTGCCGGTAGGCTGAAAGAAGCCAACATCGAGTCCCAAAGGGTATCTTTAATTCTTTGCTCGAGATATTTTGCGCCAATGCTGGCTTTCTTCGGCTGATTCCATTCTGCAACGGTGATCGGGACCATGTCCCTCACAAGAACACCGCATTGAGCTACATATTTAGTGTAGATTCCTTCGGGTTTCTCCGGTTTACCTTTATACTAACTTCGTCGATCGACAAGTTTGCACCATCCGGCAGCTTTACCCGTTGGTTCGGGCCTCGTGTAGGGATTGACTTAGATCCAGAGGGCTAAAAGAAAAATGTTTCGTTAATAAGTGCAATATAAATCTATTAATGCATCTAGCTAGTGATCAACAAGACTTAATATATACCTCGCCGGATTTTTCTACAGAGTTTTCTAACGGCACTTCTTCGTCGTCATCGTCGTCGTCTCTGAAATTTTCTAACTCAAGTCCCTCACCAGAGTCGTTCAAACATTTCGCGCTAAAATCTTCGTCGTCTTCTTCGCTGGAATCTTCTCCATCGGAATTGGGTTCTGCAGCCTTATCATATATAATTGCTTGCATCCGGTCTTCATTCTCCTCGTCTCGGATGAAGGGGCGTCGTCTCGGATGATGGGGGCGTCGTCCTCCATAGCTCAATGTCACTGCAAATTTGTAATTCATAGCAAACAACTTTAAATTTCTTATACACTAATAAAATAACTTTGCTTCTAAAATAACAATATTGCAACTAAAATGACTTAGCAAAATTTTCAAACTTAGCCTAATACTCAAACTTTGCTACTAAAATTTTCTAACATAGCAATATTTCAAACTTAGGAATATTTCAAACTTAGCAACATTTCAAACTTAGCAATATTTCAAACTTTACAATGTTATTTTTAGTAATGTTATTTTAAAACTTATCTAAATGACTTAGCAATATTTATAACAAAATTTCTACACAAATAATAACCTATAAACATTAAACAAAATTGCTAAGTTATAACAAAATTTGCTACACTAAACTTTACTTTACTAAATAATAACACTAACTTATGGAAATTTCTAACTTTACTATGTTATTTTTAGTAATCTCAATTTCTAACTTTATGCTAAGTTTCAAATTTGCTAAAACTGCTAACTTTACAAAATTGCTAAGTTTCAAAATTGCTACACTAAAAATAACCTAAACAATAATGAATTTTTTTTCTAAGTTTCAAATTTACTAAAAATTGCATCGTGTTTCAAATTTGTAACTTAAATGTGCTAACTTAAATTTGCTAACTTTGCTAACTTAAAATTGCTACCTTAAATTTTTGCTAAGTTTCAAAATTTTTGCTAAGGTTGTAAAGCACAATCTCAATTTCTAACTTTATGCTAAGTTTCTAACTTAAATTTTTGCTACTAAAAAAAACTTACCTAAAACGTGGAGGCCGGCGATGGCGCGGTGATGGCGCGGTGGTGGCGCGCGCGGTGGTGGGAGGCCGGAGAGGCACGGTGGTGGCGCGGTGGTGGGATGCCGGAGGGGCGCGGTGGTAGCGCGGTGGTGGGAGGCCGGAGGGGCGCGGTGGTGGCGCGGTGGCCGGAGAGGCGCGGTGGTACGGTGGAGGCCACCGGAGAGGCGCGGTGGTGGACAGAGACGGCGGGGGAACGCGCGGCGGTGGACGGAGAGGACGGGATGGGTGGCGCGCGGTGGAGGCCGGAGGAGCAGGGCTTCGCCGTCGCCGTGGAGATCGCCGGAGGAGAGAGAGACGCGGGTCTTTGTCGAATTTGGCGATTTGGGGGAGAGAGAGACACTTAACCGTTGAAACAACCTTTAGCACCGGTTGTGCTTTAGTACCGGTTGTACAGCACAACCGGTGCTAAAGGTCCATTTTTGGCTGGCCGAAATTTGGCGCGCGAACCCGCCCCTTTAGTACCGGTTGGTATGACCAACCGGTACTAAAGGGCTTTTCTTTTTTTTTCTCATTCTTTTTCTTTTTGATTTCCTGTTTTATTACTTATGTTTTCTGTTTTGCTTTATATCTATTTGGTTTCTAAAAGCTTTTTTTCTCTAGTTTCTTTTTCTTTTATATCTATTTAATTTAATAGCCACCGTGTCTATTCGTTGAAAATGGTCGAATTTTTTAAAACTATCGAATGTTCAAAACTTGTGTACCTTAAAATTCAGCAAAATGCGTGTTTGATTGTTTAAATGCATGTTATATAATTTGAATTTCTAAAAAAGCTTTTAATATGAATTAAAAAATAGAATTTAAATGCAAGCATTAAAAAATAGAATTTAAATGCAAGAATTCAAATTTGACTTTTTCTTCTCTCCCGTCAAATTCTTTCCCGCCCTTTCTTCCCGCCCTTTTTTCCCGCCATCGTATCTCCCGTCCGTTTCTACCGCCAATTCTTCTCATCTCGGCCTATAAGAACCTCTTCTCACTGAGGTTGGTAAGCATTCTAGTCCACTCACTCGAACATGTTGAGCTTTCCTTCAGATGGTAGTTTCCCGGTAGGAATGTCGGCACTACTTTTGAGGTTTACGGTCGATTTCAAGGTAGACAATAAGAAAATCCCATTCGAAGATATTGTTAGTCATCCACCTTATCTCCGTGAGCTATCAGCGAAGCTAGTTAGGCATGGGTGGCCACGAAGGGATTCGAAGGAAATAGAAAAAGAACTTGTGAGGCTGTATGCTAGGTGGCAGAAGAAGAAACTAGCATATAGGAGTGAAGCAGATATGTTGGATGCTTTTCGTAAACCGATTTTATGGGTAGAGGAGAGCGAGGATGAAGATGATATCTTCATGCCGACTGAAGCAAGCAAGAAAGCTGCAGCAGCGGCGGCAGCGTCGAAGGGGAAGGGTGCGGCGTCGTATTATGGTTAAATAAAGGTTTAATAAATTATTACACATCACCAACAACATCCCTATCTAGTGTTCACTTTTTTCTTCGTGTGTGTCCCTTTCTTCTGATTGCGCCGTAGCCATGGACAATCTTCATCATTTAACACGATGCTTGGGTCAGTTTTCACTTTGAAGGGCGGAATTTCATGAAACTTATTGTAATCTTCTGACATGTCTGTCTTGTCCTCCACTCCCACGATGTTTCTTTTCCTGAAAGAACTATGTGGCGCTTTGGCTGATCGTATGATGTATCGCTTGCTTATCTTTTCTTTTTTTCGGTCTGGAAGACATGTCCTTCACATAGAAAACCTGAGCCACATCATTGGCTAGGACGAATGGCTCGGTGTGTACCCAAGATTGTTGAGATCCACTGTAGTCATTCCGTACCGCCGGTCTATCTCTACCCCGCTGACAGGTTGACCCATTTGCACTGAAACAAAGGGATCTTAAAAGAAGGTCCATAGTCAAGTTCCCATATCTGCTGTATGCAACCATAATATGTGTCCTTTGTCCCATCGTCGTTTGTTGCATCAAAGCGGACACCACTGTTTTGGTTACTGCTCTTTTTGTCTTGGGTTTCCGTGTAAAATGTATTCCCATTTATCTCGTACCCTTGGAAAGTCAATATAGTCGAAGATGGTGACTTGGCCAACAAGTATAGCTCATCTCCAACAGTGTGTTATTAATGAGATGTGTACGCAACCAACTGCCGAAAGTTTCCACGTGCTTTCCTTTAATCCAGAAGTTAGTCTCCTCCGGGTATTCGGAGCGTAAAATATCCATGTGTTTCACGATATACGGAGCCACCAATCTGGAATTTTGTAGAACTGTGTAGTGTGCTTGAGTGAAAGAATGCCCGTCCATACATCTTGTTGCTTTCTTTCCTAGCGTGCCTTTTCCACGCAGTCTCCCCTCATGGCGCGATTGAGGAACACCGATCGGCTTAAGATCAGGAATAAAGTCAACACAAAACTCAATGACCTCCTCTGTTCCATAGCCCTTGGACATGCTTCCTTCTGGCCTAGCACGGTTATGAACGTATTTCTTTAAGACTCCCATGAACCTCTCAAAGGGGAACATGTTGTGTAGAAATACAGGACCGAGAATGGAAATCTCTTCGACTAGGTGAACTATGAGGTGCGTCATAATATTGAAGAAGGACGGTGGAAACACCAACTCGAAGCTGACAAGACATTGGACCACACCCGTCTGTAAACTTGGTAGAGTTGCTGGATCGATTACCTTCTGAGAAATTGCATTGAGGAATGCACATAGCTTCACAATGGGTACTCGAACGTTTTCCGGTAGAAGCCCCCTCAATGCAACCGGAAGTAATTGTGTCATAATCACGTGGCAGTCATGAGACTTCAGGTTTTGGAACTTTTTCTCTGCCATGTTTATTATTCCCTTTATATTCGACGAGTAGCCAGACGGGACCTTGATACTGCTCAGGACTTGAAAAAAGATCTCCTTCTCTTCTTTGGTAAGAGCGTAGCTGGCAGTACCTTGGTACTTCTCTGGATTCAGGTTGTCTCGTTCGTGCGTACTTTGCTGGTCCTGCCGTGCATCCGATGTATCTTTCGTCTTCCCATACACGCCTAAGAAGTTTAGCAGGTTCACGCAAAGATTTTTCGTCACGTGCATCACGTCGATTGCAGAGCGAACCTCTAGGATTTTCCAATAGGGTAAATCCCAAAATATAGACTTCTTCCACTGGGTACGTGTATCGTCTTTCGGAACATTTAGACTGCCAGGACCCTTTCCAAATATTACTTCCAAATCCTTGACCATGCCATATATAACATCACCATCAGGGCGTGTAGGCTTCGTTCGGTTATCTGCCTCACCTTTGAAATGCTTGCCTGCTTTTTACGGGATGCCTGTTTGGAAGAAATCGACGATGACCAAGGTACACATTCTTGTTACCTAAATATATACTGTCAGTCTTATCTAAACAGTGCGTGCATGCATTGTATCCCTTGTTTGACTGTCCTGAAATGTTACTAAGAGCAGGCCAATCATTGATGGTTACAAACAGCAACGCTCGTAGGCCAAATTCCTCCTGTTTGTACTCATCCCACACACGTACGCCTTCGTCAGACCACAACTGTAAAAGTTCGTCAACTAATGGCCTCAGATACACATCAATGTCGTTGCCGGGTTGTTCGGGCCTTGGATAAGCACTGGCATCATAATATACTTTTGCTTCATGCACAACCAAGGAGGAAGGTTATAGATACATAGAGTCACGGGCCAGGTGCTATGACTGCTGCTCTGCTCCCCAAACGGATTCAAGCCATCTGTACTTAGACCAAACCTTAAGTTCCTTGCGTCAGCTGCAAAATCCTTGAACTCACTGTCGATGTTTCTCCACTGCGACCCATCTGCGGGGTGTCTCAGCATCTCGTCTTCCTTACGGTCTTCTTTGTGCCATCGCAACAACTTGGCATGCTCTTTGTTTCGGAACAAACGTTTCAACCGTGGTATTATAGGAGCATACCACATCACCTTCGCGGGAACCCTCTTCCTGGGGCTCGGCTCGCCCTCAACATCACCTGGGTCATCTCGCCCGATCTTATACCGCAATGCACCGCATATCGGGCATGCATTCAAATTCTCGTACTTCTCACCGCGGTAGAGGATGCAGTCATTGATGCATGCATGTATCTTCTCCACCTCTAATCCTAGAGGGCAGACAATCTTCTTTGCTTCGTATGTATTGTGCGGCAATTCATTATTCCTTGGAAGACTCTTCTTAAATATTTGTAGCAACTCCTGAAATGCCTTGTCAGATATTCCATTCTTTGCCTTCCACTGCAGCAATTCCAGGGTGGTACCCAGCTTTTTCTGGCCATCTTCACAATTTGGGTACAACAATTTTTTGTGATCCTCTAACATGCGCTCCAACTTCGACCACTCGTTTTCACTTCCGCACTTCATCTGTTCATCAAGAATGACCCGACGAAGATCATCATCATCGGACTGATCAACAATGACCTCGAGCTCAACTTCGTCTTCCCCCATTGTAGTATCACCGTGTTCAGAGAACACAGGATAGTTGTCATCATCCTCTTCTTCAGGGTCTTCCATTATAACCCCTCTTTCTCCATGCTTGGTCCAACAAAAATAATTGGGCATGAAGCCTTGTCGCAACAAGTGGGAGTGTATGGTTCTTACGCTCGGGTAATTCCTCGTATTCCGACATTCATCACATGGACAAATCATAAAACCATTCTTCAGCTTGTTTAACTTAACCACATCGAGAAAACGATGCATGCCATCAATGAACTCGGGACAGCGTCGATCACCGTACATCCATTCTCGGCTCATCTGCATTACATAAATACATCAAAAACCATTACACCAGCTAAATAATGAATAGAGATACGTGACCAAATTAATTAATACAAGTTCATCACATTAAAACCAAAGTAGAGTAGTGCCCAAATGTAATACATAGTTCTCACGAAACATACATCAAACGAAACTAACATACAACTATCTAAAGAATTTAAATCCAACAACAAATGCGATCAGAATCGCAACCAAGGTAACTATTGAACCAACAGCATAATGATACCAAGCCTCTTGACTAATGACATATTTTCTAATCTTTTTAAGCTTGACGCGCATTGCATCCATCTTCATCTCGTGCAGCGACGACGTCGGCAAGCTTGACCCCGTGAGCATCAACGATGTCGGCAATCTTCAATTCCAATACCATCTTCTCTTCCAGGCATTGGAGACGAAGATCTTCACTTATCTTCAATTTTGCTTTTAAATCGTTGTTTTCTTTTTCTAAAAACTCGACAATAGGGTCGGCTGGAATTTCCGGTTCAACTACCTCCTAAATAAATATATCTATGTCAAGTTGGTCGGCATGATTGTTATAACATGAAACAAAATAAATAGTTATAAAAATATACCACATCCGAATCATAGACCGGACGAGGGCCGACGGGGACGGATATCAAAACCATGACACTATACATATAAAAAAACATAAGAAAATTATACAAGAAATAATTATGCATTTAAATCATATAACTAACATTTTTTAAAATAAAAGATAAAAAAAGAGGCTCACCGAGGTGGTGTCGGTGACGGAGCGGCGCGGGCGATCGACGGCGGTGAGGAGGGGACGGGACGACACTATATAAAACCACAAATTATACTTTAATTTGAGCTCAAAATGCATATAAAAATGAAATCCCTAACTTAGTCATTTCATCAAACACCTTGCAAGCACTACAAAAATCAAACTAGCTAAACTTGCACGAAAATGAGCTAAACTTGAAATGCCGGAAGAGAAGATGAAGTTGCTAACCCTTATATATGTAGGTGCCCCAATCTTGGAAGTTGTTGGAGAAAAAAGGGGTGAATTTGAACTTGGGAGAGCAAAGAGAGAGGAAAAATGGAGTTGAGTTCGAGCTCAAAATGGTGCTGGCTCGGGGTGGCAGAAGGTTTATAGTGGCCAGGACCTTTAGTACCGGTTGTTAATAGCAACCGGTACTAAAGGCCTCTTTAGTACCGGTTGTTAAGAACAACCGGTACTAAAGGTCGCCGCTGCTGCCGCAAGAGCACAACCGGTGCTAATGCCCCCTTTAGTACCGGTTTTAGTTCAACCGGTACTAAAGGGGGCGCACCGTTGCCCCCTTTTCTAGTAGTGTTCATATCAAATATATTTAACACCAAATAAAATAGGCCAAACAAAATCAAGAGAACAATGCAGGCTGGTTAAGACCTGCTTAAATTGTGGTACTACACATGCTCAAATACATAGCAAATAAGTTCAAGCATATGCGTACATTAAGAACATGAGTAGGTGAAAGGAGCGATCAAACATGCACGTAGACACTGGAGTATATTCCCCTCGGAAGATGGCCTCTTGGAGTCAAGGCATTGGTGCAGAAGGGGTATTCAGGGTCCATGCTACATGTGTATTTGGTAAATTTCAGCATGTAACTCTACAACTGACTTGAAAATGACTTCTTTCTTAACACTAATAACTTCTTCAACTCGTACACTTTCCCTTCAAGTATGTATATCCATGAACAATGAAACCTGATCTCCTGGAACCCACTAGTGGAAAAGAGGCCTTTCGTGGGGCCATTAGTGGGCCGTGGCCTGGTCGGGACCAATGGTCGGACACGTCGCCCCGAAAACGTTTCGGCGTACTTCAACCTTTAGTCGCGGCTCGTTAGGATCCAATGGTCCCAGTTTGAGATACAAACCGGGACTAAAGGGGTCTGTGGCCCGCTGGGTTCCTGGTGCGCCCTTTAGTCCCGGTTCTTTATACGACCCGGGACTACTTTTGAACCTGTTTCTGTTCAAACGCGCGAGAACCCTTGAGTTCCCGCGCTGGTCGTTGATCACACAGGGAAACGAAGAGTTGATCAAATCTTAATGGATTTTGGAAGTTGATCAACACGGTCGGATTAATTACCACAATCTCCTCATCTCCCCTGCTAGCTATAAGAGACCTACAGTGCCATTTGCCAAATGCACCATCTCCTCTCTCTAATCTTCTCTAAAATCCTCTCTCGAATCGCTGCCGCGCGCATGGAGCCACCTCTATGCGAGGAGTACAAGTACAAGGACATCTCCGTCGACATGGACTTCAAGGTCATGGTCACTCACCGCGCATCAACCGTGGAGAGTTGGATCGGCGCGTCAAGATGCGCTACCTCGACGCCGCACCGATGAAGATCGTGGGCCTCGACTGCAAGTTCACCGATGCCACACCCGAGGAGAGGCAACGTGCCGCCGTCCTGCAACTCTCTGTGGCGACCGACACGTTGGTGTTCCATATTTGCCACGCTGATCGGGTGCCGCAGGCCCTCAAGGATTTCTTGATGGACAAAACCATCAAATTCTGCGGCGCGGCTATCAACAACGATCATCGTATGCTGGCGCCTTACGGAATTCATATTCCGTCCGCCGTCGACCTCCAGGGCCGTTCACCTAACCCAACATTCCCTAATCTTCGAGTCTCTATGCTCTAGCCAATTTTTTTATTGGCACAACGCTTGAGAAGAAGAAGAGATTAACAAGAAGAGGAAGAAGGAGGACGAGAAGAAGGAGGAGGAAGAAGAGGACCTCACATCAGGTTGGGGCAAGTTTCCATTGAGCTTTTATCGCATCAAGTATGCCGCTCTGGACGCTCGCCTAGGCTACGAGATTGCTAGGAGGTGTCTCGATGCTATGTGAGACGTTTGATTGAAATAAAAAGTTATGTGAAATTTGGATGTATTTAGCCCTTGTTTTCCTTTTGTTGAATTTTGCCAAGTTGGATCAAAAGTTATGGAATTTGAAAGATTATGCTTGAATGTGCTATATTTAAATCAATTGGGCAATGGGAGAAACTAAACGCTTAATCCGTACTAAATTGAAAATGAATTGAAAATGAATGAATATGACACCGAATTGAAAATGAAAATGAATTAAAATGAATTAATATGAAACCGAATTGAAATTGAAATAAATGAATATATTATTATTACTTAATTATAAATCTTACTTAATCCATATTAAATTGAAAATGAATTAATATGACACCGAATTGAAAAAAAATACAAAAACAGGAAGAAAAGACCTTTAGTCCCGGTTGAGATACAAACCGGGACTAAAGGGCTACCACCTTTAGTCCGGTTTGTATCTCAAACGAGACTAATGGGCTGGCCCTATATATATGCAGCCCTCCCGCCCCCCCCCCTCCTGTTTTTTTTCCTGGTGGAGGTGGAGTAGGTTGGTGCTAGTTTTTTTTCTTCATATGCACTAGAGGTGTTCGGTGAAATGCCTGTTAGAGCGATGCCACTTGAGTTCACACAAGACAAACATGATATGAGGTGCCCGATCCACACTTAAGCTTCCTCCTCTTTGTTTCCAAGTGTCCTAAAAGGTTAGCAACTATTTTCTCGTTTAGACCGCGCGGTAGTAATTTTAGCATCGTGATTGCGTTTGATATATAGTTCTATGATGCAGATGAGCCATCCATGGATGTACGGTGACCGACGCTCTGCCGCTTACAGAGAAGGCGTGCGTTCTTTTCGCCTTGCGGCCGAGGCGAACAAGCATGGGGTTGGCTTTATGTTTTGTCCATGTGTTGAATGTCGGAATGAGAAGGATCACACTTCCTCAAGAGTCATTCAGAGCCACCTGCTTCGATCCGGTTTCATGTCCGGCTATAATGTTTGGACAAGCACGGAGAAAGAGGGGTAATGATGGAAGACGGCGATGAAGAAGAGAACGATGATGACAACTACCGATCTATGTTCCCTGAATACGCTGATACCGAAATGGAAGACAATGAAGAAGAAGAAGAAGAAGAAGAAGAGGGTGAAGAACGGGCACCAGATGAGCCCGCTGATGATCTTGGTCGGGTCATTTTGATGCAAGGCGAGGCTGCGACACAGAAAAGGAGAGGTTGCAGTTCGAGCAGATGTTACAGGACCACAACAAATTGTTGTACCCAACTTGTGAAGATGGCCAGAAGAAGCTGGGTAGCACACTGGAATTGCTGAAGTGGAAGGCAGAGACCGGTGTGACTGACTCGGCATTTGAAAAGTTGCTGGTACTAATGAAGAAGATGCTTCCAAGAAAGAAAATTGCCGCCAGCACGTACGAAGCAAAGAAGCTTGTCTGCCCTCTAGGATTAGACGTGCGGAAGATACATGCATGCCCTAATTACTGCATCCTCTACCGCGGTGAGAAGTACGAGAATATGGATAAATGCCCGGTATGCACTGCATCGCGGTATAAGATCAGAAAAGATGACCCTGGTGATGTTGAGGGCGAGCCACCCAGGAAGAAGGTTCCTGCCAAGGTGATGTGTGGTATGCTCCTATAATACCACGGTTTGAAACGTTTGTTCAGAAACAAAGAGCATGCCAAGTTGTTGCGATGGCACATGGAAGACCGTAGAAAGAGGGATGTTGAGGCACCCCGCTGATGGTCGGCAGTTTAGAAAAATCGAGAGAGAGTTCCCGGACTTTGCAGGTGACGCAAGGAACTTATGGTTTGGTCTAAGTACAGATGGCATGAATCCTTTTGGGGAGCAGAGCTGCAGTCACAGCACCTGGCCCGTGACTCTATGTATCTACAACCTTCCTTGGTTGTGCATGAAGCGGAAGTTCATTATGATGCCAGTGCTCATCCAAGGCCCGAAGCAACCCGGCAACAACATTGATGTGTACCTAAGGCCATTAGTTGATGAACTTTTGCAGTTGTGGGCCGAACCAGGTGTACGTGTTTGGGATGAGCACAAACAGGAGGAATTTGACCTACGAGCGTTGTTGTTCGTAACCATCAATGATTGGCCTGCTCTTAGTAACATTTCAGGACAGACGAACAAAGGATACAATGCATGCACGCACTATTTGATGAGACTGAAAGTATATATCTGGATAAATGTAGGAAGAATGTGTACCCGTACAATCGTCGTTTTCTTCCGCACAAGCATCACTTAAGGAGAAAAGGCAAGCATTTCAATGGCACGGCAGAACCCCGACCGAAGCCTGTCCCCCGTACTGGTGCTGATGTATTTGGTATGGTCAAGGATTTAAATGTAATCTTTGGAAAGGGTCCTGGCAGACAGCCTGTTCCGAATGACGCAGACGGACATGCACCCATGTGGAAGAAGAAATCTATATTTTGGGAGCTACCCTATTGGGAAGTCCATGAGGTCCGCTCTGCAATCGACGTGATGTACCTGACGAAAAATCTTTGCGTGAATATTCTAGGCTTCCTGGGCTTGTATGGGAATTCAAAAGATACACCGGAAGCACGGGAGGACCAGCAATGTCATAAAGGACGAGACGGCATGCATCCAGGGCAGTTTCAAGGGCTTGCCAGCTACGCTCTTACCAAGAAGAGAAGGAATCTTTTTTGAAGCCCTTTTCAGTATCAAGGTCCTGTCTGGCTTCTCGTCAAATATAAAGGGAATAGTAAATATGAAAGAGAAAAGATTCCAAAACCTAAATTCTCATGACTGCCACGTGCTTATGACGCAATTGCTTCCGGTTGCATTGAGGGGAATTCTACCGGAAAATGTTCGACTAGCCATTGTGAAGGTAAGTGCATTCCTCAATGCAATTTCTCGAAGGTAATCGATCCAGAAAGTCTATCAGGGTTACAGATTGATGTGGTGCAATGTCTGGTCAGCTTCGAGTTGTTGTTCCCGCCATCCTTCTTCAATATTATGACGCACCTCCTAGTTCACCTAGTCGAAGAGATTAGAATTCTCGGTCCTATGTTTCTACACAATATGTTCCCCTTCGAGAGGTTCATGGGAGTCTTAAAGAAATATGTTCATAACCGTGCTAGGCCAGAAGGAAGCATCTCGAAGGGCTATGGAACAGAGGAGGTCATTGAGTTTTGTGTTGACTTTCTTCCTGACCTTAAGCCGATTGGTGTTCGTGAATCTCGTATGAGGGGAGGCTGACTGGAAAAGGCACACTAGGAAGCAAAGCAACGATATGTATGGACAGGGATTCTTTCACTCAAGCACACTACAAAGTTCTACACAATGCCACCGTGGTGGCTCCGTATATCGTGAAACACAAGAATATTCTACGCTCCGAAAACCCGGGATGGTTGACTCCTGGATTAAAGGGAAACACGAGGCGACTTTCGGCAGTTGGTTGCAGACACATCTCATGAATAACACCACTGTTGGTGATCAGCTGTACTTGTTGGCAGGTCACCATCTTCGACTATATGTACTTTCCAAGGGTACGAGATAAATGGGAATACATTTTACACGGAAACCCAAGATAAAAAGAGCACTAACCAAAACAGTGGTGTCCGCTTTGATGCAACAAACGACAATGGGACAAAGGACACATATTATGGTTGCATACAGACGATATGGGAACTTGACTATGGACCTTCTTTTAAGATCCCTTTGTTTCGGTGCAAATGGGTCAAGCTGACAGGAGGCGGGGTAGATGTAGACCAAAAGTACGGCATGACAACAGTGGATCTCAACAATCTTGCGTACATGGACGAACCATTCGTCCTAGCCAACGATGTGGCTCAGGTTTTCTATGTGAAGGACATGTCTACCAAACCGAGAAAAAGAAATCAGCAAAGAATACATCGTCGATGAGGCAAAGCGTCACATAGTTCTTTCAGGGAAAAGAAACATCGTGGGAGTCGAGGACAAGACAGAAATATCAGAAGATTATAATAAGTTTCATGAAATTCCGCCTTCACAGTGAAAACTGACTCATCCATCCTATTAAATGATGAAGATTCTCCATGGCTATGGAGCAGAAGAAAACCACAACACTAGATAGGGATGTTGGTGATGTGTTAATGTAATGTAATGTATTAAACCTTTATGTGATGTGTAGTAAAGTATTAAACCTTTATGTGGTGAAAACCATAATACATAGCTCGGGTCCATTTTTATTTAACCATAATACATCACGAATAATGTCACTAACTTTTGCCGGGTCCTAAGCCACGGGGTGCTGAGCGGTGACGCTGCGCACCAAAGAGCAGGAACCATCACAGGGGCAATACTCACGTCAGAAGGATCCCTATGAAGAACCATCCATCTACTGTTATACACCGCTGGCGTATCCAACATAAAACACATAGCGATTGACGTGCTCGTCCTCCTCCCTGATACGGCGACGTACACCCTCGGGGGCCGGCTCCCTCTGGAACGAGTGTGGCCCACGCGACTTCCACCAAACAAGATCCGGGTCGACGACGTCAACGGATTCCTCACCAAGCGACGCGTCCGGAAGATACCACCTCCCAGTGCCAGCCCGGCGGAGCCCAGTCCTGGAATCGCCCTCGCATCCAACAGGCCGGACATCGTCGCCGAGATCTGAAAAAATGAGTGGGGAATTTGATCAAACACCTAGGCAGGGGAGGGAGAGGGCAACACCCTGGGGAGGGGACGGAGGGCGGTGTGGAGCCTCCTTATATATAAGCAAAAGTTAAAAGAAAAAACTGACCAAAACACACGGTTTCCCCGTCATACAGCCCAACGGTGCCGAATGCTTTGTATACTGCAAATCATCGCGTGGTCGTGAGACGGCAAATCGGCCTTCGATCCAGACAGCGGCAAGACGTCTTGATGATCTGCAACTGTCCAACAAGTGTTGGGGGATGTTGCTAATCATCAGAGATCCTTGGCGCTTGGATCCGACCGAGGGAGGGTTCACCTTCACCTCCGCTCTAGGAACTCCTGCCTCTCAGAAATCTTGCTCTTGCTACCTGTGTACTGCCAATGATGGATGCTATATATAGGGTCGTGGCCCCTTTAGTCCCGGGTGGTATCACGGCCGGGACTAGAAACACACCGCTGATCCAACGGCTCACAAGCCTCAAAAGAAACACACCTGATCCAATGGCTCAAGCGCTCGAAAGAAACACACGATCCGTGTGCTTTTCCTTATTGGTGGGATTCCTTTAGTCCCGGTTGGTGGCTCGAACAGGGACTAAAGGTCTGTTGCTTCCCGCCTTATTTCTTACGTGTCCTACCCCAGCGCTGCCCTGGTCACGTACGTGTCCTACCCCAGCGCTGCCTGGTCACGTACGTGTCCTACCCCAGATCTATATGTAGTATTGTCGCTGATGGGGTAAACCCTCAGCCACGAAGACATCGTATCCACGAGATGGATCCGACAGCCCTCCGCAGCGCCTTCTAGATGAGGTCGAGCGTGCTCGGCAGAGCGCGCTTGGGCGCTACCGCGGGAGCCTATCCCGTCGTATGCCCACGAGCTCTCACCAGGTGACGCCGCACCTCCACCAGCCGCCGCCGTCCCTCCCGACGAGGAGGAGGACAACGACGATGACTTCGACTGGAGCGACCATGGGGAAGGGGCGGTGGGCCGCAGATGGAGGAGGCCATTGAAGCCTCCTTGCAGTCCATCCGTGACGACCGTTTTCAGCGAGCCAAGACTGCCTGCCAGCTCAAGGCAAAGGAGGCTTCCCAGCTGGCTTGGGCGTTGAAAGAATCATCCTCATGGCTAGTGCCTCCGCCGCAAACGTGCGCGCGAGAACCAGGCGGCCAGGAACGGGGCTGCCTCCTCCCGCCGTTCCCCCTAATGCTACGACCTCCGAGCAACAAGTCCATTTATGTAGTAATGTAACTATTAGTGATGTGTAATAATGTATTAAACCTTTTATGTCACTGTATGGGATGTTGTTAAGGACGTTTTTAAAATAGAGATTATTACAAATAAGCCCTTTAGTCCCGGTTGGTAAAATTGCGCGGGAAGAAATAAGCCCTTTAGTCCCGGTTGGTGGCTCATAAAGTGGTTGTGCTAGTGCTGATCCAACGGCTCACAAGCGCTCAAAAGAAACACACCCTGATCCACGGCTCACAAGCGCTCGAAAGAAAACACACGATCGTGTGCTTCTTCCTTATTGGTGGGAATCCCTTTAGTCCCGGTTGGTAAAATTGCGCGGGAACAAATAAGTCCCTTTAGTCCTGTTGGTGGCTCGAACGGGGACTAAATGTATGTTTCTTCCTCCCCTTATTTCTTCCCGTGCTTTCCACCGCTTCCCGCCTCCGTCTTCCGCCAATTCTCACTATATATATGTAGTCATGGCCTCCATTGGCATAGCACATCTAAACTCATATCTGCAACTCATCACTCTCCCATGTCTTCCACCGTACCCACTCTAACCTACTCGGAGGCGGAGGCGCTTTGCGCCTCGAACTACCCCTGCCCGCGGCTACGACGTCCGCCGGCTGGAGGCTGAGCACGGAGGCGTGCCGGTCCGTCCTATCCTCAAGGTTTGGCGCGCGGGCGGCCATCACGAACCACTACTACCTCGAGCTCACTCCGGAGCAGCGGATGGATCCCCGCTGGCATCCCGACTATCGCCCGACTTGGGACGCCTTCTTCATCATCGGCGTGAGAGGGCGCTCGCAGGTACGAGGAGGATGGCCCGCCTCCTTCGAACTTCAACGTGGCCGGCCGTCGGTGGTGGAGCGGCCGGACTCTACAGAGCGTCATGAACTACATCACGGCCGGCGATAACCCCGCCTGCGCTACCCTCACTTCCAGTCCAGGCGCCCGACGACAGCGACGACGTCGACGGCGACTACGCGACTACGAGGACGAGTATTAGAGGCCTAGGCAGGAGTATGACTAACCTATGGTTTGTCTATGTACCCAAGATTGTTGTTATTAACTACTTCTGGTCTAGCTAAGACGACGATCGTGTAAAATGTATTTTTTATCTCTTGTAGTTCATTGTAAGGGGTCGAATTATCCAAAACTATCGACGGTTCTGTGATATAACCACTACTTGTTTCGATTAATGATGATGATGGGTGTACTTTTCGCATTGATATTAAACAAACCATGCAAATTACATTGACAACATAAATTACACAGACAACAAATATCGGTAGTAGCGAAAACAACATAAATTACACAGACAACAAATACGGTAGTAGCGAAACACAACATAAATTGAGATACATGGTACTCTACAAATTAGAAAAGAAAAAGTCATCTTCCATCGACGCAGCTCCCGCATCACTCTTGCCTTTCGACGACGCCGCACCCTTGTCCTTCGACGACGCCGCACCCTTGCCCTTCGACGCCGCCGCCGCTGCTGCAGCTTTCTTGCTCGCTTCAGTCGGCATTGAAGATATCATCTTCATCCTCGCTCTCCTCGACCCATAAAATCGGTTTACGAAAAGCATCCAACATATCTGCTCCACTCCTATATGCTAGTTTCTTCTTCTGCCACCTAGCATACAGCCTCACAAGTTCTGCAACATTGTTTGTCGTACCAAGATATAGCTATGTGTCAAATATGGGCACATTTTGAAAACTATGACACGGGAATGACCATAACGAGGTCATTTGACCCGAAACTTATACATGTTTATAGATGATTGACCTTTTTGTGAAGGAGTTTTTTGTAAACTATGTCAAAACTCAAGTTTATCATTTATCCTAGCAACTACTACACATGAAAGTACTCCATGCCAAAGGATTTCATTTTTTGAGTATTTTTTCACTTTCTTTGACTTTTTTTAAAAAACGGTCAAAATGGCCGCCGTTACTATTCATTATAAGGGTTCGAATTATCCAAAACTATCGATGGTTCTATGATATAACCACTATTTGTGCACGTTAAAAACATTTTTGAAAAAATTTCAGAGCAAGCTATCACACACTTGTAGTTCAAATTTGAATTATTTTCGGAAAATAGGCATAAAGTCGTTTAAGTAGGCGAAATTAGCTAGAAACCGAGAAAATTACCAATATTTGTGGATTATCCATAAAATATGGTATACTTTGTGTGATAATTGGATAGGTGCCATTTTGCAATTTGTTGTACTTGCTTCACAAAAATGTCATTTTTTACAACCGAAAAACAAAAACGATATTTAGATAAGTAATTTGAAAAAACTCAGTTCTGCAACAATGTTTGTCGTACCAAGATACAGCTATGTGTCAAATATGTGCACATTTTGACAAACTATGACACGGCGATAACCATAACGAGGTCATTTGACCCGAAACTTATACATGTTTATAGATGATTGACCTTTTTGTGAAGCAGTTTTTTGTACTATGTCAAAACTCAAGTTTATCATTTATCCTAGCAACTACTACACATGAAAGTACTCCATGCCAAAGGATTTCATTTTTTGAGTATTTTTTCACTTTCTTTCACTTTTTTTTAAAAACGGTCAAAATGGCCGCGTTACTATTCATTGTAAGGGTCGAATTATCCAAAACTATCGATGGTTCTGTGATATAACCACTACTTGTGCACGTTAAAAACATTTTTTTAAAAATTTCAGAGCAAGCTATCACACACTTGTAGTTCAAATTTGAATTATTTTCGGGAAAATAGGCATAAAGTCGTTTAAGTAGGCGAAATTAGCTAGAAACGAGAAAATTACCAATATTTGTGGATTATCCATAAAATATGGTTACTTTGTGTGATAATTGGATGGGTTCATTTTGCACCATATTTGTTGTACTTGCTTCACAAAAAATGTCATTTTTTACAATCGAAAAACAAAAAACGATATTTAGATAAGTAATTTGAAAAAACTCAGTTCTGCAACATTGTTTGTCGTACCAAGATACAGCTATGTGTCAAATATGGGCACATTTTGACAAACTATGACACGGGGATGACCATAACGAGGTCATTTGACCGAAACTTATATGTTTATAGATGATTGACCTTTTTGTAAAGGAGTTTTTTGTAAACTATGTCAAAACTCAAGTTTATCATTTATCCTAGCAATACTACATATGAAAGTACTCCATGCCAAAGGATTTCATTTTTTGAGAATTTTTTCACTTTCTTTGACTTTTTTTAAAAACGGTCAAAATGGCCGCCGTTACTATTCATTGTAAGGGGTCGAATTATCCAAAACTATCGATGGTTCTGTGATATAACCACTACTTGTGCACGTTAAAAATATTTTTGAAAAAAATTCAGAGCAAGCTATACACACTTGTAGTTCAAATTTGAATTATTTTCGGAAAATAGGCATAAGTCGTTTAAGTAGGCGAAATTAGCTAGAAACGAAAAAATTACCAATATTTGTGGATTATCCATAAAATATGGTCTACTTTGTGTGATAATTGGATGGGTGCCATTTTGCACCATTTTGTTGTACTTGCTTCACAAAAAAAGTCATTTTCGAAAATCGAAAAACAAAAACGTTATTTAGAATAGTTAGAATAATTATTTATAAAACAGAAAATGGTTTTGATTTAGTTATTCAAATTCAAACACTTTTCATGTTGAAAGTTTTGTCAGATTCAAAAATATGCAAAAACTGCTTAATTCAAATGTTTAAATGTATAAAAAGGTCCTGGTTCTGTTAAAAAAAAATTTCAGTTGCGCGCGCAATTTTTGCGCCTTTTGTCCCGGCTTGAACCACGGGCCACGATTAAAGGTCTGGGTAGCGCGCGGGAACGCGAAAAGCCCTCCTACCCCTTTAGTCGCGGCCCGTGGCTCAAACGGGACTAAAGACCCCCCTTTAGTCGCGGTTTGAGACACGGGCGCGACTAAAGGTCCCTCCACTACTTAATGACACGGTTGGATTCCATAGCCATTTTTCATCGGAGACGAAGCGCACAGGAGCAGAGCGACGCCGTCAGGCTGCCAAAATCCAGCGCGCTCCGCCGCCGTCGATCTGCCGCTCCGGCGGAGGAGCCGCCGCCCAGAGGTGCTGCCCCACCCCTGCCGCACGCCGTCTGCGACACCGCCGTCGCCGCGTCGCCCGCCCTGATCCCCTGCCTCGCGCTGCCGTGCCGCCGCCGCCAGAGGTTGGAGCTCTGCCCGTCCTCTCTCGCTCTCCCCATGGTGGCGCGTGGTGGCGGGGGGGTGGCGGCCACGGGCGCCACGGTGGTGGCGCGTGGTGGAGGCCACGGCCACGGCGTGGTGGTCGCCGCGCCACGGCCATGGCCGTGGAGGAGATAGTTTTTTTTAATTAGGCATTGTTAGTGTTATTAGGGAATTTATTAAATGTTATTAGGAAATTTTGGAAAGATTATAGTGATTTTTTTTAATAGTGACATTGTTAGTGTTATTAGGAAATTTAGTAAATGTTATTCGGAAATTCTTAGTGTTAGTAAAATTGTTAGTTTTGTGTATGTTTGTTTTGTTGGAAAGATGTTAGTTTTGCAACATTCTTGTGTAATGCTAGTGTTAGCAAATTTCAAAATTTAGCAAAAGTTAGAAAATTAGATGTTAATTTTAGATGTTAGAAAAAATTAGATGCAAATTAGATGTTAGAAAAAATTAGATGCAAATTAGATGTTAGAAAAATTAGATGTTAATTTTACTTCTAAAATTAGTTGTTAGAGATGCAAATTAGATGTTAGAAAAAATTAAATGTTAATTTTAGATGTTAGAAAAAATTAGATGTTAATTTTAGATGTTAGAAAAAATTAGATGCAAATTAGATGTTAGAAAAAATTAGATGCAAATTAGAAGTTAGAAAAAATTAGATATTAGAAAAAATTAGATGTGAATTTTAGTTCTAAAATTAGTTGTTAGAGATGCAAATTAAATGTTAGAAAAAATTAGATGTTGATTTTAGTTCTAAAATTAGTTGTTAGAGATGCAAATTAGATGAAAAAATTAGATGCAAATTAGATGTTAGAAATAATTAGATGCAAATTAGATGTTAGAGAAAATTAGTTGCAAATTAGATGTTACAAAAAATTAGATGTTAGAAAAAATTAGATGTTGATTTTAGTTGTTACAGAAAAATTGTATGCAAAAAAGATGATCTATTGCATATTTTGTAGTACTGTTTTGCAAAAAAGATGATCTATTTGCATATTGAAATATGAAGTAATTGATTTGTAGTAATTGATTTGTAGTAATTTTTAGTAATTGATTTGTAGTGGATATATTGTGACTTGTATTGATTGCTTTAGTAATTATTTATAACAATTGATACTCATTTTATTTGATGCATTTTGAAATAATATTGTGTGCATTTTGTAGAAATTATGGATCCACCTAGTCCAATCCGCAGAGACCTAAGACAGGAAGAAATTCTCGAGGATAATCCACGACGCCCCAGATGCTGATCCAGCCGAATCTCCGTCGTCGTATCTGAACCCCTCCGGGGATGGAATGGAGGTCGACCGACGTGAGGATGAAGCCGACGGCTCCGATGATGGAGAAGGCGATAGCTCCGATGATGGAGAAACGGTGGATCATAATGAAGTCCGGCGAGGTATATATATGAAGTTCGGCGATCAGTAGATGCACTACTTGAATTGTATGTATATAATTGACGGATGTTTCTTCTCTTAGGCCTCCACATCTACCAAATCTTCCAAACGAGGCCCGACCAAAAAGTTGGCCCCATCTACGCATTATACATTTGAGGTCATATCCCCTACGGGCGAACCGAAGGAACCCAAGAAGGCTGCCGATGTATTTAAAAAACAATGCGGAGTTCTGGTTAGGGATCACATCCCGATCAGCGTTCGAGACTGGAATAAGCGCAAAGGGGCGAACGATAGTGAGTATGTCGCCGAAAGGTACAAAGAGAGTCTTTGGAATGACCTCATGGCACATTTCACCCTGCCAGAATTGGAGGATGCCGACACTGCAAAATTGAGGGCGAAAGTCAAGCGGTGGACTCTCTCGAAGATGGCCGAACTATTCCGGGTGTGGAAGAAAAGATTATGGCAAGACTATCGGAAGTAAAGACTGCTCCAGCATTCGAAGGCTATCTAGCGAAGCAGGCGTATCACTGGAACGCATTTAAGGAGTACAAGGAGTCAGAAGATGCCAAGGAGCTGTCAAAAAAGAACAAGAAAAATGCTGACAAGAAGATATATCACCATAAATTGGGGCCAGGGGGCTACAAGACTGCCATGCCAAAGTGGGATAAAAAAGAGCAAGAGCTGCTTGCTAAAGGGATCCAACCAGAACCATTGCGCGAAGAATGGGAATTGAGGGCAAGAAATTGGTTCCTTGCGCATGGGAGTTCATACGACGAAACAACTGGGGACCTTATTTGCAGTGACGGGATTAGGATACCCAGGGACAATTGGCTTAAAGTGGTGAAAGAAATTAAAGAGGGGAAGTTAAAGTTCCGTCCCGATAGAGAGAAAGACATGCTGACACTGGTCCTCGGGAATGATGAAAAAGGAGGACGAACACGAGGCTTTGGCCCTAGTTGTCCGTGGTGGATGGGGTTTTGATGACCCACAAGTATAGGGGTGTATCGTAGTACTTTCGATAAATAAGAGTGTCGAACCCAACGAGGAGCAGAAGGTGCTGACAAGGAGTTTCGGTAAAGGTTTCACTGTAAATACTAGCAGACAAGTTTTTAGGGGTTTTTGATATTGCAGGTAAATAAAATGCGAGTAAGTAAAAGAGAATAATAATAATTGCAGCGAGTGGCCCAATCCTTTTTCGAGCAAAGGATAAGCCGGTTGGTTTACTTATGATGACCAAATGTTCTTGAGGACACACGGGATTCTAGTCAAGTGCTTTCGCTTCACATAGTTGATTAATCTTCATTGTTTTGATAAGTGTTGTGTAACACCCGAAAATTTAGACCGAATTTTAAATTTATTTTTGTACGGGAAAAACTTTTTCGGGTTTCTAAATGTTTTCTTCAAACCTGTTGGTCTTTGATGTGACTTTGGTTTCGCGCTCTTAGAAAATTCCCCCACAATCCCGATCTTTGTCGACCTCCACCATAAATTCCATGACATTGTTTTATCTGTTAAACCATTGGTTCCCTCATACACAGATCACTTCCACGGAAAATTATTTCATAGCCCATGCAATATTCCTAAGTTAAACCCTATTCCCTATTATGTCGGTTTCAATCCGGAAATTATCCAGACACTCCCACTCATCCAAAAATTCCAAGATTTTGGGGAAGGTGCATGATTCCACCTCCTGAACATTTCACTCCACTGTCCCAACCTCATTTGAGCAATATATGAGGTACTTCCTTTGTAGTGCTCTTTCCTTGCCTAATAGCAAATTCCAAAGGAACCCCTCTTTGTATGTCTCCAAAAATTCTACAAAAATTCAGAGATGATCCCTAGGCAGTATGTAGCCCATTTAGGCAAAAATATTGGGTACCTTGTTAAGAAAATATTTGACCTTTCCTCTGTCCAACTTTCTGCCCTAAAATTCAAATGTTTTCAAAACCAAGCCAAATGATTTTTGTAGTAGGAGGAGAACACCTAGATGCAAGCACTAGGAGAGCCCACACCTCTGGGAGGAGTCTTGATCAAAACAAAAATCATTTGCTACTCCAAACAACCTTTTTCCATTTGGACCAGTGCTGTTTTTCAAAAATTCTAGTCGCACGAAGTTTCGATATTGCAAAAACTTAGTCACCAAAGTCGTAGAGTTTTGAATTTGGCGTGCAGTGGTGAAAACCCCATCGCGTTTGAAGCTCCGAGTCACCGGGAACGCGACGATGCCGCCGTGTCGCACCCTAGACGCCGCTTTCGCATGACCTAAACGTAGCTTAGCCTAAACCTTTGCCTAACCTCCTGGCTACAGTACAGCCGCGTGTGGCACTGCTTGTCCAGCTCGTCTACCCTATCCAGCCCCCCCCCCCCCCCCCCCCCCCCCCCCCCGACAAAACAGTGCCATGGAGGATATATGTGTGAGCTTCCCGTGTCTTCTTCCCTCCCCTGCCTTTAGAAGGAGCAACCGAGCCTCTCCTCTCTCGCTGCACCACACTCCCCTCTGCCTCCTAGCTACCCCCTCTATCTCGCGGTGCTGCCAGAAGAGCAAGCAGAGCTGTAGGTGCTCGAGCTCGTGCACGGTCTCGGCCGAAGCTCCACGAGCTCGTCATCGACACGGCCGTGGCCCCTGCCGCTCCGGAGCCCCACACCGAGCACGGAGTGGCCCTGGGACCTAGCTCCGCTCGAACTCGAGCACTACCGCGTAGCAGGACGTCGGCCGGCGTCCGTCTCCCGAAGAGCCCGCCATGGCCGTACGGCCCCGCTCGCGAGCAAGCCGCCCCGTAGCCTCCCCTTCCGCCCAAGCACTCCTGGGCGCGGTGGGCGCGGCCAACTCTTCCCCGCCGTCGGCCGGTGTCGCAGCAGCCCCAGCGGCCGGCTCCGGCGACCTTCCGACATGGCCGAGCTGGGCCAGCTCGGGGCCTCACCGCCCGAGGCCGTCCCTGCCCACGCCCGCGCGATCCTCCGTTGCGGTGGAGTACGGCGACCTCGCCGCTGTCTGCGGCCCGCCGAGCCGTCTCCCACCGCCGGCAACTCTCTCCCGAGCTCTCCCGAGCCGCCGTGCCGGACGAAGAAGACGAGAAGGGCCTGCGGAGTCAACGCCCCATCGATCCGTTCGTCGCCTCCGTTCCTTCCGTTCCGTCCGAAGCGTTTTTCTGGCCCAGGCAGCCCAGCCCAAGCGGCCCAGCCCAGCAGCGCGGCAGCCAGCAGCCGTGGCCTGCCAGCGGCCCGTCCAGGCGCTGGCACGCGCGCGTGCGGCGCACAGCAGCCTCTGCGCGAGGCCGTGGCCCATTTGCGGCCCAGCGCGCGCCCGTGCAGTTTTTTTTTCCAGCACGTCTGTTTTCTTTTTCATGGTAAGACAGACTTCAAACGACGATATATCTTGAACCGTAGCTCCGATCGGAGTGATTCAAATTTGTAAATTCATAGTTTGGAAAGCTTTATCCAGTAGTGTAGGTTTTACCTTTTTGTAAAATACTTGTATGCTCAGTACCCATGTATGCCTGCATAGGTATATTCCGCGGTACCGGCAAACCGACACCCTGACCCGTGACGTGTCCGTGACCCTCCAAACCAAACGATGTCGATCTTCGGAGGCAAGCTAACCCCTTGCTACAAGAGCCATCCTGCAATGCTTGTTTGTTTGATTGCTTAATACCATGTCGGGTGTTATGTCTGTCTTTTGTTATATTGTTATGTCTGTCTGCTATTATCATTGTGTGTATGTTGTCCATATTTCATATGAGCCTTGTATTGTTTATCATGTTGCATTTTAAGTTATTGCATTACCATATAACTGCTTACCTGTGCATCACTCACATTCCCGAGACAATGGCCGGTGGTACCGCCTCAGTCAAAGGAATGGGGAAATTATTACAACTGTGCGTCTCGCGCTTGCGGGGCTTTGTTTGCTTCTTTCTTCTTCGCCGAGGTGAGGAGCAGACGAATGTCGTCTTATGATCCTCGGAGTTGGGGGCATTTGCCAAAAAGAGTTATTTGCCTTGTCCCTCCGTCAAATATGGTTGGCATAGACCACCCGGACTGCGACGCTTGGGAGCTGACTTTCCATTTGGTTCTTATTGCCGAGGTTGCTAACACCACGTCGGGGTAACCCTCGAGTGGAATGGATGCTCTCTCATTTTTATGAGTGCTTTTCGGTTCATTCTTTTACAGTGACACCGGCGGGTCTCCCGCCACCGTCATCCGTTTGGAACATTATGCTATTATTCTGTGAACACTAACCCCCGAGTGACACCGGCCGGGTCTCCGCCACAGTCACCAGCATTGTTATTATTGTTACGTTAATATCTATACCTGCAAGTGTTATGGTTATTCAAGTGATGTTGTTGTTATGTGCTTACTGTATGTTGCAAATGCCTTGTTCTTTGATGGTATATGATATTGATATCGTGATTATTATGCTGGACTAATCCTCTGTTTTGTGACTTGTGGCGATGAAACTTGATTAAATAAAACAACCCTCCAAACATCGATAGGGTCAGTCCATAGTGCCACTAATCTGAACATCGAAAGCACTACCACTGTCGCTCACATGGGCGGGCCTTGACCTACGTAATCCTATTGAGCCTCCTTTGATGCCACATTTTGGCAAGTTAGTCGGTTACCATAGTTGGTCGGGGCTAGTCTTGCGAAGGTTCCGGAGCTAGGGTCGCTCATGGGTTGGGGACGTGCCGGATTCACTTCTGCATAAGGCATATAGTTATGTCGGTGGCTATATAGGGAGTGTCTTGATGGCGTGAACGGTTTTAGTGTGTGTATCAGACCGTCTTAAGACGTGATCCTAAAGTACCGGTTGTTAATGATCCACTTGGATGAGTGAAGTATTGCAACCTCTCGAGAGTGTAAATCTGGATATCTAGCCTCGTTCCTGGGATATGGAACAACAGTTCAGTGTCGGTCACACTGTGTTTCCTCGTGTGTCCGGAGGTTAAACTTAAGATTTGATTGAAATAATTAATGAACGACCTGATTACACTAAATGAACAAATAAGATGATGCAGGGAATATAGTCGTGAGCTGTTGATGGTTACCATGATTTAGGGATGGCGGTGTGATGCGTTGGGAAGCCTATAGTTAGGCAGAGCCCACATCAACCGTGCGTGCCCAGAGTGAAATGATGAGGCCAGTGGGCCTAGCAGTGATCACAGGTGATGTGGTGTATTATTTGGTACCCACTTGGTACACCGTCTTCTCGTCACAGGTAAGCTTTGTATGATTGCCGGTGCACGATCCAACCCCACTGGCTTGGACTCTGTACTGGTGATACCCCGTTGCTTGCTTATGACATGATTGGTTGTCAATGCCATGCTACTTTTATGTCATGTATCTAGTTTACACCTTGCCATGTTGTAGGATTTTATTTCCAGTGTATACCTTGTTGCATGATTGTTGGATTGTTTGTGGTGAGTGGCGATACTTGCTGAGTGCATAATAATGTACTCACGGGCCTTGTGATTGTGGCCAGATTTTGGGAGGACTCAACCTCCACCTTAGCAAGGACAAGGAGCAGAAGCGTGCTAGGATCAGTAGCCAGCAGATACTGTGGAGTGGAGCCGCTCCAAGCCGTTTGCTCATTTATGTCTTCGCTGCCAGTTAAACTCTGAGTTGGGCCATGTTTGGCTTGATATCTTGTAAAGCCACGACGGCCTTGTAA